>JAEIFT010000505.1:0-189400 GCA_018904225.1 Lordiphosa mommai | reverse complement strand
ATGATTGAGCAACCCCTCGGCATTTATAGATTAACAGGAAATATATATTATTCCAGCCATATCAACTAACCTAATTGATTATAAATATTCATTCGGTTTTCTTGAAATTTCTGGGGATTATTTGTCAAAAATTTTAAATCTTTATACCCCTTGCTCGTAAAATAACACGTAACAGTGGCTGACAACGAAATACCCAGTACCCTGGATTTTGTGTGTTTTCATACGCATATATTTACATTTACACACACACACACATGTTGCAGTCGCGACTTTGCAGTTACAACGCTGGGCCCCCATTGCCTGTTGGGTGGCTGAAAAGCATTTTACTTCCCTAGATGGCTTGGGGTTTCCATTTGAACTCGGTAGGTGGCGCTGAAATCGGCTTAAAACCGACTAAAACGTTTGTTCAGAGTCATATCTCAGAAATTATTTAAGCTATAAACTTTATATTGGGTGTGTAGATGAGTAATATGGATTTAATAATTTTACTCTTGAAATACCTGTTTCCAACCAGTTTGAACTGGTTCAAAAGTGACTCAGAAATTATTTAAGCTACACTTAGAAAAAATACAAAAAACTTCGTACTTGAATCAAGTACAAACGGTGTCAATAGTACGGTTAGTACAAAAATACTTGATTCAAGTACAGAGTTCATATAACAAGTACAATTTTTTCAATCTCAAGATACTTGATTCTAGAACGTTCAGAGATATATTAAGTACATTTCGAACTATATTAAGATCTTTTTGATCATACTTTTAGGTCGTCAAAGTCTTAAGTCCATCCCGATTAATTCTTAAAACAAGAAACAAAATAGGTTTCCTTGAAGTTTAATAAATTCTAAATTTTTGTATTCCCCTAAAACATTCTTGAAATCAAATAAAAGTACATAAAATAATTACAAAAAATTCTTGGTTTAGGCCCATAAATTTTTGAAGCTGTTTCTAATATGTGCTTGAAATTATTGTCTCTGTATCGAATCAAATATGCCTGCAAAGCTCTTTTTGCCTGGAGCTAATCAAAGTCCAAGAAGGTATAAATGTAGGCCAGAAATTTACCATCCCGCCATAAGTAAAGTGAAAGAACCAGTTGGGAATTTTAAGGACAGATTCGTGTTGAAATATTTCGCATTTTCCATTATTTCCATTAACATAATTTCGTACTTGAACTTAGAATGCGTTTTCTAGATTTTTTCGGCTAACTATAAGTAAAAGAAATTCTTGATTCAAGACTGTTGGTTCTCATTCAAATAAAATTAACGAGCGTTTTTAGAATGTTTCATACTTAAATTAAAGAACACCTGAGAACAAAATATACGCTTAATTCTGTTTTTACATGGTAGATACGTTCCAAAAAAAAAACCGTGTAAAAAATAGACATTGAGTTGTACATAGAAGAAAAGGGGATTGGTTTCAAATCCTTCAACCTTCAAACAAAAATTAAAATTTAAGATTCATTATTGCATCAAGGCACAGTTTATTACATACAAACAAAAGATAATTAATTTTTTGAAGTAAAAGTATCACTAATATTAATTTTTTGTAGACCGTTTTAAATCAAAACCGTGTGAAAAAAGACCGTTTTAAAACAGAATAAGGTGTACTTGAAATTTTAAGTACTAAACGTATAAATAAACGTATAAATTCCATCCCGATCGCACTAGAATTCTGCCAGTCGTTTGTTTCTAAGTGTATGAACTTTAAATTTAGGTCGTTTTTGGGTCGAAAGCGATTTGTAGAACATATGGGATATTTTCAATTACTTTAAGTCTATCATTTTAAAATCGCACAAATTGTATTATCTTGGAAATACATTTTATATATAAATCTATTTTTCATATTTTTGATTTTTTCTTCACTTGTCGTTTACACTTTAACGGACTGTACGCTAAAAAGAAAAAGTGTAAGTGTGGTTAACACTCACGAGGGTTTGATGTGAAACATGTTAATTGAATAGAGTTTATATACCGTGAGAATTAAAAAATCCAATATGGTGAAAAAGAATGTTGGAAAACAACGTTGAAGAACAGTGTTGGAAAACAATGTTAAAAAAGATTGTCGGAAAACAATGTTAATAACAGTGTTGAAAAATAGTGTTGGAAAGCAATGTTGATAAACAGTGTCGGAAAGCAAAGCTGAAATGCGGTGTTGGAAAATAGTGTTGGAGAACAGTGTTGGAAAACAGTGCTAGAAACAATGATGAGTGACAATGTTCAAAAACAGTGTTGGAAAACAATGTTTAAAAAACAGTGTTGGAAAATCGTGTTGGAAAACAATGTTGATAAACAGTGTCAGAAAGCAAAGTTGAAATGCGGTGTTGGAAAATAGGGTTGAAAAACAGTGTTGGAAAAAAGGGTTAGAAAACAGTGTTAGAAACAAAGATGAGTGACAATGTACAAAAACAGTGTTGGAAAACAATGTTTAAAAAACAGTGTTGGAAAATAGTGTTGGAAAACAATGTTGATAAACAGTGTCGGAAAGCAAAGTTGAAATGCGGTGTTGGAAAATAGGGTTGGAAAATAGGGTTGGAAAACAGTGTTAGAAACAATGATGAGTGACAATGTCCAAAAACAGTGTTGGAAAACAATGTTTAAAAAACAGTGTTGGAAAATAGTGTTGGAAAACAATGTTGATAAACAGTGTCGGAAAGCAAAGTTGAAATGCGGTGTTGGAAAATAGGGTTGGAAAACAGTGTTGGAAAACAGTGTGAGAAACAATGATGAGTGACAATGTTCAAAAACAGTTTTGGAAAACAATGTTTAAAAAACTGTGTTGGAAAATAGTGTTGGAAAACAATGTTTATAAGCAGTGTCGGAAAGCAAAGTTGAAATGCGGTGTTGGAAAATAGTGTTGAAAAACAATGTTGGAATACAGTGTTGGACAACTCCCCAAAGGCCAAAGGTCATAAAATCAGTTGGAATGAACATTTGAAAGTGTATAAACACTTCTGCAAAGAATAAGCAAGGCTGGGTTCACAAAGTAGGCCTTAATGTTGCCTTATTTTCAATGCCAAATGACAAGCTATTCACAATGAAAACATGACAACATAAGGGCCCACTAGATTATCATGTCTCATGCGTCGAACAGTGTAAACTCAGCCTTAGTTTTGCTTTCCCCTTTATAATTTAAATTTATTTGAGTACGGCAGGATATGATTTTCTGTAAAAACTGGCAAAGTTTAAGGATTTAATTAAACTAAAGTAGAGTAGTATTTGATGATACTTTAAAGAAATTTTTAAGCTTAAAGTGGCAGAAGTTTCTTTTAAATTGGCTTCAAACCGAGAATATATGTATGAAAGGTTCCGTCATCCAAATACTTAACATGACTTCGAAAAAAAAAAACAAATTGTATTTTCACGAAGTTACCACAAATCTCAATGTTTCCGACTCCACTTAACATTCAGCAACTCTTGCTATCAAAAAAGTTGGGTCAACTTTAAGTAAACTAACCCAGAAATTGGTGGCATATTTCAACATAACAACAGCAACTTGAACATATTTGCATAGTTTCTGCACTTTGGGGAAAACTTATTGTTCCTTTAATCTTAAGCTGAAAACCATAACATTCTATGGGCTTCCGTTGCTGCCTCACAGCATAAGAAAAATATATATATATATATGAAAAAAAAAAAAAATAGAACTGAGCTCATCGAATAAAATGTTTTTATATCGCCACGCTTGATATTGTTGTTGTTGTTTTTGTTTTTGTTATACATCTGTTTGCTTTTGTTGGTATTTATTTTTACTTTTTTTTCAGCTCTCCTCTCATTCAATTGTTAATTTGTTTACCCCAGAGAAACTTGTGCTTGTGTTTATTTTCCATACTTTTTTTGGTTGTTGTTTTTGGAACCAACAGGTAATTTTTTTTTTTTGTTGTTTCATACAAATCAATTACAAAACGGGAGAGCGGATATTTTCAACTTTGCTTTTTTTTTTTTTTTTTAAAGAATTTTAGGCCAACGGCATTCAATGAAAACGTGTTGAAAAGCTTTAAACAAAATGTTTTCCACTGACTCATGATATTTTTGCAGACGCTCCAACACAGAAAAAATTGTAAATCAAATCAAATGTTTAACACATGGAGCGTTGGGAGAATGGGAAATGAGGCAAAAGTGGCACAAAATTTGGTTGAATGAACAAAATTGAAGAAAAAAAAATCATCGCCTCATAAAACTTGTAGCGCTTCACAACAACAACAACAACAACTTCTTCTTCAATCTCAAGTTCAGTTCGTCTCCAAACTCAAGTTCGTTACGCACATGTATGTTAAAGGTAAGAGAGGCCCAAAAGTTTCTCTTTGAGATGCTGCGGTTGGACCAGACAGGTAGCAGCTGCGCCTAATTGTTAAAAAGTATCTGACAGATACATTTCTTTTGTCACGTTAGAACCGCTGCTGATGTCAGACAACCTTGAACCTTTTTGTGTTTTTTTTTTTTTTTTGGAAATATTTTTATAACTGCGCTATCAACAACTTTTGCTTTCTGCGTGTGCGCTAATTGGCGCGGAAATTGTCGAAGCCGGTTTAAATCCAGTTTTGGGCATTAATAGATACCTAGATGGAGGCATTAAAGTCAAATATTTGACTTATAGCCTTTGGGGCTAAGAATTTACATATTTTAGCAGTTTGGGTAATTGTGATTGGAGAATTAAGATTGAAATTTAAATTTATAAACTGTTTAAACAGCTTGTGTTATTCTTGATAATTGTAATTGGAAAATTAAGATTGAGTAGTTGAATTTGATTTTATTATTATTTAAAAGACAAACCAGATTTTGACTTAAGCTTATTGTGTCATTCAGCTCCGGTTGAAATTTGTTTATTCATGTGTTTCTACTTTTGTCGAGTTCCTTTTATTGTGCGTCAGACATTATACAAAAGATTGTAGTATTTCATAGATGCAGCCACTTTATTTCTATTTTGCCATTTTAATTCTCAAAATAAGCACAGATTTTTTATGTCTAAATACTTGGAACCGCTTAAAAGTAAGTTTATTTATTTATCAACATAATCAACCTTTAGAGCAATTTCATTTCTTTATATACACCAAGACGCGAAAGGGTAAATCTTATTTATGCCATTTTGCTCCGCATAACGGGCCGGGCTGTGAGTGCCCATCTCTGCCCTTGGCTAATCACTTTTATTAAGGCCATAACTTAAAAGTGACACATTCAATTGTTAATCATGTTATGCAAATTTTCGATTTTTATTCTATCGATTGCGCATCAGATTTTTAATTTAAGCTGTAAATATGCCTTAAGCATCAATAATCTATCTATAAGTTCCGCCCACGGTGATTTGAAGTCAATCTTAAGTACTTAGATTTAGCATTGAGAATTTGCAAGTGTTTGTTTGCCATTTTTATCAAGATTGAAAATTTATATAATTAATTTCATTTGCTGATCATCAAATACAGATCTATTACAGTTAAATTGCATCATATTTCCATTTCCCTTCCCCCCCCCCCCCCCCCATTCTTCAAACTTACTTCCTGCTATTTCCCCCTCCTCGATAACCCATTGCAACAAATCTTTCATGAGATGTCAGAGTACTCCAAAATCTACCAGACCACTGGGACATCGAGGCGACTGCGAAGTAGACAAACTCGCGATAAACATACATACAAACATACAAAACGCAGGTATGCCTACGGCAACGTGTATGCTCGTTTTGCGAAAAGTAAACCAGAAATGACAGGACTTGGCCAAATCAATGTGCAAAGTGCTCAAAAAATCTATGGAGACAAAGGGCCATAACAGGGTACTGGCTGGTCGCGACAACGGGACAAGAAAGTGAAAGAGTCCGTCTCGTACTTCGTCTGTTTTTTGCCTCAATCCAACGGAACAAAACATCTCAAATCTTCTAATAAACTTCACTGGTCTAGCAGAAACAACCTAAAACAGATATAACTTAACAAAGCTAAGTTATGCATTATATTTTCCTGATGATATTTGTGTAGCTCTTAGATTACAAGCAACATACTTAAGTATTGAAAATGCTCTTTTTCGCAATATTATTAAGTCTTATTTTACCTTTCAAAATTGTTTAATACATTTGTCGATATATGCTACCTTGCACAATTGTCGAAGAAATTTATAGCATCATTGACGGAATTTATATTGTCTCATTCCTTTTTACTTCTCTCAAAAGCTTCTCTGTATCCGGAGTAGAGTAATTTAACATTTTATTTCGAATACTGTCATTAGGAATTTCATTCGATAGAAAAATGACTTAATATTGTGAACCAAACCTATTTTGTTGTTTGGGTTCAGGTTCGAGGGTTCAAATATATAAAAGGTTCGGTTAATAGTCCGCTTCGAGAAATCTATAGAAACGTTAAAGTTTAAAATAAGAAATGAACTATATCGGCTTATCGGTGATTGAGTAACTGTGAATGACAAACATCAAATCACAAAAGGTTACAGATTGAGCTTAAGGCTGGGGTAAGAGGGAAATAGCTTTTACTTGTAGGACAGTTGAAGGATGTGTTTATGTTTATAGTAAAATATTGATTGCTTCCTACTTTTATAATGTATCTCAGGTCCTCAAATACATTTAGATATTATTGTTGTTTAAAGAAGTTCGGAAATATTTTGAATGGTTAATGATCGACTTTGCATTAGTTTGAATAGGTTTGGAACCGGTTTTAAAGAGGGAAAATATCAAGCTACGCAATTTTTATAAAGTTTATTTTTTTTTAAATAAATATCAAATCAATAAAAACTTTAAAATTGCAAGTTTATAGCTTAAATAATATCTCTAAACCACTTTTAAAGATGTTCTTCTTCTCAAAGAAGCATTTGGGAATTAATCCAAATAAATGCACCTTATGCAAAATAAAAGATTTCGAGGAATTGAAACATTTGTAAGGCAGATCTTCAATTCTCGAAAACATAGGAGCTAGATACTTTGAAAAAATTTAAAATAATAACACTACAATTACAATAATTCCTGCGACCTTCCCTATCAGGATGATGTAAGACCTTATTCTGGGTTCGGTTCTAATATATATTTGCAAATTGGTTTGTCCAGTGACGAGTTTTGGTGTGTGTGTGTATATATAAATCTGTATATATACGTATAACAACACACAAAATCAAGTGTACAGGGTATTCGAGGCACTCGATTGCTGCGCTCTTTTTCTTGTTTTATAGATGTGGCCTCATGACTTTAAAATATAAACATATCTCGATTAAAACACATTAACAATAATATCTGGGATAAAACAACTCATTAAATTTTCGGTTAAATGCATAAGGAAATCTTAAAACATTTGAATTTTCCATACGACTAAATGCTTCAAATACGCTCTAAATATGTAGGCAAAATTTGAACAATTCATGAAATGGTATTTGTCTTGAACCGTTGCCAAAATAATGTCAGAAGTTCTGACTCACTAACGAAATCAATCAACAAAATTGTAAAACTTTTAAATTTGTTAAACAAATATTTAAAAATGTAAGCTTAAAGACCCATTTTCCAAGGAAGGAATGGAGGTCAGTGAGATGGCTGGAATTTCTCTCCGCATAAAACTTTCAAATGTGTGTGCCCTGGCAGTGTCAACGCTGGTCACTTTTTAAACCATTTGTCTACACTCAGATTTTTGCCTGCTTCAGCAAATCTAATCCAGTGTAAGAGTAGTTCCTTTCCCCCCCATCCACCCCCATCCACCCGGACTATACAACTCACTTGCAATAGCGCTATCACCAGCTGGATGGGGCCACAGCGTACGACAACGGTGCCAATGGTGGTCGCTCTTAGGGACGAGGTGGTGGACATGGCCTGGCTTGGCGTTGGCGATGATGATGACATTGTTGCTGAATAATTGAAGGCGTCTAGCTGGGACTGTTGCGATTGCTGTGACTGTTGGGAGTGTTGTTGCTGCAGTGCGGGATGTTGGCGACTCGAGGAGGCAGCCGAGTAAAGCGAAGACATCGATGAGTCTAAGGTTTGGCGGCGTTCCATCGTTGAAAGCGGGTGATGTGATGTATGTTGAGTGTTGTTTTTGTTGTTGTCGGCTTAGCGGCTACGTGTAGTTTTGTATGTTTTGTGTGGGCGTTTTTTTTAATCTTTCTCGTTTAGTTTTCTTTTGTTTTCTATTTGCGCGCGCGCGGCTTCTCCTTAAGTTTGCTTTTTTAAGTTGATGAACATTTCGTGTTTTTGAACTCTGAGGAAGAAGAAGGCACAAACACACACACACGGTAAAAGGTGTTATGGGTTCGTTTTGTTCGTTTCGCGATATTCTTTTCGTTGCGAGCGCTATCAACGCCGGCGATCGTCTGACGAGCTCATAGCCGGGTCTCACGTAGCATCCAAAAATGAAAAAAAAAAACACACTATTTTTTTTTATTTTGCAAATAAATCGACTATGACTTCATGCTCTCTGTCTGTTTATTATTGTACACTAAGCACAACAATGTACATGTGTGTGTGTTATGCATATTGAGCCTGAGAAATTGCCTTCGTGCTATGCCTCTCCCTGCTTCTTCTACCTCCATTGTTGACAATGCTCAATTTGCGCTATTTTTAACATCAACTAAAAACTATTGAGTAATTTTTCGGTATTCTTTTCGCACAATTTCAGCACAAACTGTTTCTGTTGTTGTACCCCAGATTCTCGCGGATGTGCGTCAAGCTAATCATTTGTATCTCAAAGATACATATGCCAATTGCATTGGCATAAAAATTGTGTGTATTATTTGTTTTCAATTTTATCTAGTATTGGGAATATATATTTTTGAAATATTACGTATACGCCAGCAATCCATGTGTATGCGTCCACCCGTCTATTAGGTAATTTTTCTTTTCAATTTTTAATAGCCTGGCTGCTGCCTCAAATTGTAAACTATTTTAATTGTACTTTTTTTTCGGTGCAGCTAAAAATATACACAAAAAAAAAAAATAAAAAGAAACTATAAAAGTTTACATTATGCGACGCTGCCCATACGGACAGTGCTCTGTCGAAGCATATGCTTTTGTGGAACACTGGGCGGAAATTCCAGGAATTTAGGTAGATAGAGAAAATGTCTGCCGATTGGAATATGTTTGAAAACTTTGAAATTTGGAAAATTTGGGAAAATTTGTAATAGTTGAATGTGTCATTGATTAATGTGTGTAAAGTAAACTTTTAGTTGAAGACTAGTCTCTGTATTTCAGAAGTAATGGAAGCTAGAAACTTCAGTTGGGCCATATATGTTTCGGTAAGGTCTTTCATAATCATGTGCTTTACTACATAATCATCGGTTTGCTGAGCTTGACCGTAGCGCTTTGTTTAGTCAAATAAGTTTTGTTTTTTTTCCAGCAAACATTTTAGAAATTATAACCTGAAGAACCATTCCGAAGAACCATTGCCTTCTTTGCAACATGTATTTTCTCCACAATCTTCTTTATTGGGTTAGGATTCAGTTACAACAGTGGTTGGAGCACACTAAGAGTATTAACTGGCTTATTGTGTTACCGCTTGCAGACTTGGTTTCTCTTAATTCCTCCGAAAAGTAAGTACAAAAGAATAAGGGCCGTTTTCTCATCTTCATTGAAAATGAAAACTTTTTTTATTATTGATTTATCTTTAATTCACCTTTAAGTGATTTCAAAAGAAAACTCTAAGGGCAGTTTTCTCATCTTAATGTTTTTTTTTTTAAATCTAGGTAGGTATTCAGTAAATTTTGTATTTATTTACATTTATTCTTCCGTTAAAAGAAATATTCAGGTCCGTTTTCTCATCTTCAGGTTTTTAAAATCTTGGTGCATATTAAGAAAATGCATGAAGCCTACTTTTAGGTAGCTCTTAAATCATATGCGGGTCGTTATAGAAACAAGATATTTTAGCTGCCTAAAAGTAGGCAACATTTTTTAATATCCACCTAGATTTGAAAACGGCCCTTTAAGTTCCTAGAGAGAGCAACGGTGTATAGGATAGGTTCATTCGGAATGCCTGGATGAACCCTGAGATGTGTCTAGGAAATACCACTGCGAGCTCGGAAATATCAGCCAGAGAGTACGAACTGGGAATTTTTGTCTTTGACGGCTCAGAACAAAAACATTTTTAAACAGACTTCTCTCTCTTTCTCATTCCTGCAGCTACTTTAGAAATTATTTTAGTAGACACCTAGACTTTCGACTTGGGTACCCACTAGTCAATGACCTAGTAAAGCCCTAACCACTGCACTCCAATAAGCGCTTTTCGATGCGAATTAGCCAGATCAGTCATGCAAACCTGACTGATTCTTAATACCTTTTTGGTAGTAAATGCACGTTGCCATGGGTATACTTTATCGGCGCAAAAAGTTCATTTCTAATTTGGATAATTTTCAATTTTCATTATTGCTGCCCAAAATATCAATAAAACAGGATAAATCAAGATAAATACGATAATCAAATTTGATTTATCCCTGGGTTAAATTTGACCCAGTGATTAGAAAGGTACAAATTTTTTCTTACACACACGGTCAGATCACTCTTACAATCTTGCAGGAAGTGACTGATTCCTATTAGCTTTTTGTTCGTATATGCATGTTGCCATAGACATACCGACAGTTTCCTTATCGCCGCAAAAAGTTCATTTCAAATTTAGATCCTTTTAAATGTTTGGCAAAATATCTATGAAATACGTTTAGTTACGATAAATACGATAATTAAATTGAATTTATCACTATTGGATAATTTTGACCCAGTGATTGGAAAGATACTAATCTTTCTTATACACACGGCCTGGTCAGTCTTATAATCTTTCAGGAAGTGACTGATTGTTATTTTTGCTCGTACTTGCACGTTGCCATGGTCATACCGGCTCTTAAAGTTTAACTTGATTTTTTATAATTTTCGAATGTTCTGGAAGCGGTAACTTTTCCATGATTGAATGGTAAAATATCAATAAAATACGATAAATTACGATAAATACGATAATCAAATTTGATTTATCGCTATTAATTAATTTTGACCCAGTGATTAGAAAGGTACGCATTTGTCTTACATACACAGAAAAAATTTTGACTTATCCAGACAAAAATCAATTCTAAACGATGTCAAAAGTGGGTCAATCCTCGATTTTCTTGAAACCAAGTACAAAAGGATTGACTTGAGTTTGAGTACCTATCTAGAAAGTATTTTATTTGATTTTTAAGTTGGATCAGACCTTGATATGAGCCTTTTCGTATTGATGCATAGAATTTTGGGAATGTACCAAGTCTTTCGTAATTAAAACTTTAATCTGAAGGTCGGGATCAGATCAATGTCTTTAAACTTGGAATTAGCTCCGCAATTTTTTTTTCGGTAAAGGAGCGATTTGAAATAGAAATTATGTCGCTTTTTTCTGTCGTAATTATGTCGTTTTTAAACAACTTGATTCCGCTCGAAATTATGTCTTTTTTTTCCTGGTTAAATTATTTCGTTCACAAAGGTAAAAGGTATACTGCATTTTCAGAACCTCGGTAAAGGTAAAGGTACAAAAAAGGTTCTTTTCAGTTTGCGTTTTAAGCATTTTAAGGGCAACAGGACAATTATCTTTAAAACGCTGATAAACTTAATCGCAAATATAGGCCTGAAACCCTTCTCTGGGATTGGAAAATGTACGATTAAAAACTTTATAAGGAAAACAGAAATAACCTAAGGCATCTACGTGATCGATTAAGATAAGTGGTACGGAATATCGCGCATCTTTTTTACCTGAGGGAATTAATATGGAATATCTTGCTTAAAATACAAATTATCAGCAACTAATAGTACTAAGAAAAAAAAAACAATCTAAGCCGATTTCTCAGCTGTTTGATGTTAGATGCTCACTTGAACTAACAAACAATTGGGGAAAATTACAAGTTTATCTGACACATAAATAGCAGCATATATAGAAGATGAGAAATCAACCCTAAGGGCCGTTTTCTTATGTTCATGTTTTTAGAAAATATATGTAGCCTGCTTTTGGGCCGCTTTGGAAATATGTATGCTTTTGTTTACAACAACTAGCGCATTAATTATAAGTCATCTTTATGTTCTTGTAGCGCTGGGATAGTTAAATAAAAATTACTTTCAAATTACTTTCAATCCGCGTATAACAAAAACAGTTTCCCGCTTGCTTTCCAAATTGTAATTAGGCTGAGGAAATAAATTACCCTAAGTAGAAAGTAAGCGGGGATCTGTTAAATCGTACATAAAAGTAGGCAATAAACATTATCTAAATATCCACCTTGATTTGATAAACATGAATTTGAGAAAGGGGCCCTAAGTGGGGATTGACACGAAACTTTAATAAGTTTTCTCAGTGGGCTAAATAATCGAATGTAAAAATCCATAAGTGGAGATTTTGAAATCTCTATACGAATTAATGTTAAATAATCTTTTTTGCACCGATCCTTTTCCCAAATGATGTTGTTCCGGTAGGGGTTTTGGTTTAGGAGTTCTATAATTTAAAAAATTTGGTTCATCTTAAGAATTTGGTTTTAAATCCAAACAAGTTTTTATAACCAAATCCTTAAAAGTAATGTATGTCACATTTATTCGTTAATGTGTGGAAATGTCGCTGGTCTGAGTAAGACAGAGTGTCCTTTATTTTTGCACGCAATTTTTTTGATGAGATTGAAAAAAAAAAAATTGTAACAAATAATGTATAATTTTTTTATACAATTTTTTTTTTTATAAATCATTTCTTTAAATTCAACTTCTTCTTTATAACTAAAAGTTTACTTTAATGTTTTCACCTAGGCTTTTAAGTGTGTTTTTCAAAGACCAAACATTATTCTATACAAATCTATCAATCAATTTAGCAGATATTTTCAAAATATTTCTTTAGCATTTTCTGAAAACAATTTATGTTGATTTTGTGATTTTCTTTAATATTTTGCTTTGTTTTTGTTTGAGGGTCGTCGTCGCCAACTAATTTAGAAAACTGTGGCAACAACAATAAATTTAGAACATTTTGGCATTTCTTTTTGTTGTTTGTTGAGTTGTTGATTTTTGACAGATTAAATATTATAATATCCCATTAGTGGCAAATTTATTGTTTTTCTTTGATAAACTTAATTAAATATACATTTTCAAATATTTTTTATTCGCACATTTTGTATTTATATTTCAAAAAGAAGACGCAGCAAGCTGGTAATAAAAACGCGCGCGCCGCTTGCCGAACAACCGAACGACGCGAACTTCGAACAAGACTGACCAAACGAAAGAATGGGGAAGGCAGCCGCCAGTGCCCAGGCCCCCCAATGACTGAGATCGGAGAGAGAGCATCAGTGGCAGCAGCAGCAGATGGTTAACCGTTTCGCTCAGTTATGCCCGAACATCATTTTTACCTCTCGGCACGCTCGTTGAGCTCAGTTTTGACAAAAAGCCGGCTCCGGCTGGGTGGTGGTGGTGGGAGGGTTGGGGCTGTCCGAAGGGGGGAGGCGACATAAATAAACAAGTGCTCTTGGCATTCGGTGCGTCGTTAATTCATGATTTCAATTTTTAATGCCCTGCGCCCGGCTTTTCAGCAATCACAATAACAACAACAAGATCTAAGGGAATCAGCTGGCACAGGGGTAGGCTAAATGGTTACCCAATACCCCCAAATAAACGTATTCAAAAAAAACATTCAATCGTTTATGATGAAATTTCAAAATAATTTAGCGCTTCTAATACTAGAGTTACCCAAGCTCTCCGTGCTCTTGTGTTGTTGTCTCATTCACCACTATCGCGATACAAATTCGCAGACAGAGCTCGCGGTATTAACGCCAATTACAAAACCAACAAGAAAATTTTTGTTATTTTGTCCCTTACTCCTCAAACACCAAAAACACCTTTGTTGGCAAGTGCGAGACAACTTAGACTTTATTGTAATGTTTCCGACTGACTTAAAAAAAATTAGATTCTTTATATGGATTAGTGTTTGCTCTTCAATATGCTTTGTTTGGGCACCCCTGTTCTTTTATTTATATATTAAAGTGAATGTATGCTTCTTTGTATGTTTGGTTCTACCTTATAGGGGTTTGAAGCACTGAACCGATCTTAATGAGATTTTCACAGTATGTTCAATGAACAGAGTAATCAGAGTACGAATAAAGGGGCGGCAGTATGACCCTTAGTTTTCCATACAAAATAAGAACGCTCTAATGTTGATTTCAATCAGAAAAATTTGATAGCAAACAGAGAAAAAATATCAAGAGTCTAATCTTAAAACTGACACCCAACAGTGGAAAAATCTTACACCAAGAATATAACTTTTTTTTTTTTAGATTAGACAATCTTGGATAAAGGTTGTTCGCTCTTGATTTACAGATGAAACCATCTTCTTTTTTTTTTTTTTTTTAAATCTAAGATTTATTTTAAAAAATTTGAAGGTTTTTTTTATAGGTCTTATAATTTTGATTCAGTTGGTTAGTTTTTTGAGGTTCGCTATTATTTGAAGAACATTTTTGTCTGGAACTCAAACTTACGAGATATCTCGGGGGGACACTGAAAGATGAACGACTTCATCTTAACGCATTCGACCACAGCACTCTTGAGAGGTAACGCGACAATTCACATATAACAGAACCCAGTCATATGTTAAGTTCAACCTAGTCATCAAATCTCTTAAAAGAAAAAATTTTTTTTTAGTTAATCTGTATTTTTACTAATATGAGTTTCTCAAATAGTGTAATAGTCAATCTGAGAAGTTCAAATGTATCAAATTTTAGTGCAAAATCCTCAATAGAGGTTCAGAGCTAAATTTTAGAATTTATTTAATCTATGAACTTCAAATTTGATAAGTTATGAGTTTTTTGACAGCCAACACACAACTTCCTGAGGCATTTCTCAGCCATCTCATATGAGATCTCAGATAGAGATGATAAATATTGAGGGTATTCACAAAAAAGGAGAGAAAAAATTACCACTTTTCTAGACCCTGGGGTATGTTTATAAAAAATTGTAAAGTGAGTAAAAAACTTGGTGTGCCCCTAAGCAATGCTACATTATATTCGAAAAGGCGATGGTGGACAGGCATGTTGGCTTCTTTTTGTAATTTTGTCAGCCCCTTCTTGAGTAAAATGGGAAGCACAATTAAATATTCTTATCAGCATCCAAAGCCGATATACTAAAGACCGTCGTCGTGGGAGAAAAACTAGAAGACGAAATTTATAACAAAAAGGTAAAGTATAAAACAAGGCTCACCAACAAAGAAATAAAACTAAAAAAAAAGTGTTACAACTGAAGAAAAAAAAATAGAAGTAAGCCTTTTATCCTACGCACGACCTGGTAACTGGCCGTAAATAATAAGCTTTCTTTTTTTTTTTTATTTAACTAGATGTTTTCTAGGTCAATAGAGATTTTCAATCATGGTTTTAAATTTTATACACTTGAAAAGTGTATATTAATTTTGCCCAGAAGTTTGTAACGCATAGAAATATTCATTTCCGACCCCATAAACTATATATATTCTTGATCAGGACGACGAGCTGAGTTCATTTCCGCTTGTCCGTCCGTCTGTCTGTCCGTCTGTCTGTCTGTCTGTCCGTCTGTCTGTCTGTTTCTACGCAAACTAGTCCCTCAGTTTTAAAGCTATCGAGCTGAAATTTTGCACAGAGTCTTCTTTTTACTGCACGCAACTAATATGTCGGAACCGGCCGGATCGGATGACTATATCATATAGCTGCCATAGGAACGATCTGTCTAAGAACTAGTTCTAGATAGAAAAACTTTTTTGTTTTCCATCGTAGCGTCACTAATCTTGGTATATGTTAGTTTTATATGCTTCCACATAATTCTGGAAAAATTTATCCAAATCGGATGACTATAGCATATAGCTGCCATTGAAACGGTCGGTCAAACAACTACTTCTAGTGAGAAAAACTTTTTTATTTTCCATCGCAGCGTCACTAATCTTGGTATATGTTAGTTTTATATGCTTTTACATAATACAGGAAAAATTTGTCAAAATCGGATGACTATATTATATAGCTCCCATATAAACTGTTGGTCAAAAACTACTTCTATTGAGAAAAACTTTTTTTGTTTTCTATCGTAAGGTCAATTTGGTATATCTAGTTTTATATGTTCACATATTTTGAAAAAAATTTTTAAAATCGGATGACTATAGCATATAGCTGCCAAGGACCGATCGGTCGGAAAATGTGTTTTACTAAGAAAAGTTTTTTTTATGGTATCAAATTTTTATTATCAAGATTTAAAAATTTTAAATATCTGATATATTCCCAATATTTTACCGGTTAAATCAGCGGAGTAAAGTTTTCAGTATAAAACATGGCGAAGTTAGCTTTGCCTTGTTTTTTTAGGAATGTAGAGCCTGTGACCTGTTTGAAAGGCTAAAACTGTTCAGGAAAGGTTTAGAAAATTTAGAATTTATTTTATCTATAAACTTGAAAAAGTTAGATTGTTAACCTGAACAAAACCGCATTCGAACGAGTTTTCAACCGGTTCAAAAGTGGTTCAGAAAAATATATCAGAAATTATATATATATTATGTGTATCATATTGAATATTCAGTGTATAGGTTGGTAATATGGAGTATGATATTTTAATAATTGGTTCAGAACCATATATTAAACCAACCATAAATTCTCGGTTCAAAGCTGGTTTCGAACCAGATTGAACCGGTTCAAAAGTGGTTCAGAGCCTTATTATTTAATATATGAATTTTAAATTGATAATATGATGTTATGTGTAAAATGTTTTTCAAAACTGGTTCAAAACCAAACTAAATAAGTGGTTCAAAAGTGGTTTAGTGCAATATTTCAGAAACTATTTAAGCTTGAACTTGAAATTTCATGTGTAGGTTGGTAATATGGAGTTAAATTATAATTTAAGTTTAAAATTATTGTAGCCAGTTAAGAATTTGTTCAATTGGCGAATAAAAAAATGAATAAATATATTACAGGTTCAAGACGGGTTATAAACCAGATTGAACTAGTTCCCAAGTAGTTAAAGTTCCTAATTATTGGAGCTTTAAAATAAAAAAAAACTATGTGTGGGTTAATAATATAAAGTTTGATATTTTACTGGTTCAAGACCGGTTCCGGTCCCAGTTTAAAAGTGGTTCAAAACATTTTCTCTAAAATTATTTAAGCTATGGAGTTGAAATTTGGTGTGTAGTTTGATAATATGGAGTAAGATATTTTGCCAATGGCTAGGAAAGTAAAATGTTGCCTCTTTCAACCTGTCACAAGCTTCAACCACCACCCCAAAAAACAACTACAGGGTATCTCAACCACAATGTACTCAAGTGCAGCTTTGGTTACTTTAATAACAGACCAGAGCAGAACTCGGCAACAACCTGGCTGCATCGTCGTCGTCGTCTCTCGTCGTGTCTTAATAGAAGGCAACAGGCGGCCGTGAACTGATCAACCAGCCCGCCCGCCCGCATTCAAAGCGTATCGTCCCTTAACCACCCTCCCTTCCTACATCTTGGCTGCACTTCATCATCGACTGTGTCGAAGTATTTTCCGCTACTTGAGCGTCCGAAATGCGTGTGGCAGGCAACGCTTTGGCTATCTGACTTCAGTTCTGCTTGTTCGTGCCGTGCCGTTCCATTGCATGCTGCCGGCCGCAGTTACTTCAATCAAAATAATCCTGTTTTTTCTTTCGCTTTTTTTTTTGGTGTTATTATTTTGAGCTATCAACAAAGCAAATTTATTGAATTATTTTTTCAGCGCCGTCACGAAATCTGAAAAATTGTGTGAAGTAAAAAAATTGGATTCTTAAGCGAAATTTCACTTTGCCGACAGATCGGCTCCCCCCCTCCCCTTCCACTCCAAACACACACAAAACAACTTGAAATTTATTTATTTCTTTTTAATTGAGATTAATGAGCCACTTGATGAGCGCCTGCCTACCCTCACTTCACCCCTCCAAACTATATGACAGCTCGCATTTCACATAATTGAAAACATTTGAAGTGGCTTGTCTAGTTTAATGTTTAGCCAAAACCACCCACAGAGACAAAGTTCATTGAAATTTATTGAGGGGCAGTGAAACGAAGGGTTAAGCAGGCACTTGAGATCACTTTTTTAACAAACAGCCTGAAGTTAGGCAATGGTTTTTAACTAGCAGCACTGTTAACCCTTGTGTGGGTAATCGAAATTAATTTACAAAATGCACAATGCTTTTTTATACCCTTGCAGAGGGTATATGAAAATTGTCACGATGTTTGTTAGGTATAGAAGGAAGCATCTCCGACCCCATAAACTATATATATTCTTGATCAGCATGACGATCAGCATTTCTATGCTATCTTCTCCCTCAGTTTTAAAGCTATCTTAACCAAACTTTGCAAAAAGTCATTAAATACATATAGGCTGCACATTTGTCGGAATCGGCCGGATCGGATGACTATATCATATAGCTGCCATAGGAGCGATCGGTCCAAAAACTAGTTCTAGTGAGAAAAACTTTTTTGTTTTCCATCGTAGCGTCACCAATCGTGGTATATATTAGTTTTATATGCTTCCACATAATTCTGGAAAAATTGATCAAAATCGGATGACTATAGCATATAGCTGCCATAGGAACGATCGGTCCAAAAACTAGTTCTAGTGAGAAAAACTTTTTTGTTTTCTATCGTAGCGTCACCAATCGTGGTATATATTAGTTTTATATGCTTAATAATTTGGAAAAATTTATAAAAAGAGGAAAATTCAGTAAGTTTTAAATAATCAAAACGATTTCGCGGTCCATAGTTTGTAGTTTAAGCTAAATCGAAATAAAATCGGATGACTATAGCATATAGCTGCCATAGGAACGATCGGTCAAAAAACTAGTTCTAGTGAGAAAAACTTTTTTGTTTTCTATCGTAGCGTCACCAATCGTGGTATATATTAGTTTTATATGCTTCCACATAATTGTGGAAAAATTTATCAAAATCGGATGACTATAGCATATAGCTGCCATAGGAACGATCGGTTCAAAATCTAGTTCTAGTGAGAAAAACTTTTTTGTTTTCTATCGTAGCATCACCAATCGTGGTATATATTAGTTTTATATGCTTCCACATAATTGTGGAAAAATTTATCAAAATCGGATGACTATAGCATATAGCTGCCATAGGAACGATCGGTCCAAAAACTAGTTCTAGTGAGAAAAACTTTTTTGTTTTCTATCGTAGCGTCACCAATCGTGGTATATATTAGTTTTATATGCTTCCACATAATTGTGGAAAAATTTATCAAAATCGGATGACTATAGCATATAGCTGCCATAGAAACGATCGGTCCAAAATCTAGTTCTAGGGAGAAAAACTTTTTGTTTTCTATCGTAGCGTCACCAATCGTGGTATATATTAGTTTTATATGCTTCCACATAATTGTGGACAAATTTGTCAAAATCGGAAGACTATAGCATATAGCTGCCATAGGAACGATCGGTTCAAAATTTAGTTCTAGTAAGAAAAACTTTTTTGTTTTCTATCGTAGTATCACCAATCGTTGTATATATTAGTTTTATATGCTTCCAAATAATTTATGAAAAATTTATCAAAATCGGATGACTATAACATATAGCTGCCATAGAAACGATCGGTCCAAAATCTCGTTCTGGTGAGAAAAACTTTTTTGTTATCAATGGTTGCGTCTTTCAAAAACTGGAAGGGTATTTAAATCATGTTAGCCTTTTATTTTGATTATTGATCAACAAGTCACAACATGTGTGTATTCGAATGCACAGTCTATGCTCCTTTGAAATAAGACGGTGATCTCCATAGCATATAGCCCTGTTACCTTTCTTCATCTTAAACCATATTTCTACCTGATACCAAGAAATATTATATATTTCCCATCATGCAACTTTCCGCCCTCAATTTAGCTGAAAATCTTCAAAATTATTAATTTAATAAAATTGTATAATTAGAAAATGTTTTATTATTAAATAATTGCACTAATTTGTGACTGTATAATAATTTTAGAATTAATATTTATTTGCTATAAAAAATTAATGGCCAAATTTTTGGACTGGTAAACAATTTCGATAAATTATATAAATAATATATATATTTTTTCGTATTTCGTTAATTTCTAAAATAAAATGCATAATAAATAAATATATATTTTGGAATTCTCTAATTTTGCAAAAAATAATTAAACTAAAACAAAATAATTTAAATACAACTAAAAACATGCACAAAAAATAGAGAAACAAAACAAAAGCTGAAAGAAAAAACTGTTATAGCTCATGAGCCAAAATAGCATCTAGAGAGGAGAACATAAAATGCCAACTAATTTTAATAAATGGCAAGAATGTTGAAAAGCAAATGGCGCGGGTTAATTAGGCGGGCACTGGTAACGGGGCGGAACAAATCTCTCTTAGAGAAATCCCTTGATCGTTTGTTTTGTTATATTTTCGTAGTATTTGCTGCGTCGCCAGGATGCTGGCGGTTTCGGTTCGTTGGGGTTAGTATTGCTAGCGGGATCAGCAGCATCGGCAGTACAGCTTCCACTCACCTCCGGCGTTTGGGCTGTGGACACACTGGGTGCCATTTCGGTGGTTATGCCAGCTGCTAAACCAAAACCCTCCAATTCACTGTCCAACAGTTGCAGCTGCTGCTGTTGCTGCTCATCATCGGGCGTGGGTGTTACACTTTGACTATGCAAATCATCCACACCAGCCACACTATCCTGATCATCGCACTTGATGGGCTGCCGTGCGGAGAAATAACTCAGTTCAGAGCTATCAAAGGACATGTTATGGACCGGCGATTGTGGTAGCTCGGGTATTTCAAATGTACTCAGTGTCGAGTCATCTGCCTCGTCAAAGGAGTTTTTAGCTGAGCCAATATACGAGCTAGTGCGTCCAGAGGCCGTTTGAAATGAGGAGGAATGAGAGTTTGGCGTAAAGTTGCCTTCCGATGCCGTGGCAAACGATTCATCTTCTGTAGAGCGTGAGTGCCAGTCCTAAGAGCAGAATAAGAAATGTTGATTATTTGTTAAAAGTAATTTTGAGTTGGTTTTTTATTTGGTAATTTTGATAATTATTTTGCCTATGAGCGTACAATCAGAGTTTCACACTGATCGGCTCAAATATAATTTTTGATCTTGAACCACCTCCTGTTTTTTCCGACCTTATAAGAAGGGGGTCTTCTACCTTGTGATGAGTGTTTTATTAGTGTTTTTTTAAAAAATTCTGAAGGGAAAACCATAAGAGTTTTTTCAATTTGGTTTTTTGTTTTGTGTTATTAATTAATTAAATAGAAAGATAAAAAAAAAATGTTGGAATTCGAGGGCTGTTCAAAAAGTTATCGGCCTGCCAATTAAATAAAAAAAGGTGTAGAGGTGGTGGCCATGATTCCGGGACTCCAGGTTATTGGAATTAGAAACGGTAAAAAAAGAATTAATGTAATTTTGGCCCGTATCTAAATCATATTTTTAAATATTTTTTTGAAAAATTGGCGGCCGCTTAAAAAATAATTTAGATTTTTCAAGTTTTTTTTTTTGTAGTTTAGTGTAAAAAAAAATAGTACAAAAATGTTTTTCCTCTTGATTGAGGTACGGGCCAGAATTACAACAATTCTGCATCGATTGCAATACGGGTGATCAAAATCGGATCAGTAGAACTGGCGCAATCATGGCTACCAGGTCAAAAAACGTGGTTTCGAGAAAAACGCGCTTTAAGTTTCGATTTTTCCTTCACATAATGTGCACGATTCACGAAATTAAAATCTCTTGGCGCACGATTCACGCTCGCTATTTTTTAAGGGTTTTGCATCACGCACGATTCATGCACGATTAAAGGAGAGGTCACGAACGATCACGCACAATTAACCAATTAACCTTTTGTATGGATCAGCTGTGAGCAGCGTATTCACGAATTCAAAATTCACGAATCAAATCAATAGAAGGAAGTTCGTGCATACAGCATGACCTCTATTCACGAGGTATATTTTAAACACGCACGAATCACGCACGGATCACGGATGCACACGCACGAAAGTCTGTGTTTTCTCACGATCATGTCGTGAAACGCCGTGACACACCGTGACACGTTTAAATTCACGTCACGCGCGCACCTCTACTATATATTAAAGCTGCCATAGGAACGATCGGTCGGAATATGTTTGTTTTTAAAGAAAGCATTATTAAACTTAGCAATTATGAATACTATATGCTGTCACGTAGTTTTGCAAAATTTTGACAAATTCGTATTACTATATCCTATAGCTGATATAAGACCGATCGGTAGAAAAAGGGGTTTTAGTAAGAAATACTTTTTTCCAGAAGCGTTCCAAATAAGAATTATGAATATATATGTTCAAACAGTAAAATTTGGCCCAAATCGGATGACTATATCTTAAAGCTAATATAGAACCGATCGGTAGAAATGCGTTTGTAGAAAAAACTTATTTTTTTAATGTTAGTTCTTAAACTCAGGAATTTTATTCTTTTTTTTTAACATTAAAATGATAGAGGGTTATCCTATGTGTCTAGAGATCGGTCGAAATGCTTTTAGTAGGAAAAACTTGTCAATAGCGTTTTAAACTCGAATTAGAATATTATGTGGTGTCACAGTTCTTTGGTCAACGGTTCTTTAGTAGGGTGGTGGTTATATCAGTGCCATAGGAATAATCGATCGGAAAACGAATCTTAGTAGGTACAACTTTTTTGTTTTCCAAGATAGCGTTCTTAAGCTCAGGAGTTATGTATTTTATATGATTTTAAACAGTTCTACCAAATTTGGAGAACATCGGATGGTTAAATCCTATAGCTGTCATAGGACCGATCAGTCAGAAAATTATTTTTAGTAAGAAAAATATGTGTGTTTTCAATGTATGCATTCTTAAACTCAAGAATTAAGAATTTTATATGCTGTCAAACAGTCTTACAAAATTTGGTCATAATCGGTAGACTATATCCTATAGCTGTCATAGGAAAATCGGTCGGAAAATGGATCTTAGTAGAAAAAAACTTTTTTGTCTTCCAAGACAGCGTTCTTAAGCTCACAAATTATGTATTTTATATGATTCTAAACAGTAATACTAAATTTGGAAAAGATCGGATGGTTATATTCTATAGTTGTCATTGGACCGATCGGTTAGAAAATGCTTTTTAGTAGGGAAAACTTGTGTGTTTTCAATGTATACGATCTTAAACTCAGAAATTATGAATATTATATGCTGTCAAACAGTTCTACAAAATTTGGTCAAAATCGGTTGACTATATTCTATAGCTGTCATAAAACCGATCGGTCAGAAAACGGGTCTTAGTAAGAAAAACTTGTTTTGTTTTACAAGATAGCGTTCTTAAAGTCAGGAATTATGTATTCTATATGCTCTTTAACAGTTCTACCATATTTTGATAAGATCGAATGGTTATATACTATAGCTGCCATAGGACCGATCGGTCAGAAAAGTGAGTTTTATTATGAAAAACTTGTTTGTTTTCAATGGATGCGTTTTAAAACTTAGGAATAATGAATGTTATATGCTGTTAAATAGTTCTCTAAAATTTAGTCAAAATTGGATGACTATATCCTATAGCAGTCATAGGACCGATCGGTCAGAAAATGTGTTTTAAAAGGAAAAAATGGTTTGCTTTCAATGAAAGTGTTCTTACACAAAGGAATTATGAATATTATATGGTTTTAAATAGTTCTACCTAATTTGGTTAAGATCGGATGACTATATCCTAAAGCTGCCTTACAACCGATCGGGTAAAAAAGGGTCTAAGTTCGAAAAATATTTTTGATTTCTAGGTTAGCGTTCTTAAACTCAAAAATAACGAAACTTAAATGCTTTCAAACAGATTTGCAATTTTTGGTCAGAATCGGAAGTCAATATCCTATAGCTGGCATAGATCCAATATGCCGGAAAATGCGTCTTACTAAGAAAACTTATTTGTTTTTGTAGAAAGCGTAATCAAATTTTAAAGTCAACAATCAGATTCTTAATGATATTGATTTTAAAAATATCAGACATCTATATCTTATATATATTCTATCGGTTAAATCAGTTAAAGCGAGTTAAATTTCACCCACAATATTATTTGGATAGGCTCTTAAACTCACCTCAATGCTTCCCAATTTCTTGTGACTGCCTCCAACAACGCCTCCTTCCTGTTGTACATCTCGTATGACCGCATCCAGGGATTCGGCCACCTCGGCAATGGCACTCAATTTATGTGAAATGGCCGCACAGGCCAATTCATTGCCATCCGTTGGCATAACCTTCAATGTGGCTGGCGGCGTTTCACCGCCTAGAGTTTCGCTACCCGCACTGCTGGTTCTACCGCTATCATGTAATGGACTGGGACTGTTATCCAAAGGCAATTCATCGGGCACAACACTGAAATCAAGTGGAAGTTGAATATTATCAATAGTTTCCGCTGCTGTCGAGTCCATTGAGGCAGTGCGTGAGTGCGAGGGCGTAGGATCTTCCGTTTCGTTATCGGTATAGTCGCTTTGTGGATAAGTTTCGCTATCATTACGTATCAGAGCCTTGATCTTGTCAAGACTTTGTAGAGGTTGTGGCAGTACATCCAACTCATCTTCTTCTTCTTCTTCGAAAATAATATCACGCTCTATAGAGGCTTTGGCTATTTTGGTACGCACACTCGAAGTGCTGGCCGTTTCATCATCTTCATCGTCTTCCCCCTCATTATCTTCGCTGCTTAGTTCGGGCAGTCTACTTGATTCATTGAGGGCGTCCAGTAGTTTTGAAAGCTCACTGGTGGAACCACTTAGGCTTTCCTCTGGGCCTATAAGAAGATCCTCTTCTTCACTGGCCAAGGGAGCACATAAAGGAATATTGGGAGTTATTTGAGTTGGTTCACTTATGACAATACTTGGCACTTCGGTTATCTCTTCTTCGGCTTTCGATTTGCCGAATAAATTACGAAATCTGGCAAACATTTTCGGGTTCGTTTTGGCGCCTCGAGGGATGAACAATTAGTTTGACGCAATTGTTAAACACGCGTTTGGCTCGTGGCCAATCTCTGCGATAATTGTGGATTATAATTATTCACTTAGCTGGGGCCAAGCATGAATTCATCGTCCAAAATTAACACTTTTTTTATATACCAATTCTTCCCACTTTGACCCAGTTCGGGCCACGTTTTTTTCCAGTGGTTTCTAAATATGCACTCCACTGAATGTTCCATTAATTTGACAACTTGACAGTTGGTCTCGTCTCGCTTTATTATATACGTACATATGTACGTGTTTAACCGCAAAACCGACGCGCCACTTTTCCGCCGTTCGAGTGCCAACCAAAAAACAAACGCACCGCACTGGACCACGCACCGAAATAGACTGTTGGATTTCGCTCTGATGGCACTTTTTTGAGTGGTTCTCCTTAGCGACGCATTGCCGGCCGTCGCTTGTCATTTGTTTTATTCTGTCAAAAATTATTTTTATACCCTTGCAGAGCTGGTGGATTTAGGCATTCAAAAATTTTTGTAACGCCTTCAAAGATTTGTGAGGGAACAAAAGAAATTAGTTCGTATTTGAAAGTGTCTGTTTGATTGAGGAGTCCAAATAAATTTGACATTCGAAACTCCAAAATTTTAAAAAAGAGTCATTAACAATATCTGAAAAACGATTGTTCACTCTGTATAATAAAACCACATTAGAATAATTCTGAATCCTTATCTGATAGCTTCTCTTCAGATATTCCTTATTATTGAGATAGTAATAAAAGCATAGAAAGTATAATTTTGAAAAAGTAAACAGTAATATTTAAAGTGAAAATGTATCAGTAAATGATGCTTTATTTGTTTTGACAAAATTCTTCTAAAATTTGTTATTTACTGTAAATAGCGGTTATAGGCAAATGCTTGTATTATAATATCCCACCTTTTGGATGATAGAGCGTCTTGACCTTATAAGCGATGTGTATTCAAACCATCAAAGTGTTAAAAAACACGAATTGCTTATATCTAAAATGTTTGGTTTTTGTATTTCTGATAATCGATATTTATTGTAGAGTGATTAGAACAATGACAGAAATGCTATGGGGAAATCAATTTATTGACATTTATAAACAAGCTTTTCAACGACAACATATTAGCTATGCGTCGCATTATGCTTAACTAAGCCTTAGGGCAGATCGTACATATCAATACAATATTTAATTCTTCACGTATATATTTAAAATTCTTTTCATTTGAAATACATTATTTTTCTAATTATTACTTAACTGGGAATTTTTCATTTATTTAATTTAAAATTGAGTTGCATTCTGTAAATACAAAATGCCATCAAATATTTTTTAAGTACAATTATTTAAAATTACATAAAAAATATATTACAAAATTTGTATGTTATTTCAAAATTTGTGCAAGGTATTATGAAAGTCATTTTTTGTACAATTCTTGCAAAGTGTATACGAACGTCGAATGGAAAGCCCTATATTATTTTTGCCTAGAAGTTTGTAATGCATAGAAATATTCATTTTACCAAACTATATATATTCTTGATCAGACGACGTGCCGAGTCTCATTTAAAGCTTCGAGCAGAAATTTTGCACAATTTATTTTCACTGCAGCAACTAATATGTTCAGAACTGACTGATCAGATGATTACATCATATTAGCTGCCCATTGAAACGCTCTTTTTTGTTTTCTCTACCGTCACTAATCTTGGTATATGTTAGTTTGTTATGCTTTCGGTTTTTTTCCACATAATTTTGAAAGCTTTTATCAAAATCGGATGACTATAGCATATAGCTGCCATAGGACGATCGGTTGGATAATATGTTTTACTAAGAAAAGTTTTGATTTTATAAAATTTTGATTATTAATGATTTTTAATTTTTAATATCTAATTTCTATATCGTATATATATTTCTACCGTTGAGTTTTTTTTTTTTTTTGCTTCTATGTATGATAAATTAATATTTCGCTTGTAAAAAAGTATGCTAAATTCTCTTCACCACAAGATCGAGCTTTTGGCCTTGTTTTTCTGTCCATTTGTTAAAGTCATCTTTCTGTTATTTATTTATGAGTTCTGCAAGGGTAATCCAAATTCGTTGTGACAGCTTACAAGTTTCTTTTTATCTATACAGAACTTGTTTAGTTGTTTTCCGCTGGTCGAGTGTTTTTCTTGAGGCTTTTGAGTGGAAGTGGTTGCTTTTTCAAATGCGTGAATGTTTTTCCTTGAAGTTGACGAGACTTGTGTGTGCAGAGCATAATAAATGAGCGAGCGGGTAGATCGTCATGTCCAGGCACTCCAAACGTTAAAAGTCAAACACT
Organism: Lordiphosa mommai; assembly: GCA_018904225.1. Lineage (NCBI taxonomy): Eukaryota > Metazoa > Arthropoda > Insecta > Diptera > Drosophilidae > Lordiphosa > Lordiphosa mommai. The sequence continues at coordinate 162,264 of JAEIFT010000505.1, read as the reverse complement.
TACCTCTTGCCCGTGAGGGCATCCAATACAAACGGCTCCTTAAGACGTTTCTTGAGTAGTCTACCCAACCGGACCATGCGACCCACTTCCACCAGTAGCTGTTCCCGGGCTAATAGATGTCGTTGCAGGCGGCTAGGTGGCCCACCAACTGGCGAGAGTTCTGGCGAAAGATCCGCATCGGCTTCGCTGCTAAAGCCGCTGCTGCTGCGATTATGCTGCTGACGCTGTTGAGTGGCCAGTTCCTGACTTAGCAGGGGTCTCAGCTCCCTCAACTGTCGATAATAAGCCTCGACACTGCGATGAAAGACCGCAGAGACACGCAGTCGGGTCATTTGCTCCTGGGCAATTGACTGAAGACTGTGCCAGGTGTAGAGTAGCTGCTGGGCAATAAGTTCGGGTTCAGTCAAGTCCAGCTTGCAGCAGAGACGTAAAGTCTGTGAGGCCTCCAGCAATTGACAGCCATAGTTGTAAATGCTCTGGAAAGACAAAAAAAAAAGAGTTAAACGAAAACTTGCTTAAAAATAAACGAAAAAAACTTACCCGTCCAGTTTCCTCGAACCCCTGGAGCTCATCCTTCTGCAGTTGTATTTCGTGTATGTTGCAGCCCACATGTGAGTGACAACGCAACAACACCGCATACAACTCACCCAGCCATTCAAAGGCACGTCTGGCATCCTCCTCGTAGGCATGGATGTGGGTCACCTGCTCCAAGGTGAGCCGCTGCAATGCCAGACGCTGTCCGCACAGCTGTCGACGCTCGCAACTTGCATCGAGCTGTCGTCGCAGCTGGGCAATGTCGTGGCTATAGTCCAGTTGGAGGTCACGGCCCAAGGCATCTTTCACCGGCATGGCCAACATGTCGCTGAGTTTTTCACCCTCGCGTACAAGTTCGCGTTCGATGCTAGCTGCAACATGTTGCAAACAAAATGAAATGAGTTAAAATATGATCGAGCTAAGATAAGAGGGACTCACCCATCATTTGTTGATTACTCTTCAGCTGCATTAACATTTGTTCCGCCTCTGGCCACTGCAATGTTCGACTCTCCACTTCCACCACATATTGTCCCGTGATCAACAACTCCTCAAACTGATCCAACAGACGATGAAACCTTAGGGCAGTCATTAAGATATTTCTTCTCCTCTCCAAACGTTTGGCAAACGAACGACACACAAATTGCATAAATTCACGTTGTGAAAGTAAATCTTGACAAATTCCTTTACCCTCACGTTCCCTGCTAAACTTCTCAATCTTGTACAGCAATTCGGCATAGCAGCCATATGTATCGCGACATTCTAATTCCAATTGATCGTGTGCCGCTCTCAATGTTTCACAGGCTCGCACATCTCGTCCCACGCTTCGCTGGCGACTAAGCAGCTGTTCCGCCTGCTGTAATATCCAGTTGGTGACAAAGGCCACGCCCTCCTCCAAAGTACTCAGCTCGCGTGCCTCGCGCAACGAACGCAACAGTTCTAGCCAAGCGGTACGTATGGCTGTCTGTTTCTTTTCGATCTCATTCAATCTCAACTCAATGCGGGCACGCTCACATCCAAGATCGGGTGGCAGTGTGGGCCTAAGGGGTATGGGAGAGGAGGTTGTTGGAGTAGCAGGTGCGGCTGTGGCGGCGGCTGTGGCGACCGCTTGTGGCGACGACGACTCGTAGACCTCGTTGAAGCGAGCCAAGATCGCATTACCTTTTGAAAGAGAAATGTGGAAAAAAAAGGTTGTCGCCTTAGTTTCATTGAAAGACTCTTTATTAACACATTTGAAGACGAGATTTGAGTTACGTTTTTTTGTTTTGTTTTGTTTGTAAAAGTGAAACCCTTTCCTGGCATGTGCCAGTTTCGTTGCGCATCAATGACTTTTGTAGTGAAGGGTCACGACTTTTTACGACTCTTTTTTTTTATATAGTCGCACCCACGTTATTTGCGAAGAACTTGGAGTGTTGGAGTTGGCAGCTGAATAACTGAATAATTAAGTTCGATAAACTTTAAGAATGTGAGTCAATAAGGTAATTGCGCGAATTCCTTTTCATTGACCACAAATCATTATGACGAAGCCATTTAACTTGGCTAAGGTGAACTTAATTTGGCTTCCTTTTGTAATTTGTCAACATTAAGAAATGTTATTTATAAATATAAATTTACAAGATGTGAACTCTGGACCTTATTGTTTTCTTTTTAATGTAAATACATTTTTGTTTAAGATTGCCACCTTAAAGCACAGGGACAGAGCAAGGAAGTGTGTGTGTCGTCACTGCGACGTGTGAGCCTCGCGATGCGTGCGCCAACAACTAGCAATCTCCCAAAAGTGAAGGTGATAGCCAAAAGGCGACTTAAAAAAAAAAAAAAAACTGAAAAAAAATGTGTATAGAAGCCGGAGTCTACTGTCAACCACAGCCTCACTCTAAAAAAGCAGCAGGTGGCGCAGAAGTGAACGAAAAGTGACGGCGGCAGCACGGGGGCCGGGCGCGTGTCACACAGACGTGAGCCGAGCGCGGTGAAGAGGTGAGCACAGAAACTGAGGTCACGAACAGCTATGCCGGCCCTGATAAGCGAAAAACGAGAAAACAGCGTCAAAAAACAGTCACCGGGGCGTGTGTAAGCTCGGTACCAACAAAGGAAGAGGCAGAGGAGGTGTAAGCTAAAAGTAGGGCGGTGAGCGGGCGTCAACACATAAAAAAAAAGAGGATTACCCACGTGTGGGTACTGAGAAGGCCAAGTAAAAACAAGCCAGAGTACAAGAGGGGATAGAGAGCGAGAGGAAAAGTGGCGCACGGCAGTGCACTCAAAAAGGTAAACAAAATTGACGCAAAAGTAATATGGAAGAAGGGCTGTGAGGATGGGATAGACAAAAAAAAGGTAAAGGGACGCAGGGTGAGTATTCAAAGAATTTTAAGTGTTTTTTTGTAATCAAGTTATGTTTTATTGTATGTAAATTTATAGTCGCATTGCATTTGATATTGCTATATCAAAACCATTTCTACTGTTTGAAGCAAAATTTAAAAGGCAAAACAGGTGTCGGCGGGTATTAGCCCCAAATCGCAAAAACAAACAATTAACCGGCGTGCGTCCTGTCGTTACTGCGATTTGACTTCGACTACTAAATAAACGCCTCATAAACTTAATATAACTGGGGCCCTACAAAAGGCCAAAAATCCTGCTTAAGCTTTTCCAGTACACAAAGACTTTTAGATGATTTACAAGTTCATACAATGCTTATGAATTGGCTAATATACTCTCGAAATTTTTCTTAACTAAAATCGGCTATAGCTCCAACAAGAATAAAGCTACATTATAAAGAAAAAAAATCGCCGAGTTAGGTCCAGTCATCATAAATTTTGAAGCCCAAAAATACCACAAATTGCATTAGTATCGTTTTTTCTGCAGAGATTTATCCCGAAACGATTTTCGTTACAGGTTCCGTTACCGATTTCATAACTGGTATTGATATGTTCCGAAATGAGGGTCTCGAAGTTTTATACAAATTTGAGGAAAGAAGAAGCAGAAGTAATGATTCCTTCACCCTTTACTTTGAGCCCATACGGAGCTGAGAATGACTTTTGCGCTTAACAGCACATAAATGGATCCTATGTTAATAGCGTACGTCCTCGTGTGAAAATACAGCTTGAAAAACAAGACCTAAAAGAAAAAAATTATATTATAAATGACACGATCAATGTTACTTCAGCCTACTTCTGCCTTGACGCCAACAGCAAACAGCTGAAGTTAAATTTAACACGAGATGTCGATTTTTTAATACCGTCGTAAATGCTCGTTTTAACAAGGTTTCGATTAAGTAACTAAAAATTGCAAAAATCCAAAAAGTTGACTTAATCATCACTGAATTTAATTAATCGAAGCAAAGGTTGGTTTTGCAAACTGTGAATAGTCGACATTGCATTTGCTTGGTATGTTCTAAGTAATATCAAAACAGTTTTTATAGCCACTTTTTCAAAGTTGTTATTGGTCAGCTGGTCGAGCAGTTGCTTATGAAAAAACATTGCTAATCGACTAGTGTGACCATCGTGATGGTAATTGAAAAATACCACTAAATCAAGATTTGGTGTAATTTCTTAATAAATCTGGTCACACTTGACTTACGTTCCACCTGAAGTAAGCTTAATTGCTTACTTAGCAGGCCTGTATAGGGCTTAAGAATTTTCTGAATTTTGATTCAAATAGAAAATACAACATTTAGCAGCTTACTTATGTCTACAACCTTACCTAAACGAAGTAAGCGTAGATATTTTGAAGTTGGGTAGGGGCTGAGCCCCTCTTCTTGTCAGATGAGTTAAAATATAACTTCACTAAGAAACTAACCAAAGAACATTGGTATTATAGTAGTTGAAATATATTTCTAATGATAAAAAATCAGTTAAATAAAAGGGCTCATTCAGCAGATCATTTCGATTTGCGATTGCTGAATGGCATTGATTGCAGGCTGTAAAGGATTATGTGGCTTTAGTACCTGTTAAGCAAAAATACACTCACACCAATAAAATTAAGTTTTTACGTATAATAAATCTCATCCATCATACTTTGTTTGCGATTACTTTTCAGCAATCATACTACACAAATCGCAAATCGAAATAATCTGCTGAATGAGCCTAATATTAATGAGAAGGCAAAGCTAACTTCATCTGTGCAAAAGATTTAATATACTTGCAAAACTCGCTCTTTTGTTTAAAATTTTGATCCAAATGATAACACAGATTTTATATTTGGAGCAATGCTTCATTTGAATAGAAACACTGTCGCAGAGCTTTGAAATCAGAATGCTCTTGAACAGATGTCCTATAAAGCATTGTGCCGAAAATAAAATGTATGTCCTCTGAAAACAGTCCTTAAAACGGTAAAGGGTTTTCGGTACTCAAAAATGGTTTGATTACAATTTCGGTACCAGTTCGTGCCTTTAAATGGTACATTTCGGTTAACAGTTCCGGTATTATTCTCTGGTTTTAAGTTAAAAATGTTTTTTAAACTTCTAATAAATTCTAGAAATTAAGTGTTAATTGAGAGACCATTGAGAGTGTATGATGTAGTAGGAGCCTGCTTTTAATGGACAGTATAAACTCTTTGGATTCGATTACTTAAATAACTTAATTAATTAAATTGGAGAAAAAAGTAGTCCAAGAATATTCCATTTGTAATGTCCCAAGCCTATACTTTTCAATTATTGTTCTTCTTTAAAAAAGTAATCTAAATTAGCGGTGGGCATGAAATTTGAGTTTGGGGAGCAGTCACCACAAGAAAAACAGCCCTTATATTCGAGCTTCGAGTTGCCGTCTGCGTCTGCTCCCCAAGTGGCTGTATTTTGTTTTGCTACCATCTGATAGTTGCGAGCCTGGCGACAAGCGTCGCAAATAACGTTTCCTTTCTTCTTTCGAATATTAAAACTGGGTCATATTTTTTAACATTTCTTTTCTAAAAGGCTTATAATAAAGATGGAAAGGCCTGTAATCAGATGAGATACAAATTTAGTTCGGCGCAATAACAGCTTTTCTATTTCATCTGCGTTACAGACCTTTATAAACAAATCAACCCACACTTAAAAAAAAAGCCATAAACAATTCTGATTTCTAATTGAAACACGCACAAAATTCAATGTGATTTTACGGTTTACTTGTCACACACACTTCCTCATGTATTTGCCAACTCGTTTTGTTTGTCGTTGGCGTTGAGGGCATTGAAATTATGTTAATTGCTGTCAGCCTCATCAGTCGTGTCATCATCATGACAACAAAACGAAACGAAAGACTTAGGCCACAAACTTACCCATGTCAATGGCTGCCTCAATGCTGCTCTGGACATGCGCATGCAATTGGGCGCACTTTTTGAGCTCTACATCCGCTTCCGTTGGTCGCAGGGATTGGTTGCCGCCTAAAAGCTTTAGCAGCTGCTCCATAACTCCCAGAGTTTGGGCATGAGTCTTGGTAAATTCATCAATGGACTGCAAATTATAGCATTAGTGTTGGACTTCACAATTGTTCCACTTACCTTGCGCTGCTGCAGCCACAGATCATAATTGAATTGCAAAGTTCCGCCCAGTTCCTCGGGCAAATTGTGCGGCTCAATATACTTGGCCAGTCGCGACTTAGACAAGACCAAGGGCTGCATTTAGAGAGAAGGGGAAGTTAGTGTTGTTGCAATAAAAAAAATCTGGGTTAAGGGGCTCACCTCGCCTTTGGTCTGCGATTTGGCGCAGGGCTCCACATGCTTCTCCCAGAAACCCTCCGCTCTGACTAGATACAAATCGACACAGATATCGCCACCGAATAAAGCATAGATCTGACGTACATGTTGCCTTGAGATACGGGAGCTGCTCTCCTGGGCATTTACTATAACGCTGACACCGTTTTGCAAGATGGAGGCACTGAGTGGGGAGGGGAGAGGAGGTAAAAACGCTTGATTAGGGAGCTGTCAGTTTAAACTTTAATTAACAACTCGACTTGGCTGTCTGTCTGAGTGAGTGTGTGACCTAATGCCAGTTGATTGATCACTAAATAAAATGTATCCATAATTCATTTTGTTTCTCTTTTGTTTCGATTTTCATTTTGTGTTGCTCGTAAAATTATTTAATTTGCTTGTTTGTGCTAATAAACAAATGAAAACTGGGGAAAACAAAGGCGAGTAGCTGGGGTCGCTGTTTTGATATTGAGGGGTATTCAGAGGTATGTTTAGCATTTGAGGAGTTTGAGTAGATGTTTAAAGCAAGACTGCAAACCTAGAAAAATTTGAAAGAGTTTCGGTTCGGAGCAATTTTTGTGAACGGTTCGCGGGCTATGAGTGAGCAAAAACATAATAAAAAAAAATTTTACACTCGAAAAAAATCTTTCAAAAATTTAGGTATGCCCGTGATTGAGTTTAGACCATTTGGATCTATTGAACGAAGTAAGTGGGACTTTAAAATCGTACACTCAGAAAAAAAACTAGAACTTTGTACTTAAATCCAGTACGAAAATACTCGATAAAAGTACGAAAATACTTGATTCAAGTACAATTTTTTAATATTCCGAAATACTAGGTTTTAGACCGTTTCGAGTTACATTAAGTACATTTTGTGCCAAGGTTTTTTAAACCATTTTCTAAAATCGAAATAGTCTGGATCCAATCCTGATTCGATCTTTTGCTAGAATTTGTGTACTTAAAGGGATAAGAAAAAAAATAGATTAAAGAACTATGTTCTCATATAAGGAAAAACTTGGTTAAATTTTAAACGTAAGACTGATTCGTACTTAGTTAAGGTTTTGGTGTACGAGTCATAGTTACAATTTTAAGTAAAAAATTAAAATCGGTTCGTTTTAGAACGTTTGAGTAAAAAATTCTTAATGTGAGTATTTCGTACTTGATTTAATAATCTCATGAACTATTTGAGTAAATTTGAAACTTAAGACTTTGTTTTAGTTTAGTACATCCAGAACGGAGTTAATTGAAATTTTAGGGTAAAAAATTCAATCCCGTTCGTTCTAGAACGTTTGTGTAAAAATTCTTGGTTTGAGTATTTTGTACTTGATTTCAGATTTCAAGAACAATTTGGGCAAATTTTAATCTTACGACTGATTCGTACTTAATTTAGGTACACCCAAGAACAAGTCATACTTAAAATTTTAAGTTAAAAATTCTATCCCGTTCGTTTAAGTAAAAAATTATTGATTAAAGAATTTCGTTCTTGATTTAATAATTTTTGTTTCTTATTTGAAGAACAATTTGGGTAAATTTGAAACTTAAGACTGATTGGTACTTAGTTTAAGTACACCCAAGAACGAGACATACTTAAAATTTTAAGTAAAAAATTAATTTTTGTTAGTTGTAGAACGTTTGAGTAAAAATTTCTTGATTTAAGTGTTTCGTACTCGATTTAAGATTTTTTTTCATTTTAAGAACAATTTGGTTAAATTTGAAACTTAAGAAGGATTCGTACTTAGTTTAAGTACGCCCAGGAACGCATCATATTTGAAATTTAAAGTAAAAAAATATAAATTCAATTCCGTTCGTTCTAGAACGTTTAAGTAAAAAATTCTTGATTTAAGTATTTCGTACTTGATTTAAGAATTTAGTTCTCATTACAAGAACTATTAGGGTAAATTTGAAACTTAAGTTTAAGTACACCCAAGAACGAGTTTGAGTAAATATATTCCTAATTTAAGTATTTCGTACTTTGATTTAAAAATTTTGTTTTTCTCATTTTAGGAACAATTCCGATAAATTTGAAACTTAAGACTGATTCGTACTTAGTTTAAGTACACCCAAGAACGAGTCATACTTAAAATTTTAAGTAAAAAATACAATCCCGTTCGTTCTAGAACGTTTGAGTAAAAATTCTTGATTTAAGTATTGCGTGCTTGATTTAAGATTTTTTTCTCATTTTAGAAACAATTTGGTTAAATTTTAAACTTAAGACTAATTCGTACTAGAACGTTTGAGTAAAAATTCTTGATTTAAGCATTTCGTACTTGATTTAAGAAGTTTTTTCTCATTTTCGGAACAATTTGGTTAAATTTAATACTTAACTGATTCGTACTAAGCTGAAGTACATCCAAGAACGAGTCATATTTGAAATTTTAAGTAAAAAAATTTAATCCCGTTCGTTCTAGAACGTTGAAGAACAACATTCTTGATTTAAGTATTTCGTACTTAATTTAAGCATTTTGTTCTCATTTTACGAACCATTTGGTTAAATTTAAAACTTAAGACTGATTCGTACTAAGTATAAGTACACCCAAGAACGAGTCATACTCGAAATTTTAGGTAACAAAATTAATTCTTGTTCGTTCTAGAACGTTTGAGTAAACAAATTCTTGATTAAATAATTTTGTTCTTGATTTAAGAATTTTTGTTTCTCATTTTAGAAACAATTTGGTTAAATTTAAAACTTAAGACTCATTCGTACTTAGTTTAAGAACACCCAAGAATAGGTCATACTTGAAATTTTAAATAAAAAATGCAATCCCGTTCGTTCTAGAAAGTTTGTGTGAAAAATTCTTGATTTAAGTATTTCGTACTTGAATTAAGAATTTTTTTTTCATTTTAGGAACAATTTGGTTAAATTTGAAACTGATTAGTTTAAGTACACCAAGAACGAGTTTAAGTGAAAATATTCCTGACTTAAGTATTTCGTACTTGATTTAAGATTTTTTTTTCATTTTAGGAACAATTTGGTTAAATTTGTAACTTTAGACTGATTCGTACTAAGTTTAAGTACACCCAAGAACGAGTCATACTTGAAATTTTAAGTACAAAACGGTGTAAATTCTATCCCTTTCGTTCTACAATGCTGGCAGCAGTTTTTTGTGTGCTTGATTTTGTCTAGTTTTTTTCTGAGTGTATGGTATGGTTTAGCAGCTAAATTGGTGTTAAGGTCATTAATTCATGTTGAATGTATTTTTGAATTCAATTACTACAAAAACATGAGCGACTTTGCGGCAGAGATTTAAATTTTATTACAAAAAAACTAGACTTAATCGTTTTTTTTTTTTAACATTTTTGTACAACAAATTGTTTAAAATTTTCAATTTATAAAGTGTTTCGCTGCATGTCAAAGCCTTAAACCTAAATCCATTCATTTTCATACATTCATCATGAAATTTACTGAGTAAGAACTTCGATTAAATTAGCATATAAATAAGCCGATATTGTCAACATCTTTTAGCTTCTAGCCCCAGTCGCAATCACCGGGTTTAATAAAAAGCCTAAACTTAAGTTAAAAACCTTTTGTCATCTCTGCAGGTTATTTGCATATTTCAACCAAATGCTAATTAGTGGGCTTAGCGGCGTTTTTTTTTGTTGTTTAAATTCTCTCACCTGAGCGAGCGCTTGAGATAGTCCAAAGTTAACTGCAGGCTGCAGCGGCGATTCCATAATTGTAAATCATGAAATGCATTGACAACAAATATGATCCGCTGCTGGCGATCAAATCCACCGGAAAGATAAACACTGCGCGTTTGCAGGGCATTCAAGACGTCCTCCTCCATGGATATAATGATGGGATAAAGATGAGATGCGGCTTTGCTTTGGCTTTATGAAACGGTCATTTCTATTATAGAGGAAGATGGGAGATTTTTCGTAGGCTTAAAAATTAAGACGAGTCACAGTTAGGTGGTTGTTGTTGTTGTTGCTGCTGCACAATGCATTTCCAAATGCCGCCACTTGGTTGGGGAACACGTTTGACAAGTTGCAGCTTGCAGCTGAAGTTTTACCTCTCCACATGATTTTCACTATTTTAAGACTTTGTTCGGTTTTTGGTCTGGGCTAATGGAAAAATTCCAATTTTTTTTGCGCGCGCATAAGTGTTGTTTTTTTTTTTTTTTTTTTAGTTAACTTATTTTGACACAATTGGAAAGGCCGCTAAACTTTTTCTATGCCAACTTGAACTTAATATTTGAACACTGATAAGGGGCGTGGCAGGCATTCCCCTTCATATCTCTCTCTCCCCTGTTTGTCTCGTTGTTGAAATCCTGTTTTTCCTCAAGTCTATCTTACAGTTATGCGTAAGTGGTCTCTCTTCCTCTACTCTTTGGGTGGAATGAAAACTTGCTCCGTTTTTATGGTGCATGTACGAAGGTAGTTTCAGAAATAACTGACATATTTGTTGAGTTAAACTGATTTAAGTTGAAAGTACTGAGCTTATCAAGTTACAAAAGTTGTTAAGGGAATGCAATTTGAGAGAAGCAAAATTGTATTCAATTTCCTTGAAATTGGAATTACTGGTAAATGAAGGAATTTCGCAAAATCATACGTTTTGATTTTTGTCTTATAAAATAAAAAGAAAATTTGAAAATTTTAAATTTAAAAAAGAAATAAATTATATTTTAATTAATCTTGAATTTTTTGGCAACTTGATTTCTTCCAGATTTCTTTAAGAAAAACAACGAGAAGGCAAAGTCGCACTCATCTGTGTGAATACACTTGCCAAAGCTTGCTATAACTGATCATACCGAATCATACCATATATATGGATATTGATATCAGATTTTGGTAAGTTCTGCATGGTTTACTTCTAAATTTCAGTTTTTCTAAAACTCATTTTCGAACGAGCGATTCTTTAAAAGGGAGAAAGTATTTACCTTGTTTTTGTCTTAGTTTATACATAACTGATTAATTTTAAGTGTGGTGCCACACCAACTGTGCCAGTGCTGCCCATCACGGTTGCGGTCGGTGCAGTATTATTATTATTTTATTCTCATTGCTCGACTATCGTTCATCTGACTATTCCCAAAATTGGAGGGTCTATAAATAATGCAAATTATTCATAATTCCTTAAAGTTCCGAACAAACCAGGGCTGCAAACCGGTTTAGAGATTTTTGGAAAGTCCGAACTGAACCTGAACTGGAGCACACAATTTTTATCCGATCATACCTGTATCTAAACCAGAGCACAAGTCGGTAAACTGAAAGCTGCTGCAATTTACACAAAAAATTGTGGGTGGTTTTCGGTGCAGCGCTCAGCCACACACTCTCACATATACATACAAAAATGGTCTCTTTCACTCTCGCACTTCAGTTAATACTGAAGACCATTTCCTAATGGAAACTGTTCTTACTGCATCTCATCAAATGGCTGTTGCTCCATTAGCTCCTGTCAATTAACTATATTCTCTTTTATCTAGTTTATGGCTTGAACGGGGCAGAATAATAGGCCTGGCCGGCCGGCTCGATATTAGCCAATCAATCGAGATATCTTTTCCATTTTAACAATACAGCCGAACGATTAGCATAGCTCCAAATTGGGTTCATCTTTTGTTATACAGCAAACATGTTTAATATTTATTATTGAAGTAATAAAAATAAAAACAAGCAAGAGCGCTGCAGTCGAGTTCCACGACTGCGAAATACCCTGAACATTTGATTTTGTCCACATACCCTCACACGCTGATGTAGCTGCAGAAGCGACGCCGCAGTCGCGACTGTATACTTTATATGGTCGCACATATGTTCTTCTGTTTGTTTAGTATTTTTGCCCAACTTCATGATAAATGGGTATCATTTTTTCAGTGGGTTCAGGGTCTAATGATGTTGCTGATATCCAACAGCAATTATTTCACAATTATGAATCAATAAACGACCCTGGAACCAGTGGTTTTTAAAAGTAATTCCAAAGATAATTTTACTAAAATCAGAAACGTTTCGAAATTCATGCTACATTTTGTTTCTTTTTATACCCTTGCAGAGGTATATTAAAATTGTCACGATGTTTGTAACGCATAGAAGGAAGCATCTCTGACCCCGTAAAGTATTTCCCAGCCAACCAGCGGACTCCGCTGGGTACACCTTTAGGACTCCCTATACCCTTCCTAGGAAGGCTCCAAAAATAGGCCTTTTTAACATATATGAAAAAAGTGTTCCTCAGGGACTCCTTAAAAGAGTAATTTCGGAGTCCCAGAATGCTCACTCTTTTGAAAAGGACTACGTCAATCATCCTAAGATAATCCAGACGGAAAGTCTGTGGTCTGCTTTTGGGCTCCAATAAAAATACGAAGAGGAGAATTCTAGTGGCCTTGTCCACACCAAAGAGTGTGGCCGTTCCGAACTTCTCTCAATCTCTTGCGCATTGTGTGCAATTTACCACCGAATCCGAACGGCAAAGTTTTGGAAATTTTGTTCATGGCTACACTTTCTTCTTTAAAGAAAAAACTTGTTTTATTAAATGTTCTAAGGCGGGATCGAACACAGGATCTCACGCACAGTGGGTCACAGACTAACCCTTGCACCTCTCCCAATTTTATTTACAATTAATATTAATCGAATAATCTTGGAAAGGGTTGCTTGCTAATGACGCGTTAACAAAAACCTTATTTTTTTTTTTTTTCTTTTAAAAAAAAATTAAAATTTAAAAAAAATAAAAAATTTTTTTTTAAAAAAAAAAAAAAATTTTTCAATAACAAAATAAAAATATTTTAAAAAAAAAGACCCTGCGAGAATAGGGGATTGGAACCACTGTAACCTTCCATCCCTCATGCAACCAATGTTAAGCATTATGGGAACATTTCGCTGAGTTTAAAATGAGCGCGGACCGTGTAAATCAAGTAAATTTAATGTAACCTTTTTTTTTTTTTTAAACAATAAAGAATGTAGTACAAGACGCAATACACCGAAAATCCAATAAAACCTAGTTGATTTAGAACAGAAAAAAGTAAATGTAAGAACATGCTTGCGTATGCATCAACAAATTATGCTGGATTGTTGTTTTGGATTAAATGCATTGTAAACATGTAACAATAATTACAAGGCAGTGCAAGCAGAACCGCAGAGCTGCAAATTCACAAAACACGAGGGCCACTGAGTCATTGTTTACCCTCTTGCATTTTTTGATACTATTAATAGTTGGATTTGAAGCTTGAATCATCGCACAAGAAACGAAGGTCTTTCACAATTTTCGTGTCCGGTTCGTGCCCTCTCGTGCTTAAAAAATATTCGGTAGAGCTTTGGTGCACGTGAGTGGATAGTTCCTTTTCGTGTACATATCGTGCCGTGCCAAAAAAGTACACTACAACATATTAAAGCGAATCTGTGTGTTCAACAACAATTGAATGCTTTTATTTTTATAATTTAAAGCTGGATATTTACTCATTTTGATTTTTTACTCATGTAAAAAAGATTTTTCGGACTGGTTTAAAATAAATCCTACGTTATTCTAGCAAGTTTTCAGTTAAGTCGCTTTTTCTTCTTTCTTTTTATATACCGAAAAATTTGAGTCTCCCCTCGCATACATAGTTCTATGTTGGTACAGCAATTTGCACCACTTGCTGCTGCAACCTGTTGCAAGCTGTAATAATTGTCAAGTCAGGTTAGCGGTTTTTACCAGCCCCTCCACCCCTCATACTTCTTATGAATCTTCCGCATTGAATTTCAATTAATGTCAAACTTGCAGAAACAACTTCAACTTCTTCATTTCAGGTTTCAAATGTCAGGCTAAACTTAAAAAAAAAAAAAAAAAAAAACTGAACAAAAAATAATCAATTTGGAAAGAGTTATTATATGAGCTAAGCGAAAAAAAACAACACACACACAGACACACACAAACAAAAAAGGTAGCAGAAAATTGAAACCCCCGCGGGCTCTTAATGCCCCGTTTGTGGGGCACACCTTTTAGGCTGGCATGTAACCGAAAAAAAAAAAAAAATGGCTACTAAAATAGACAAACAAAACCAAAAACCATGAACCGTTCTTTCAATTTCGTAAACTTTCTTGAGAACTCTTTTTGTTGTTGTTTTATGATATGACGATAAGATCTATGCGGGGCAAGCGAAAATGCCTCTTAAATTAATTGAAAAGTTCGTCCAAAAAGTCATTAACATTTCTTTACACAAAATTCAGTTTTAACAGCTGACAAATGTTGTCAGCATTTCTGATGTTGTTTATTTTTATGTGGTAATTTGTTTGTTGATTAACTTTTGAGAAGAACTCTACGCGAGTGAGTCTTACTTTCCCAAAAATTCGACACTTTGATCTCAACCGCTCCGCTAGCTTTGCTCCGTCTTCGTACAGTTCATGCGCTCAACTGAAAGTCCGCCGCTTGTAGAGCGATCCGAGAGGTTCGAGTTTTCTATTTCGCTCAAGCTGGGTTCGAGTTGGACTTGTGGGGAGGTTTGAGTTGTTGTTCGTTTATCGCGTGTCAGCTGTTTGCTTGCTTTTTGTTGCTGCATATCAATTGATGTCGATTGTTTGTAGTTTTTTTTTTTTTTTACTGCACTGCACTGCTCGGGCAGGCTGATTACTTGCTCGTTTTGCCCTTTTTTTTGTGGTTTAAAACACAGAAAAAAAAACCTGTTCACATGCGAGCTGCAGTTGAAAGTTTCTTTTCCGCTGTTGTGCGAGTGCAAAATTAAAACAAAACATGCGTTTTGTCTGCCTGGCTGCTGATATCGGATTCTGTGCCAGATTTCATGGCCTTGTCAAGGGTATATGAACTTTGTAATAAAAGTGGGAAACATGTTTGAAGTGCCGTGAAAATTACTTACTCACTGCTATCAGTTTACATTCCCTGTCTAGATTGGATGAGGGGAGCGGGTGGGAATCACAATCAGACTGAGAGATCAGGCTCCTCGAATTTAAATTTTTTAAGGACAGTATTGGGAATAGATGGGCAAGTTATTTATATCCTTAGAACGGGGCGGGATTAATTGCTGAAACTAAAATTTAGACCCGAATTTGAAGGTCGCAGTAACTTAATTATAAAAAAAATTTCGTTAAACTGTCTTCAAAGCAACAGTGTGATTTGTTTTTACATTCAAAAGAAACCAGAAACTTTGTCTGAAAAAAGCTTGCTTTAACTGTTCTCATCTATTAAAACATTTAGGATATTGATATCGAATTTTGGTTTATTAAGAATCATTAAGGAAGATTCTTATCAGTCAGAGATCGATTCCCATCGAAATAAAAAAATGTTTCCCAGCTAATTCACTTTTTCTGACAGATCAGTCCTATGCCAGATATGGGATGGATACTTATCCGACTTTGACCTAATTTGGCTGACTGTTTGAAAATGTGTTATAATTAAGAAACATTTTTGACTTAATTTTTATAAACTAAAAAGAAAAATTGAAGACATGTATGATAATTTTCTTTTAAATTAGAAATCAATAATGAAATTCGAGTATGTTTTTCCCAAGAATGGAGCATTTTTTCTTATAGAGTAAAAGAGATATTTTTCGAAACCTAATAAATTATTTTGTGCTGCCGGAATGTTATTGTACATTTGTTTGGCTATTAATGTAAGAGCTATGCTAGTAGTAGCCTTTTCATATTTCCTTTACACATTTTGTGAATTAATCAAGTAGTCCTGCCATAAAATTTAATTCAATTTTTCGTGAAAAAACGGCTGTAGCTTAGTCCAACAAGCTGATAAAAGTGCATCAAAATTCGTATAAATAGCGGATATGTTAGGCTATATGCTAAAATAGTTGTTTTAATTTTACGATTTATGCACTAGGTTGTAGATGACGGTTTATTTTGAAAAATTTTGCTATACATTGGAAAAAAATTATCTTCAAGGTCCAATTTAGTCACTTTCGGGTTTGCTGATGCTGGTCGCTTGATTTTTTATGGCTGCATTGATGTATGTAGTACCGCATAAAACTTATAAACCTACAAATTTGTGCTTGGTGTGACCCCATAATTTTCCATAAGCTAAAAAAACAGCAAATGGTTTTTCCGTGATTTCTCGCAAACAAGAGCTGATGGAAAAAAACCGAGACCACTTTTGGAATCAGGGCGCAGAACAGGAACAAATTTTTGCATCAAGAAGGCCAGACTTCACAAAAGTGGTCATTTTGTTGCCCTGTGTTATTATTTATTTTATTTTTATACTATTAAATTTTGATTCTGAATGATTTTACATTTTTAAATATCTGATATCTATATCCTATATATATATTCTACCGTTTAAATAAGTTGAGTGAATTTTGCAAGTGTATTAAAACTTCGGCAGAGTCGAAGTTAGCTTTGCTTTCTCGTTTTTATATGAAGTTTGCCTGGATACCAGATGAAAATTTATTCCTTAGGCCTATTACTCAGGGGGTCCTTACACTTATCATATATCTCTAAAAGTTGCTTGTCAAACTACTCTAAGAGAATCTATGATGAGCTATTATGTAATATGAGCTATTACTCTTGTAATATGTACACTTCAACTGTGAGTGATAAGCTCACTATAGTTTCTTTTTGGGTTTACAAAATAACTTTTTAGAGATATATGACAAGTGTAAAGACCCCTTCAGACCGAAAAAAAAGAGTTTATCACAAAACTTCATATACATACATAGAAAAACTCTGACTTTGCTTTAATGCTAATGAGCTCAAAGTGTTTCTATTTATATATGAAAATTGTGAAAAAATGAATATATATTTTTCTTTCGGAGTACTTTTTTTACGCTCTTTCATCTTACATAGTCCTTTTTTTTTTAAGGGGAAACGCTACTATGGATTTATCAAGAAATTTATATTTTTAAACCAAATTTTTTTGAACCTTAAAAACAATTGTTCCCGTTATTTCGATTTACTCTCTTCGATTTCAACAATTTTCCGAGACACTAATATATGCAGTACGAGAGTATATTTGATCTTTTAAGAGCCTTTTAGATGATGATAATCGCATTTAGTACGCTAAGCGTTCCCAAACCAATGCGTCCAAAGAGCAACAAACCTTTGAGGAAGAACTTTGATGACGAACTTACCAACTTAGAAAGACAGTATTATGGTCTAGGTATTGCAGCATAATGATAAAATAATGGTGCATTTTTTTTCGATCGGATAAATTGCATAAATTACTTCAATATGAGCTTAAAACATAGCCAAGTTTCATTTATTTATACCCATTCCTTCTATGATAAAAAAAATCACAAAATATCACATATTTAAGCTTCCTTAAACGCAAAGATTTCCGCCTGAAAAGTTCTTCGACGCATTCACCGCCACCAACTCAGTTAACGATTTTCGAGCTATCAGTATACATTTTTAAAGAGTTTTGCGGTTTTGGCTTTCCTTGAATCCACTCTACTCTAGAAGGGATAAAGACGTGAAATAGAGCAAGGAGGTATTTTTTTAGGACACAGCAAAAAGAGACTGTAGGAAGGAGGGTGTTTCCTTAAAGGATGCTAGAGTGTCCAATATTGGTTTTGCGCTATTGTTTCAAGTCTCTCAAGCTTAAAGCAGATAGGGTGGCTACTCCATAACCCATTCGCTTAATGGGTTAGAAGTTATAATTTTTTGTCAAATTTGTTTTAAATTTAAAAAATTTTCACATCTCTCTTACAAACCGCATAATACAGTCAGAGACACCAATTTTTTTAGTTAACGCCTTGGGACTTTTAATATATTTACTTAGGTCTAATGTCAATCTATTTTAAATAATGTAGTAAGATCGGACAAAAAACACGGAAGTTTTTTAGAAAGTTTAATCCGGGGGGGTACGGTTAGTTATGCCAAAATGTCTGGTATGCGCCGCTGAATCTTTATGATTTGACATTTAATCTACTTAAACAGGGAAAGTTTTGCAAACGATCTCAAAAGCTGACTAATCCGAATTTCCTAAACAGAAATCAAATTTCTATTTTTATTCGAATTTTAATAAATCTAAAAAAACACGGACTTTAAAAAAAATGTATTCTGTTGCGTTTTATATTCTTACTCTTATGTTTGAAGATTTCTTCTGATCTGCTACTGTTATTCTTTTAGAGGTATAACCTTAGATTTCCCCAGATTCAGTATTCACCTCACATACATAAGTATTTACTCATTTCAGAGCATTTCGACTTCGCCTTGACTCTGCCTAACGATTTCTTGTTGTTATTTTATTCATGTACCGCACAACGTGGGAACTTTTAATTGTGTGTGCATGGGATTTCAGACAATACCAGGAATTGTTGGCTCATGCTGCTGCTTCTTCTTCTGCGCTAACAGGAACAGCATCAAACAAACAAACAAAACAAAATATATATATAAAAAAAAAGCACTTGAAATGCAAAAGGATATTTAGTATGCTCCTCTGACAGCGCCAAATATCAAAGATTTATTGAGAGAGAACACAAAAATAACAGTTTCAGGCTTCACAAAACAAAAGTCCCCCCCCCCCACCCGCCACCGACACCCGCAAAAAAAGGGTCGGCGCGTCGGGCGACCCTTATAAACATGTCAATCACAAGTAAATTGTAGCAGATTTAATGGAACTATGGGAAAATTGGGGGTTCGTTTCACAAGAAAATGCAAATGGCGTCGGCTGTGTCAGCTGAAATTTCCATGTCGCTGCTTAGCAACAATTTAGGGAGAAAATCTTCTTTAATGAAAACTTAAAGTGCGTGCTGGGCTGGACGGGCACGTAGGTGGGAGTAGAAGCAGCCAAGGCTGCACTCAATTGCAGCCCATAAAAGCCGACCACAAAATGGCGTCGAAAGCACTTCCGGTCGAGTTAAAAACTGAAAGTCATGCAAGAAGCATCATCATTGTACGTGAAATGTTTTGGCTTGTTTTTTTAATAACAAGCCAAGAGTCGAAGAACCATCCCCCCCCCCCCCCCATCCCCCAACAACCCCCTGACAGCTTTAGCGGCTATTAGAAAATTGCGAAAATTGCGCACACGTTTTCCCTTACGCCACTGACATTGCATGCTCTCGAGCAATTGAGTGCAGTTTTTAGTTTTCTGGCTTCAGATTTATTGCAGCGTCGAGGGCTGCACATCAAGAATTTTAAACAGTTTTAGTTTAGTTTATTAAACGGCCCAGCGTAGTGGCTGCCGCAAAAAAACGGTCAGTGTATGTACTTGATGGGCCTTCGCATAGTTTGGCAAAGCTCCTGCAGCATGCATAATTCATTGAGATGTTCAGGGTTTTCCATTTCATTTTGTCAGCCAACCAAGGAGGGAGAGGGAGAGAGAGAGAGAGACAGAAAGTGAGATTCATGTGTGCTTTTTCTTTTTTGTTGCCATTTTATTGGTTAAATTTTATGGTGGAAACGTGAATTTTCTTTGCTTTAGTTGGCGATTTCACTTCAAAATCGACCAAACTTTTTGATGTATACTTTTGGGGTTAGCAAAATTATTGAACGAAACTGGTTAAGCCATTTTGGATTAAATGAAATTCAAACCCTTAACATTTCTCATAATTATGTCCAGATGATTGTAACGCAGACCCGGACAGCTCATAGCCACTGGGGGCCGAGCGCCTTCGTGTTTTCACACAGACACGAGCCGAAGTCATGTCTGTGTTAATCGGTGAGCACAGAAAAACTTTATTTTGCAAGTAAGTTGGCTGTGTATGACAGTTAAAAACTCTTTCAGCCCCATTTGGCCGGCCCTGTTGTAACGCATAGGAGGCATATACACTCAAAAAAAAAAAGATTAAGAGTGGTTAACCCTTACGAAGCTTTGATGTGAAACATGTTAATTGGAAAGAGTATATATACTATAAGAAATCCCAGAATATATACATACTGTCCCACAAAACAGTGTTGGGAAACAGTGTTGCAAAACAGTATTGGAAAACAGTGTTGCAGAACAGTGTTGCAAAACAGTGTGGGAAAACAGTGTTGGAAAACACGGTTGCAGAACAGTGTTGGAAAACAGTGTTGGAAAACAGTGTTGGAAAACAGTGTTGGAAAATAGTGTTGGAAAATAGTGCTGGAAAAGAGTGCTGGATATCAGTGCTGGATATCAGTGCTGGAAAACAGTGTTGGAAATCAAAGATCAAAAACAGTATTGGAAAACAGTGTTGAAAAACAATGTTAAAAAAGAATGTTGGATACAATGTTAGAAAACAATGTTGAAAAACAATGTTGGAACAGCAAATTGAAAAACATTGTTGGGCAGCACTGACGAAAAACATTGTTGGACAACACTGTTGATGACAGTATTGAGAAACAGTGTTCAACAATAGTGTAGGAAAACAATTTTGATAAACAGTGTTTTAAAACAATGTTGAAAAGCTGTGTTGTAAAATAGTGTAGGGAATCAATGTTGAAAAACTATATTGAAATACAGTGTTTGAAAACTCAAGTGGTCTTAAACATACTACTACAAAGTTTACTTAAAATGCCACTGTGTATGCGTTACGCGATATGCGAAATTTTAAAATTGTGTGATTGAGAGAACTGAAGCTGAGCGACACAAATGTTGTATTGAGTAAAAAGACTGATTATAAAAAATGAAGTTTATGTTTATAACCCCGCGTTCTTTAAGTAATCAAGTAAGTTTTAAAGGTTATTTTTTTTTTTACAACTTTCTGTGTTTATTTTGCGAAATAAACCGGACATACGGCAGATTTAAGGTTTGGAATTTATTTTTTAGTGTTATAACGTCATAGAACATTGTCTTTTAAACTTATAAAGGGCCATACTACAAAGAACATAACCGCAGCTCTATTTTTAGCCGCTATACGACAAAGTTGAAATAAGTACTTTTTTTTAATTTTTACACGCGATTTAAAAAAATCTTTAAAAATTATTTGCGGCTTTAATTAATTTTTCTTTGAACGTAGTCTTAAAGTAAAGGTTCCAATCTATCTAAAAAGTAAATGCTCATTTACGTAGCACTATTTTTGGCTGTTTTACGGCATTTTTAAGGTTAGGAATTTTTTGTCGTGTTATATCGTCAAGGAACTTTCTCTTATGACCCTATAAATGGCTATACTTGTACGTAGTCTTATACTGTCCATCTTTAGCTTTGGCTGTTCCTCATCTCAGCGTTAACAAAATGTCTCATTTTTGGTGTCTTCTAAAAAAAAAAAAAAAATATAAAGAAAATAAAAAAAAAAATAAAAATTTAAAAAAAAAAAAAAAAAAAAAAAAAAAAAAATTAATTTTGGGTGAGAACAGCTCAAATTGGACAACGTCAAACTGATCCCACCTGATCATTGTCTTGAACTTTCTGTGTCTTCCTCGTCAAAATTACCACTTTTAAAGCATCGAAACTAAAATTCCAGGTTAATTCTGTCTAAGAATCATTCCCCTCAAGTGCACTCTGACTACGTTTATGCTATAAAAATCTTAGCTTTTTGCCCCTCAAAGTATGCAAACTTTATTTTTTTTAATTATAGTCACACTCAGCATTATCGACTAGTTCAAAGGTTTACAAAATAATTTGTGTTAAGGCTAAAAAATAATATTTCCATAATTATAAAAACATAGTGATACTTGAAAGGGCAAAAATCATGATTTTTTTATTTATGCAAAAACGTAGTATCTCAGCGGGAATTTTCTTTAAATGAAAACACCAAAAAAAAAAAAAAAAAATGCTGCTTGCACTTTATCAAATTGCCATTTGGAAATGAGTAAGTTTTATCATTAACAGAGTGACCAGACGCCACCTTTTGTAAATCACTCAAAACTTATTTGCACACCCAATACTTTACGTGCTCTTCTTTTCTTTTATTCTCTTCTCTTGGCTGAGATGAACTTTTTAAGTCCCTGTTAACCTCAAAAATGGCGCGTAATTGTCAAACTTTTAAATGGAAATGTAAAAACAAACAGGGTCACACTATAAGTTGCCAACGCGCTTAATATTTATAATGAACAATCTACCTTCATATATACCTACCTGTACATCACATTTAATATCTCTCAGTTTTATTAACTCTCTGCCTGGATGTTATGTGCAAAGTTTGACGCTATCTTTATGGCTTTACCGTCTAAAATAAACGTAAGTAAGTACGTTTATGCCGCCGCACAAAGTGTAGTTGAAATTGAGTTAAAAACACTTTCAGCTAACCCATTCAAAAACACAACTTTAAGTGCTTGCACACACACACACACACATACAGACACATATCTTATCAAGTTAAGACCACCAGCCAGCTTTTCCGCCTTTACCCTTTTAATTTGCAAATCTAGGCATATGCCAAGGCTTTACAGCTTCACCTTCAAAAAGCCAAAAAGGAGGAAACCCTGCGGCGTCTCTGATTACACAGAATGTGTATCAGATGTTTGTCTGTGTGTGTGTGTGTGTGTGTGAGGGAAGCAAGAAAATAACAAAATCAATAGTAACTTAAAATTTACAAGTTGGAAACGTTAATTGATTGAATTTGCTAGGCAATTAGGGAAACAAAGAGATGTGGACAAAACTTTAAGCATAAATATTAATATCGACAATCAAAATGTATGACAAGAAAATTATGCGTGGCAAAAACAAATATTTGAAATTCAAGCTGCTCAAGGACACCATTTGGCAGGAGCTGGAAAAAAGCAACAACAACAACAACTGTTTAAATTTAAATTAATAAGTAGGCCACGCCCGGCCTGGTTCGTTACTAAGGCAGCGCCTAGAAGTAGGCAATGGAAATTTGTGCGGCTGCTAGAAATTAATTTACACATTGCCTACTTTTGGGATGGGAACTACAGGAACTTACTTACATTTTGATGTTGCCACAACAACCAAAGGCCAAAAGTGATTCAACAAAAGCTTTTTGAATTGAATACATTTTAGGTAAAATTTATATGGCTAATTGTTGGGATAAGATTAGCGAAACTCAAGCAGCGTCAAGCGTAACATGTTCAAAGTATTGTCAATTTCCTGTCTATTGCTTAAAGAGTTCTTTGAAAATTGTCCCATTTCTGGCATTTACAAACGCTAATTGTTCTAATGCGCTCAAGTTTGTAAGCGGCTTAAAATTCCTTGAATTGTACAACACATGAGCAGGAAACAGAAATTGAAATGAACAGAAAGGCAACTGGCTGAGCTATTGATGTTCAATATTAGCGAGGGGGAGACAGATTCTAAAAACTGTTTTTTAAGCATTAAGTGTTTAAATATATTTGTTTTAAGCAGGGACCGTAACGATTATAATTTATATCGAATAAATCTCTTAATAATACTTATTTCTTGACTTTTTCGATTTGCTCATGAAATAACAATAATTTTTCAAGCATATAAATAAAAATCTTAAATAAGAGTTATTTATGGATTTTAAAAATAAAACTCACGAAATACCGATTATTTATGGATCAACAAAATAAAAATCAGATATAAGAATTATTTAAGGATTTTAAAATATTACACATGAAAAAATGATTAGTTTTTGAGCATTAAAATAAAAATCACATGTAAGAGTTATTTAATGATTTTTAAAATTAACGTTACAAAAAACCGTTTATTTTTTTGAGTAAAAAATAAAAATCTAGTATTAAAGTTATAAAATGATTTTTAAATAAATCTAAAAAAAATAACGATTATTTTTTGATTAAAAAAATAAAAATCTAAAATAAAAGTTATAAAATGTTTATTATTTTTTACTCAAAAGTTATAAAATGATTTTTAAATAAATTTGAAAAACTAACGATTATTTTTTGATTTAAAAAACAAAAATCTAAAATAAAAGTTATAAAATGATTTTTATTTTTTTACTCAAAACAAAAATCTTTTTCAAATTACAGCTTTTATGTGGGAATATATGTGGGCATGCTTGCATTAGGGTATAAACTGAAGGTAGAGGAACTACCCAAGCCAACATTTAAGAAAACAAATTTTGCTCATACATTTTTTTTAATAATTTAGTATTACAATTTTAACTATCATACCTCCCGACTAAGTAAATTCGTACTAATGATTTGTTTTAAAGGGCATAGCCGGGTTTACTAGGCATATCGGCCCCCAGTTCTATCCATATTTGAAGTATGCAGATTCAAAGTACATCAACTGAAAGTAATTTGTCGATTTTTTTTATACTTCTGGTACCAACCGTGAATTTCATATAACTATTTATATCCTTTCCAACACAAGCTTTTTTCGTGCCAACTAATCATTCTACAACTTCCCAAATTTTTAAGGCAAGAATAATTTTCCTGATTTTTAAAATGCAATCCGCGACTTACAAAATTCCGCGAAATGTTATTCCAAATTGTATCTTGCAATGACAATTAACCATGGTAAATATAAATGGGGTACCCCAACTAAAAGTCTAAAATAACTGGAGTTAAAAATTTCGTGGAATTTTGAAAGTCGAGGATTGCATTTTAAAAATCAGAAAAATTATTCCGGGGGTTTGTTGACATGCTAGCTATTGCCATAAAAATTTGGGAGTTTTTAGAATGGTTAGTTGGCCCGGAAAACGTTTTAAATTTATAGACTTAATTGAGTAAAAAAAATATATCCCTATTATTTGAAAATGATTTTTATTTTGAGTGAACAAATAAAAATCATTTTATAACTTTTATTTTAGATTTTTATTTTTTTTTAACAAAAAATATCGTTATTTTTTAAATTTTATTTAAAAATCCTTAAATAACTCGTATTGTTTTTTGATTCATTAATAAAAGATAGTTTTTTAGAAAAAAAAAAAACATGACCAACTTGAACGGGTTTTTCCCTAATTTGGGCCTTAGGAATCTTCATACTTTTTTGAGTTACCACGATGGTTTCATACAATTTTTATTTTTTAAGTTTTTTACGAAGTTAAATTTTTTGTAAATTCCAAAAATATGATATGTGAATTAATAAAAATTAAATATTAATTTAATACATTTACAGTTTTTCGATATCCTTGCGCATTCAAAAAGTTATAGATAAATTAAAAAAAGAATTACAAAAATTTTACAAAAATTTTAAAATTTCCAAATGACATTAAATTGGAAAATATTTAAATTAGAAATTAAGTTATTGTTAGAGGTCCAAGGGAAGAAATTAAAAATGATTTTTTTTGTGTGATTTTTACTTAATATTTGGAAATTTTTGTAAAATATTTTATCTAAAAAAAAAATTATTTTAGTTTTTGAACCATAACTTTTGTAAGCGCAATGATATCAAAAATCTGTAATGTAGTAACTTAGAGGATATTTATTTCTATTTATTTAGATTTCACAAGAATCAGATATAATTTTTTTACAATTTAGAAAAAATTTGTACTTTGTTAAGAAAAAAATGTTGTATAAAAATATATTTATAACTCAAAAAATAATGATGCCATTTCGTTTTATTGCTCATTTAAGGGGAAAACCATTAAAGTTGGTCATGTCTTTTTTCGATTTGCACAGTGTAATCGGTATTTCGTAAGTTTTATTTTGAAATCCATTAATAACTCTTATTTGAGATTTTTTATTTAAATGCTCAAAAATGAATAGTTATTTCTTAAGTTTTTAAATAATGTAAAAAATTAATTTTTTCAGAGCAAATGGAAAAAAATCAAGAAATAAGAATTATCAAGAGATTTATACAATATAAATTATAATCGTTACGGTCCCTGGTTTTAAGCCTTTAAAAAGTCAGTAAATAAAACAAATTAAATTGCAAACTTAATCTTCCCTCGTACCACTTAGCTCTATAAGAAGGTCAACAAACATAATCTTTATCATACTATGCACATTTATTTCTAGTAATTGTAAAGCTTTGGTTTTTTGTCAACTCATCCTAAACTAAGTTTAGAGTTTGCTGCGCTGTCGCCTCTTGTTCCAGGCAAAGAACCGCTCCTGCATCGTGCGGCGTTCCCTTTTACTCAGCTGCTGTTCCTCCTCACCAGCCAGAGACCAACTGGAAACTGTCGCTGGTCGATGATGCCTGATAAAGGGCACTACATATTTGGCGCATTCCTCGGCATTGTGCAAATGTACATGATGTGTACCCGCCACCTCATAGAACTCAAAGTGTGGATTATTGTTGCTCAGTATTGAAATAGTCTCATTGCAATAGGTTCCCACAAATGGTGACAAAGAGCCCTTTGATAACCAAAAAGGGTTTAAGCTTAATGCGACTAGCCAGCTCGGCAGCAAATTCGGCATTCATGGGCATGTGATTGTAGTACTTGGCGCGTCCATCTCGGGAGAAGAAGAACTTATCCGGATAGAGTTTTGATTTGGTCACACTGCGATGGAGCAAATTTTTGGCATATTTTTTCGGTACCGAATTATAACTGCCATTTGTGATAAGTTCCTGTAGCTCGGCTAATGTGTAGGAAGGTGGCTCTAGAAATGGACCCTCCTCTTGACGCTCTTCCTCCACCAGATGCTTTTCCAAAAGTTTACCCATTACCTCGGACTCTAACTGATCACTAAATGAAACTGGTCCACCAAAACTGGGTAGCAAACCTTCCAGTGAGATGATCATATCCACAGTGTGAGGTGCCAGTGAAGCATAAATGAAGCTCACCATGCCACCCAAGGAGTGACCCATTAAAGTGACCTTATTCCAGTTGTACTCCTTCATGACACGAGGTATAATGTAGGCATAATCAGCCACACCATAATGCATGCCGGGTGGATAGCGAGACGAACGTCCATGACCAGGCAAATCTATGCAGAGCACGCCCACATAATCTGGCAGTAAAGGTATCAATGTATCAAAGGTGCCCAGATTGTCCAGCCAGCCATGGAGAGCTAAAATAGGTCGCTCCGAGCGATTGCCATACCAACGACCGGCTATATGGCCCCAGGGTGCCCAAATTCTTACATCCTTGTACTGAAAATGAAAAAAGGGTTTATCAATTTCTTTAATTTACACTCAAATATTTTTGTTTACTCACATCGTTTAATGACAAAGTCCCCATTCCAGATGACGACCCTCTGAACTTTGCACTTTGCTTGTTTTAGGGGAACCGATTAACGAATTATGATCAATATTTTATTATCTTTCAGTTGGTTCTAATCAAGATTAGCTAGGGTACTGAAATTCGTTAAATTCCCCAAAGACTTCTTTAAGCTTAAACAGCTGTGAGAGAACTAAATCATATTATGGCCAGCCGACGCATTTTGGAAAAGCTTTTTATGGCATAAGCTTGGAAAAGCTTTCTAGTCATGATCTTTGCACTTCTCATGATCGTCTGTTGGGCTAAATTTTTCTTCACTATTTTTTTTGCTCTGTAATCCAATTTTTTAAGAATTTGAGTTTTTATTTGTTTTATTTGAGGTAAAATTAATCTGGTTATCACACAATTTCTGGAAGTGCTAGCAAACGACTGGGCTCCGTTCGCCCAACTAAACAAATGAATTGCTTTCGATAAGCAGTTTTTGTTTTTTACAGAGAGCGAAAAGCTTTAGACTCTCTTGTATGCTGGAAATTTGTTACCAAAGACAATACATATGAGAAGATACCGCATTTACGAAACAATTTTTTTTTAAGCCTTAGTGGACCAGAAATCTCTGATTTTTGGCTAAAGCTTTCCCGTTTGTTTTTCAATCTAGCTTAAAAGCTGAAAATTTTGATAATATTTTTTAAGAAATCGAACTTAATGTACATAATGTACGTGGGTTGCTATTTAAGTTTCTGGCCTAGGTCACTTCTAGCCATTTTAGGACCAATTGGCCTTTTCCCAAAAAAAGTTTGGACTTTTATCGATAAAAGCTCCATACAACTCTTTCATGTGTGACCACGTTTGATATCGATTAACGATTAATCAAAAAAACCTCCCCGGGAATTAAATCTGCAAATTTTCGTGCAATCATTTTTTACAACTTTCGACGTGGATTATCACGACAAGAGTGCAACGATGAACTTAAATCTTTGTATGGCGATGAAGCACCATCCTATAGCACTGTGAAAAATTGGTTTAATGAATTCAATCGCGGGCGACGCTCGCTCGAAGACGAAGGTCGTCCAAAAACAGTCGTTGTGCCAGAAAACATTGATGCCGTGCGTGAACTGATAATGCAAGATCGTCATGTGACATACCGTGAGATAGAGGCATCCTTGGGCATTTCTTCCACCAGCATACATTCGATATTGCATGAACACCTGGGCGTAAAAAAGGTTTGTTCTCGTTGGATCCCGCACAATTTGACAATCGCTCAAAAAAAAGGCTCGTGTGGATTGGTGCAAAGAAATTTTGAAAAAATATAATCGCGGTGTTTCAAAAGACGTTTATAAGATCGTCACAGGTGACGAATCATGGATCTATGCTTTGAGCCCGAAACAAAACAGCAATCGACCGTGTGGGTCTTCGAAGACGAGCCAAATCCAACGAAAGTCGTTCGTGGAAGAAGCACTTCGAAGCAAATGGTCGCCTGTTTCTTCGGTAAAACTGGTCATGTGGCGACTGTTCCGCTTGAGCAACGTAGGACGGTCAATTCTGAGTGGTACACCACAATTTGTTTGCCTGAAGTCTTTGGAGAAATTCGAAAAACGAACAAGAGAAGACAGATCATTGTGCACCATGACAATGCGAGCTCTTACACATCAGCTCACACCAGCGCCTTTTTGACCGGCCAAAACGTCGAATTGATGGGTCATCCGCCGTACAGCCCTGACTTGGCACCCAATGACTTCTTTTTATTCCCGCACATCAAGGGAAAAATGCGTGGTCAACGATTTTCGTCGCCAGAAGATGCTGTTGAAGAGTTCACAAAACCATGTTTTGGAGGTGTCTCAATCGGAGTGGAAAAAGTGCTTCGACATTCGGTTTGAGCGCATGCAAAAGTGTATAAATCTTGCTGGAGAATACTTTGAAAAACAATAAAACCATTTTTGATCATAAATATTCGCGTTTTCATTATTAGGCCAGAAATATATATAGCAACCTACGTTTCATATAAATATCATACTTACCCACCAAATTTCAATAACATAGCTTAAATAATTTCGGAGATATATAGCTCTAAACCACTTTTGAATCGGTTAATGGACTTGGGACATAGCCCATGATTATTTCCTAATTGACACATACATTCCGTGACAATTTAATAAAGATCGGTTCAGCGGTTTAAACGCCAATAAGAAACAATCAAACCTACAAACTAACACTTGTATTTATCAGAGTTCAGGTCATTGAAATAGACTCAAGACCTTGCTGCTTCATATGCTTCTTTCTCGTTCCTTTACCGACTTTTGTTGACAATTCTTTTTAAATTTCAAATGTTAAAACTCCTCTTTACATATCAATCATACTGTGCACATTTATTTTACGTAATTTTAAAGTTCAGAGTTTGCTGCGCTGTCGCCCCTTGTTCCAGGCAAAGAACCGCTCCTGAGCCTTGCGTCGTTCCCTCCTACTCGGTTGCTCGGCTTCGAGAGTCCAACTGGAAACTTTCGCTGGTCGATGATGCCTGATAAAGGGCACAACATACTTGGCGCATTCCCTGGCATCGTGCAAATGTACATGATGTGTACCCGGCAACTCGTAATACTCAAAGTGTGGATTATTGTTGCTCAGTATCGAAATAGCCTCATTGCAAAGGGGTCCCACATGTGAAGATTTGGATCCCTTGATAATCAGGTACGGTTTGCGTTTAATGCGACTGGCCATTTCTGCAGCTAGTCCAGCATCTATGACCATAAGTTTGTAGAACTTGACGCGTCCATCCCGGGAGAAAAAGAACTTATCCGGATAGATATTTGATTTCCTAACACTGCGATAGAGCAAATGTTTGGCATATTCTTTCGGTACCGAATTGGAACTGCCCCGTGCGACTATTTCTTCTAGCTGAGCTAATGTGTAGGAAGGTGGCTCAAGCAAACGACCCTCCTCCTGACGCTCATCCTCTAGTAGATGCTTTTCCAAACGTTGGGCCATGGCCTGAGGTTGTAAACGGGTTATAGGAAGAACTGGTGCGCCCAACGGCGGTAAAAGAATATCCAGTGCGATGATCATATCGACAGTTTGAGGTGCCAGTGAAGTATAAATGAAGCTCAATACGCCACCTAAAGAATGACCCATCAGTGAGACCTTTGTCCAGTTGTACTCCTTCATGACACGAGGTATGATGTAGGCATAATCAACTACACTATATTGCATGCCGGGTGGCAAACGGGCGGAACGTCCATGACCAGGCAGATCTATGCAAAGCACGCCCAAATAGTCTGGCAGTAAAGGTATCAATGTATCAAAGGTGCCCAGATTGTCCAGCCAGCCGTGTATGGCTAAAATGGGTCGCTCCGTGCGATTGCCATACCAACGACCGGCTATATGACCCCAGGGTGCCCAAATTCGTACATCCTCGTACTGCAAGTGAAAGAAGGGATTATCAATTTTTATAAATTACACTAAAATATTTTTGCTTACTCACATCGCTCAAAGACAAAGTCCCCATTTTAGATGACAGCCCTCTGAACTTTGCACGTCGCCGGCTTTATTGGTATTGGCCAACCAATTATGATGCATCAACCTTATTATCTGGTCTAGCTTAAAGTCACGATTAGCAAGTGTAAGATAAAGAATTTCTTTAAATTCGCCAAGAGGTCTTTCAACTAAAACAGCTGAGCGAGAACTAAATCATAATATAGCACGCCGCCGCATTAATGAAAAGCTTTTTATGGCATAAGCTTTAAAAGGCTTTCTAGTCATGATCTTTGCACTTCTCATGATCGACTGTTTACTTGTTTTTGCTCAGTAATTCGATTTGTTTGGTATTTGAGTTTTAGTTGGTTTTATTTGAGGTAATATTAATTTGGTTTTCACTTAATTTCTGGTAGCGTTCGAAGTGCTGGCAAACAACTGGGCCTCGGTCGCCCAACTAAACAAATGATTTGCTTTCGATAAGCAGTTTTTTGTTTTTACAGAGAGCGAAAAGCTTTAGACTCTCTTGTATGCTGGTACTAAAGACAATACTATATGTGTAGATGGCGCATTTACGAAACCATTAAAACTGATCTTATTTTTTTAAACAACTATCTTACATTTGTATTCCAAACTAGAAGTGCGCGCGTGAGCGATTTTTCCTACACCTAACGCAGAATTCACGAAATTTAAATCTTCACACGCACGATTCACGCACATAAATTTTTAAGGGGTTTGCGTCAGGACGATTCATGCACGATTTTGAATCACGCACGATCAACCAACTAATCAACTAATTTTCGAGATATTCAACTGAACTATTTTGAAACCTGCCTTAAAACTGTGAAATATCTTTGTCCACACCTTTACACCGAACATCAAAGTCATAGCTCAAATAATTTCTATGATGTTGCTCTAAACTAATTTTGAACCGGTTAAAACCGCATTTAACCGGTTCATAAACTTGAGCCATAGCCTATGACTATTTCCTGATTACCATATTCATTTTGTAAAAACTTTGTGGAATTTAATAAAGATCGGTTAAGCGGTTTAAACGCTAATAAGGAATCAACAATTATACCAACAAACCCACATACATTTTTATCTAATCGGAGTACAGGCCATTGAAATAGACTCAAGACCCTATTGCTTCATATGCTTCTTCCTCGTTCCATTACAGACATTGGCCATGTTCAGCAAAAGAACTTGCTCCCTGATCAATGATCTATTTCTTCGAGTACTTAACAATATATTTACCCGGACCTTTTCCAAATGTCAATTTAACAAGACCCCCTAAAAGTATGCTAAATAATAAGAGCAGTTTTATTCAGGGATTAATCCCGAAACGAATATCGGTTCTGGTACTGGTTATATCGGTTAAAGGTTCTATTTCGGTTTTTAGTTTATTTCGGTCTTCGGTTTCCTTACGTTACTCAGATTTTTATTTCGGTATAACGGCACGTACAGGTATAATTTTTTTAATATTCAATTTTTTTTTTAAATTTATTTCAAGATATCCAAAAAATTAGGGGATGTAATAGAACTAAAAAATTGTGTTCTAAGAATACGCCACATAAAAAACTTTTTTTTTTAAATATACCGATTTCTAGCCTTTTTTATTTTTTGACGAACAATTTCGCTTCTGTTAACGCTTCCAGTGGTATCCCTACACTCAGGAAAATTAAATCTAAATTAAGGAATTCTTTATTCTTATGTCGCCCAGACAAACTCGACTTAGGGCCATTTCTCATAAAGCTGACAAATATTTCTTAATAATGGTTTGAAATAATCCGCTCTAAAATGAACCCATACTATAAGACTACGGTCCAATATAGCTCATAATGCGCTGGTAAAATACTCAAAGGGGTATATCATCAAAAGCAGATTGAAACATAAAATCTGCGTTAGCTTTTCAATTTTTCGAAATATTAAAACAGAGTTTTTTAGGTCGAAATTTGATTGAAGTCCAGAAACTTAATTTCTTAAATTTATCCTAACATTTTTCCAACATTTCTATATTCAAGGGCTATTTTTAAGATCTAGAAATCCTTTACATTTAATTAGAGTGATAATATTTACCCAAAAAAAATTTTTCTGCTTTTTAAATTTTTTTTTATATCTATTTCAAAATAATCTGGATTGTCTTTAAGAGCGAATTTCTAAAAGTAACTTCGAGTGTAGTATCTTTTTAACAGTTGAAATATATATTTATAATAATCTAAATAGCGTTTCGGTTGGTGTTGTTGTTGTTTCGATCGGTTGTTTGGTTTTTTCGGTTCGTTCGGTTAAGTTTTCGATATAAGAATTTAAGTATCTCTGATCCAATTTTGAACAAGTTCGGAATCAGTCTTAATCTTTTTTTTATCTCATCGGAGTTCAGGTCATTGAAATAGACTCAAGACTTAATTGCTTCATATGCTTCTTCCTCGTTCCATTACAGACATTGGCCTTGTTCAGCAGAAGAACTTGCTCCCTGATCAATGACATATTTCTTGCTTATTTACGTAGACTACTTTTCCCCGTGTGTTTAATATGATATTTACATGGATCATTTTCAAATGTCAATTTAACAAGACCCCCTAAAAGTAGGCTAAATAATAAGACTAGTTTTATTAAACTGATCAAGTGTCTCTGCTGAACGCGTCCCGTTGTTGACCATTTCAAATCTTAAGCGTACTCTTTACATATTTATCATACTGCGCACATTTAGTTTTTACAAGTTTTAAAGTAGTTTTCTTTCCTAAAGTTTAGAGTTTCGCTGTCGTCCCTTGTTCCAGGCAAGAAACCTCTCCTGAGACTTGCGGCATTCTGTCATAGTCGGTTGATCGGCATCTAGAGACCAACTGGAAAGTGTCGGTGGTCGATGATGCCTTATAAAGGGCACTATATATTTGGCACATTCCTCGGCATTATGCAAATGTACATGATGTGTACCCGCCACCTCATAGAACTCAAAGTGTGGATTATTGTTGCTCAGTATTGAAATAGCCTCATTGGAAGCGGGTCCCACATACCGAGACTTAGATCCCTTGATAATTAGATATGGTTTGTGCTTAATGCGACTGGCCATTTCTGCAGCTAGTCCAGCATCTATGACCATAAGTTTGTAGAACTTAACGCGTCCATCCCGGGAGAAATAGAACCTTTCCGGATAGAGATTTGATTTCCTAACACTGCGATAGAGCAAATGTTTGGCATATTCTTTCGGTACCGAATTGGAACTGCCCTGTGCGACTAATTTTTCTAGCTGAGCTAATGTGTAGGAAGGTGGCTCAAGCAAGCGACCCTCCTCCTGACGCTCTTCCTCTAGTAGATGCCTTTCGAAACGATTGGTCATGTCCTGTGTTTTTGTTGGTGTGCCTGACATAGGCAGTAAAATATCCAGTGAGATGATCATATCGACAGTATGTGAGGCCAGTGAAGCATAAATGAAGCTTGCTATGCCACCCAAGGAGTGACCCATTAGTGAGACTTTTGTCCAGCCATATGCTTTCATGACTCGAGGTATGATGTACGCATAATCAACTACACTATATTGCATGCCGGGTGGCAAATGATCAGAACGTCCATGACCAGGCAAATCTACACAAAGTACGCCCAGATAGTCCGGTAGTAAGGGTATCAATGTATCAAAGGTGCCCAGATTGTCCAGCCAGCCGTGTATAGCTAAAATAGGTCGCTCCGAGCTATTGCCATACCAGCGACCGGTTATATGACCCCAGGGTGCCCAAATTTTTACATCCTTGTACTGCAAGTAAAAAGAGAGATTATCTATTTCTTGAATTTGCACTCAAATATTTCTTCCTACTCACATCGCTCAATGACAAAGTCCCCATTCTAGATGACGACCCTCTGAACTTTGCACGTCGCCTTTTTATTGATATCGAACAACCAATTATGATGCATCAACCTTATAATCTGGTCTAACTTAAAGTTGCCTCTAATCACGATTAAGATAAAGAAATTCTTCAAATTCCCTACAGAGGTCTTTCAACTAAAACAGCTGAGCGAGAACTAAATCATAATAAAGCCCGCCGACGCATTAATGAAAAGCTTTGTTATCAAGATGTATGTATTACAGGTGTGGCGATCAATAAAAATTTGAAACTCGAAGAATAAGACAGACAACGTTTGCATGAAGAGCAAACTGACAATATGTAGGCAATGAAATGAAAGCTTTTGAATTTTCGCCACACCAGGTACAAAATTCCACCATGTTTGTAATCATCGTCTGCAAAAGTAACTATTTCTTTACGTTTTCTAAGACCGAATTCAACCAGTTTTAATAAATCTGGTTTTTACTTTAATTTTAGTAGACCGTATCAAGGGCTTTCAAACCACCTGACCTAGGTAGCCTCACTAAACAAACGAAAAGCTTTTCATAAGTGATTGATTTTTATAGAGAGCAAAAAGCTTTAGCTTCTCTTGTGTGCCCCTGATTTTTTGAACCAAAGACTATGCACCAAACTAGAAAGTACAAATGCAACTCGTTGGTTTCAACTTGAGAAAATTTTTTCAAATTCTCGTCCCACGCCCAGATTTTTGTATTTAGCTTTTCTTGTGGTTGTTGAAATTTCGTAGGTTATCGTGGAAACTAGAGTACGGCGCGTGTCGAACACATACTTCGATTTTAAACCCATTAAACACGAACACAATTTTATACTACGTAACACAACAATATGTCAACTCGACTCAACGAAACATAGAATAATTAAGT
Organism: Lordiphosa mommai; assembly: GCA_018904225.1. Classification (NCBI taxonomy): domain Eukaryota; kingdom Metazoa; phylum Arthropoda; class Insecta; order Diptera; family Drosophilidae; genus Lordiphosa; species Lordiphosa mommai. The sequence goes on along the minus strand of JAEIFT010000505.1, from coordinate 127,152 downwards.
TACTGCGGAGTATTTTCAAATCCAAGAATCTTCCATTATTGAATCAAAAGCTGCCCATTCTCAAGTTTAAGAGTCTCCCATTCCTGGATCCAGAGCTCTTACTCTTAAATCGAGATCGCCCATTTTTCAATTTTAATTCAGTAGTTTTTATTTTATTAATAACAAAATGAACAGAATTTTGTAGGTTTTAAAGTTTTCTTTAAAGGGTCGATTTCTCATTTTCTGAATAGCAGCTATGTGTCAGATAAACATAAATTTTACTTTTTGTTATTTGTAAGTTTATGTGTCAGATAGTGTCAGATAGCTTCATTGCTCTCTTAGGGAGTCATTATTTGGAGACCGTTACAGTTGACTCCAATACAATTTTTTGATTGATGAAAGTGTACAGTGAGGCTCAAAAGTATTCACCCAAATGATATATTAAATCGGCAAATATTTTTTTCATTAGCGGACGAATACTTTCTCGCGCCTCTGTGTTGGGTGAAGGCGCTGCCTTTGGCGCCATGCATGTCTGTATGGATGTGCATATGCTTGAGCGGCTGCAAGTGGGAATTTTGTTGCTACATGTGCGTATTGATCCGCTAGAATATGCAAATTTTGTTCATACACACGTTTAATAATTTAATGACTTACCTTTTAAAAAAGGAAGAGCCTCTTTGATTTTCATTTTTGCCAATGCAACTGGCAATAAATTGTCATCCATTTTACTTTTACTTTTTCACTTATACCACTCACTCACTCGCAGAACGCTGAACTTGAAATGAAGCATTGATGCCCGTGAAAGAACAGAATTCTGCTCTCAATTATCAATTCCTCTCTCCGCTCTCCGCGAGGCGCAAGAGCGCTATACTCTCAAAGTTTGCTTGCTCTCTCTGCTCAGTTACTTTTCCCCACTTTTTTTGCCTAAAATATCAATTTAAGAATGAAAAATTCTCGATTTAAAGATCGAATTTCTTAAAAATTTAAGAACGAATATGTGTATTATAGATATATCTCTAAAGAGTTGCTACAAAGATAGGGTAATTAAAAGAAAGAGAAATTTTTGTCATCTTTTTAGAGAAATTTATTAAAATAGGACAAATTCCAGTTGATAAAAGTAAGGCTGGGTTCACACAGTGGCGATCAGGATTTTGATAAGGGGGTCCAAAATTTTTAAGGGGGTAATTTTTCGCAAAAAAATTTCCCCGATGCCACTGGTCTGTTCGACTCATGAGACATGATAATCTGAGGCTCTTGTGTTTTCTTGTTTTCATTCTTAAAAGCTTGTCATTTGACATTGAAAACAAGGGAACATGAAGGCCTACTCGATTATCATGTCTCATGCGTCGAATAGTGTGCCCAACAGCCTAACTCTGCTGTGCCATAGCAGTCAGTTTAATGGCATTCCCATTTCCCATAAAAAACCACAAATTTTTATTCGGTTTATGCAGATTCCTAATTTTGTAAAACCACCGCACAAAGTCAAAAAGGCTCTCTTGACATCGATCGAATGGAATTCAAATAATCCCATGTGAACTACAAATTGTTTACAACCCAAAATCGACCGAAATCGTTGTCATCGTTTTTGAAACGGAATTGCATTCAGCTCTTTAAATAATTTATATGAATTATAAAAAAAAACGGTTATTTTGATTAATTAATGTAGCATCATTCATCAGCCACCCTATATAAATGTATAAAATGCAAAGAAAAATTCATACCAATTTTGACACCTTCGTACTGTAAAATAATTTGGTAAGCCATCAACAGAATAGCGTTTGGATAAAGCTTTAAAAATTTGGCTTACTCACCTCAGTCAATTACTACGTTAATGCTTATAAAAAATCATGCTTTTTGTCCCTCAAAGTATGCAAACTTTATTTTCTTTAAGATAAAGTCAGTTATGGCAGCATCTTTCATAATCCACATTGTGCATTCACTCAGATTGTCGGACCAGTCAAAGGTATACAAAAATAATAAGTGTTGAGGCTACTTAAAAATAAATATTTTCCTAATTATTTATATTTTTAAACATAGCATACTTTTAAGGGCGAAAATCATGATTTTTTTATTTGTGCATAAACGTAGTAATAGATGACAACGATATTTGATTTCACGAAAGTTTTAAAGATTTTTGCATACAACTATTTTGTTGACAAAACTATTTTGTTAACAAAGCATGAACAGCTGGAGAGCAACTGAAAGCAATTTAGAGCTCATCTTTAAAGGGGAAGCTTTTGGGAACTTTTAAGCTTGAGGGAAAATTTGCTGTAGTTTCTAATATGCTTATTTGAGGGCGGTTTAATTTATTGAATTTTGGACAAAAGAAAATCGACACCCCAAAAGAAGTAATTTTCAAATCAAAAGGTCACAGCAAAATCGAACTGCTATCTCACTTGCTCTCTTGTTGATAGCATAAACGCCTAAATCTTTTTTCATTTTTGCCCGCAATTATTCAAAGTTTAGCCATTTGAGGAGGGTCAACTTAACTGCTCTACCCATCCGTTAGTGGCACGCCATTTCCCTTTTGCTCGGGGACAATAATCTCTTCGACATCCACAAGGATGTCAAAGTCAATAAACTGCCGTGAGGTTTTTGGGAATGTTGCGATTAGTACGTGACTTTCGAATTGAGTTTGCTTCTATCCGCTTCCTTGCTTCATCGCACTCGTTTACGCTGGCTGCGGTGAGTCCGTCCAAATGCATTGAGCACGTTTCCATTCCAAAAGTGAGGTTTCGGCTAGTTCGCCAAAGTAAAGTGCAAGGGTGTATTAAATGACCTACAGCTACCGAAAAGTGTGTGAGCAAGACGTGCAAAAGTGCAAAAGAATTAAGTGCATGGTTGAGGTGATAAGATGAATGCGACACATTATGGTATCTATAAATGTTTCGATGCAAGCCATTGTTTGAATCGAAATGAAAATAAAATAGAAAAAAAAATGTTAATGGCAGTAAAAAGTGGAATTTTACAACTTTTTTGATTCTGTTTAATTAGACATTTAAAATTTAAAAAAAAAACTAATTTTCAAAAATGAAGGGAAACATTTTTATTTTAAATTAAAAAAAAAAAATAGGAGGTTAACTATGTTTTAAATACCCTTGCAGTTTTTGAAAGGCGCTACCATTGATAACAAAAAGGATTTTCTCATTAGAACTAGTTTTTAGACCGATCGTTCCTATGGCAGCTATATGCTATAGTCATCCGATTTTGATAAATTTTTCCAGAATTGTGTGGAAGCATATAAAACTAATATATACCACGATTGGTAACGCTGCGATGGAAAACAAAAAAGTTTTTCTCACTAGAACTAGTTTTTGGACCGACCGTTTATATGGCAGCTATATGTTATTGTCATCCGATTTTGATCAATTTTTCCAGAATTGTATAAAAGCATATAAAACTAATATATACCACGATTGGTAACGCTGCGATGGAAAACAAAAAAGTTTTTCTCACTAGAACTAGTTTTTGGACCGACCGTTTATATGGCAGCTATATGCTATAGTCATCCGATTTTGAACAATTTTTCCAGAATTGTGTAAAAGCATATAAAACTAATATATACCACGAATGGTAACGCTGCCATGGAAAACAAAAAAGGTTTTCTCAGTAGAACTAGTTTTTGGACCGATAGTTCCTATGGCAGCTATATGCTATAGTCATCCAATCCGGCCGATTCCGACATGTGTTTTTAAAGACTTTTTGCAAAATTTGGTCAAGTTAGCTTTAAAACTGAGGGAGGAGTTAGCATAGAAACAGACGGACAGACGGAAATGAACTCAGATCGTCATGCTGATCAAGAATATATATTCCTTATGTGGTCGGAGATGCTTCCTTCTGTGCGTTACAAACATCGTGACAATTTTAATATAGCCTCTGCAAGGGTATAAAAAACGCTATTCAATTCTTTGATGTTTGAATGCGGCATTAAGCTATAGAACACACAAGAGAGTGCAGAGAAGCTTGGCTTTTTTTATAGCTGTTTAAATTCCCTTCTATTTCCAAAGCCGCTGTAAACTGCTGTGATTACTATTACCTTCCGCTGTCATTCCCCTTGACTGCTCCCATCCACAAATATCATGATGATATCCATGGTGTCAAGCCATGTTCCGCCTCCTTTGGTTTTGCACTGAATCTTGAAGGCGTTGCCTGTGAAATTTTGCATACATTGTGGCTGGCAATTTCCTTGTGTGCATTTCAATCGCAAATGCAAGTTGCAGCTATGATTTATGTTTAATTTATGTTTGAGTAATTTATCATGTCACCAGACTCCATCTCTCCAGTGGCAGTTCCCCAGGCCACCCAGACTCCTGCTGTCGTTTGCTGAAATGCTATGCAAATTGTCTTGAGCATTCCCCAAAGGGAAAGTACTGCCTTTTCGGCTGCTAGTAGGTGTGTGTGTGTGTGTGTGTGTGTGCGAGTATATTGGCCTTGAATCCATAATTTGCCTGTCAGCGGCAGCGTCCCAAAATTTGCGCACATAATTGAGTTCAAGCATTTGGAAGCCAATTATGATTTCACATTTTCTTCTCTTCTCTTTGTCGTTCGCGTGTGCCTTTTCACTTCTCAATCAAGAGGGCGCGTCCTTTGTCCTGGTCCCAGTCCCTGCCATTTCTTATTCCCCTTCCCTTTTTTTTGTGGGTGCTTTAATTGCTTCTGCCACTTAACATATGCAAATTAATTTTAATTCTTTTTCGTTCTTTGGCCTTTCTTCTTCTTACACTTTGTGCTTATTAAATTTTTGGTCCTGCGGTTGCGCCTTCCCCTGTGACACCTTAAGTGCCGCTGCTGACAGTTGTTTGATAAATATTTATGATCCGGAGTTGATAGTTTGGCTGTGGAGGGGAGACACAAAGCAAATGGGTTCATTTTTTCTCTTTGTACCTTGCGGGCTTGTCCTTTTTCTAGACTTTGGGGTTTATTTTTCATTTTTCTTCTCAAATAAATAAACAATACAGAGAGAGCACTCAACTCCGTTGGTGTTTTTCAACCTGTCTGACTAAGTATGTAAGGGTGTATGTGCGAGGGCAGTTTGATAGAAGGCAATTTTAAAATGACTGGTAATGATAGGACCGGGAGGCCCTTCAAACCGTACTGATTTCTGTGTAATGTCAAAATCTTGCAGTGGATTTTGCATATTTTCAATGGAATTTAATCCTAGTAGGCCCGAATATAGGTGTTTAAGATGCAATAATGAAACACAAATTAACCTGATAAAGTCACAAAATGGTTCTTTAAAAACATTTTTACCCTGGCCTACTAAGATAAAATTCTATCTGAAAATATGCAAAATCAGCTGTCTATTGATTAGACTAGGAAATATTTTTGAACTTTTTTTCTGGCTTCTGTTCGAACCAAATTTTTTTTATACCCTTGGAATAGCAGAAGATTTTTTTAAGATTTTTCTGTGCGAAAAATTATTTAAAAAGATTTTAAAAATTTTTTTATTTTTTTTTTTTTTTAATTTTTTTTTTTCATTTTTTTTTGCAGTGTTTTTTACATATTTTGTCATAACTTCCGTAATCCTACAACGATTTAAAAATGATATATATCACAGAACTGCTTATATAAAGGCCTACAAATACGTCTCAGACACTTTATTCCTAAAGTTAATCGTTTTCGAATTATTTAGCTCAAAACTTCATAAAATAATATTTTTTTTTTTTTTACTCAAAAAATGCATGAAAATTCGATAATTATTTTGATCGTAGTATTCATCAATTACGCGTCAAACAAGCTATCGTGTGTAAAAATCTGCGGATAAATGACCGCGATATAGCCATTTGAGTAAGCCTGCCTTTGGACAGGGTTTTATACAAAACTCGGCAACAATTCTCTGTTAAGCTACTGTTAAAAAAGGCTACATTATAGAGAATGAGGCCGATGGGAGGTCTTTTAAGGAAGAATTACTAAAATCGATTTTGGGCATTTAGCATGAAAGTCTATCAGGCCTGTTTCGGTTTTCACTTTCGACAAAATTTTGTCGAATTCGAATGTGGTACATGTGATGTTGTATAAAATTGATTAAGTGAATCGCATTACAAGTAATATAAAATTTAAGGTTTGATACCGATTACCTTGATCTTTTATTAGAAAAGTGATCAGGTACATTCAAATTCACTTTAGTGAAAACCGGAACAGTCCGTTATACCACAATCGATATCTTGCTCGATGCCTAATTGATGCATAACTCAGGAACCAGAGAACTGCAAATCCATTTTTTCATGATCTCATTATACACAAATATTCCTACTCACATTTCATCAATCAACAAAACTCAGCGTTGAATTTAATTAGGGTCATACCGGCAAATGCATCTTGCGATTAAGTTAGTTTACTTTAGTTTACATTAAATCAGTCAACAATACTGAGCGTTGAATAAAATCAGCATCAAACCGGCTCATCGAACACATTTTGAACGCATCGCGGCTTGTTCGCTGCCTGCGTCGCAAGCATTGATAGCAGCGACTTTGTGCAGCGGGCTGGTTTTGTGCGCGTTAGAGGACAGCAACTGCTGTCAGGCCTTGCAAAAACTCAAACATTTTAATTTTGCTTATTTTACACAATTGTTGTTGTGCCGATTTAATTGGAATAAAAAAACCTGAATAAAAATCAGAGCGCCAGCAAAAAACGATTCGTTTGATTGAATACAAATTTAGAATTTCCAATACCTAGAAGAGACATCTCATATAACATTTTTTTGAAACTCGTCTTATTTTTCCAAAATATCCAGGAAACAGCTAAGAAGAGGATTTTTTAAGAAAACTCCACGATCCGTCATCTTTCTTGTCTGCTCGTGCGCTTAAGGACAATTGCTGGCGGGTTATTTTTTTTCAAAACGCGGATTCTACCAGCAGGATCCGCCATACAAATTTTCTTATATGAGAAGTCGCTTCAAGATATTGTAAGTTCTTTGAGAAAACTCAACGACGAACATGTGTGATAATCTGAAAGGCTAGTTAAGACGGGTGTTAATTGTGTAAGAATGTTTTACAATCACCCTTAGCCGTTTTCTGCTAGGTACACAACTAGATGGATATTGTATGTAACTTTTACCCTATCTAGGTATATTAAAATCTGAGCTGGTAATTAAAATTGTCATTACCAGTACAATTACAATTTTTTGGGTATTTAAAAATTTAATTACCATTTTAATAACGATTTTTTAGTAGTTAAAAATTTCCTTAGCATTAGGAATTTTTTTTATTTTTGTAGAATTTTTTATGTAATTAAAACTTCCGTCAAAATTACTACAATTATTTTGAATTTCTAAAAAAATTAATATTTGGACTCAATTTATTGAAAAAATTGGTAATTCATTGGTAATGGTAATTCAATTTTTAATTACGCAAAAATTGTAATCGTAATTGTAATTACTTAAGTTTTTAAAACCCCAAAAAAATTGTAATGGTATTGGTACTTTGAGTTTACAGCTTTTATTGAAATTTTAACCTTTACTCTAGCTAATACAAATTCTTTATTTACCTTGTTAAAAGATTAAGGTTAAGGTACTTAAATGTTAAACAAATAAATGTGTATGCTTATGATTGCATACCGCTGTAAAACCCTTAAGAATACAGGAACCAGATTGATTTTCTATTTGTTGAATTTATCTTTTCAAAATTGGAGAGGGGGTAAGATGACGTCTTAGGAAAGAAATCAAGTCAATTTCGCAATGTGTTTACTCCAATCCAATAAAATTTGTTTTAAATATATTCTTGAAGTTCTGGAAGTGTAAAGAAATCGTAGTTATTGTATTTGTGTATTTTTTAACCCATTCTGATTAAGTTTACAGACTTTCTGAAACTTTTAGATTTACTTAAGAGGTTGTCTGCTTTCAATGGCTGTAAAATACAAACTTAAAGACGCGGCTAGTCGAAAATTTAACGGAAACTATATACAGATGGCGATGGACAGCGGCATCACTGCACTGAAAGTATTTTCGTGTAAAATGAAAAAAAAAAAAAACCCCACCGACTCTTTGAGCTGCTCTCGCAAATGGCAATCCAAAGAGCACACTAAGCCGTAGCTTGGCACAACAGAAGACACCGCCGGAAGTCTTATGCTGATACGCATGATACCCGCTCCAGCAAAAAAAAAAGGGATATGTTTGCGCTGTCTCCCCTTCTCCTTCTCGCTCTCTCTCTCTCTCGGGCTATTATTCTTTATGTGTCTTACTAGTTCTTTTGTTTGGCTTTTTGCCGAAATTTGGGCTCACATGACTCGGTTAACAGTAACCCAGTAAAAGAAATTGCATTAAGAAATCATTTGCCAAAAATATGCAGATTTATTCAGGCTTCTGTGTAGTTTTAATCTAATTTAAATGAATTATTTTCACACGTTTTGTGGTTGGCTCGTTTCTTGGCTAATGAATACGCCCAAATGTTTGTCCATGTGTGTGTGTGTGCGCGTGTATATGTAATTGCATTTCTGCTAATTATGCAGCACACACACATGCACACATGAATTTAGCAAACCAACAAACATTTGCATTTTCGGGCCAGCATTTGAAATGCACATGTAACATTTTTGGTCTAAAATCCACAAAAACAGAGCTGCACCTTTTGCCCCACTAAAAAAAGATGCCAAAAATTTGGAAATTCCATATGTAAACTAGATTTCTCACAATTTATGCAGTTTGGCCAAAAACTTAATTAAAGTTGAAATTAGTTGAGACTTGAATAAGTTTTAAGGCCCATTTTGGTTTTTTTAATAATAAAGTTAAAAATCGAGGCCAAATCAAGGACCGTAAATATTTGGTATTTTGAATTTTTTGAATTTAGTTAAATAAATAAGAGGTAGACACATTGGGTACTTAATTTTTCAAAAAAGCCCTGATTTCTAATTTTGGGGTTTACATTACAAAAAAATCGTTTTCTTATCACAAAAAAAAAACGCGGAAAATAAATCACTCTTGCTATATTTTCTCATATAACCAAATATTTGGTTTAATATCAGGAGAACTTTATAGTTTTGAGGAAGGAACCGACTTTAAGACTCCAAACAACTTTTTAAACTCATGGAATGAAAATTCATGCTATCGACTAGCACAGCTTTACCACCCAAGATTTATGGAATCCCCAAAGTAATTAAAAATTATATGCCTCTGTCTTCGATTTGCTTAATGACTAACTCACTTTTATACCATTTCTGCAAATTAATGACGACAATTTTGAATAACAAAGGATTGCAAACATGGGTATTTAAAAAATAAATGTTTACAAGGAGATAATTTTTAAAATTGCTATAACACTATCGAAAAAAAGTCTACATACTTACCTTTAAGAATTTTTTAATGAAAACTTCTCTACGACTTTCCTAAGTCCCCATATCAGCAAAAATGTTCACCCATTTGGAACAAAAATGTTGTTTCTCAAAAAACGTTGATTTTCAAATGGCCTTATGGCCATGCTTTATACTAAGCCAAGGTGCTCCCTACCTAAACCAACTTTTAATTTAAACAATTCTGTACCCGCTAATGTTAAATCACTTTTTAAAACTATTTCGGTTTTACATTTATTAGCATGTTTAAAACGTGTAACGTACATAACGAATAATAGGGGTTTTTTTTTAATATAACGAGAAAAATAAGACATCTTACATTACATTTGTTCTCAGGAGATGTCTATAATGTCAAAAATACAATATAGTGTAAAGAACGGTTAAAAAACAGTCACATGTTTGATGCTGTGAGGACGGTATCGTTTCACATCGTTTCCTTTTTCCCTAAACCCCGACTGACTTGGCACTCAAAGTGATGCAAAAGAGTTGGCGTGAGATTAATAAACACGCAAAGATACCGAAAAAGCTGTTTATGGACATTTTGACCTTTTGTATTATAGAATATATATATATATAAATTAAGTTGGGATAGGAGACACTTATACAACTGGGTACTCACCCATGGGCACCCACCAGCATCAATCACATTATGAACATATTTTAAACAATGTGACAGACATAAGACTTCTCACCAAATATGTGGGCGACCTTTTTGAAATAGTTAGAGAAAGCAAGGGCGTAGCCAGCTTTCCCTAAAGGAAGAATAGCCCAAAACACGTTCAAGCTAAACTGCTGTCAAAAATGAACTGAACATTGAAAAAGGCAGACCTTGTCAGCATAAGTGAGGGGCATGAGTACCAACATAACTACACTAAAAAAAATATGCGTACCCCGCGGAAAATGTGAATTTGCAATTCTTTTCGGTCCACCAAACATCCTTTTCGATTCTGAACATACAAGAAATGGACACTGGCGGTCTTTGTGTGGGCTTGAAGCTAGCCACAAAATTCCGAAGCACGACGAAGTCACAAAATTTACCCGGAAGCCCTTATTATAAATAAAGTAAGACGTTGAAAAAAAAAAAAAAACTAGCTAGAATTTAATATTTATAATTAGGCTATTCACTAGCTCTGTCTTAAGTCTTAAGTCATAAAGTTAAGACACAATAGCTAGTGAACGACCTTGTTAATTGGTGACCTCTTAATTGTTTCGACAAATCAAATGTTTTTGACACTTTTATTAAATTCTCGATAATTTACACCATTTTAACATTTGAGATTTTAAGACACATACCTCAAGGCATATAAAAAGTCTTAAATTTTTTTTAAAGTATATTGTTGTTCTGTCTTAAACTTTAAATGTTTAAAATTTGAGATTTAAGACTTAAAGATAGAGCTCGTGAATTTTAGGGTATTGTAAGATATGTGAAATATGAAAACGAAAAAAATTACCTTTTAGTTATGAGCTATATCGAATCGCAGAAGTATATTTTGATTTATTTACGCATCTTATAGTTTAATCTTTTGAACTATTTCTCCTTTAAAAAAAGTTTAATAAAGAGCCTGTTATGCATATATTTGCACTGTGGTCTGAAAATCTAATACAATCTTGCAAAATCGACACTTTTGTTTCAGAAGAATCATAGATGAAACGTTTTGTTCCTTCAGCCCATCTAGTCGATCTTTTTCAATTCAACACTTAAAGAAATGTTGGAATAGATAAACAAGAATGAATTGACTACTATAAAAATTAACTTTTCCGAATTGTTTTTTTTCCTGAAAAATGTTTCACCAACGCAAATAAATTTTTAGATACCAATTATACAAAAAATATGTAGGTATAGTATTATGCTTTTTCTATTCCATCGGACACATCGGTCAAAAAGTTTTGGCAAATTGCTGAGGGCTTAAAGTTGTTGTTAATTTTGGCTCGAAAAATATATAAGAGATCGCAGTATTTTTTTTTTATCAAATTCATAGTCCACCAACTACCAATTCTATATGAAAGATAAAAACGAGTTAGAAGAAATTTGTGTGTGTATTCGTATGCCCAGTCTATGCCTGCGAGCCTTACAAGAGCTACTGGCAATCAGTGCGCTGCCATCTCCGAACCCTATAAACTATATATATTCTTGATCAGCATCAATAGCCGAGTCGATATAGCCAAGTCCGTCTGTCCGTATGAACGCTGAGATCTCAGAGATCGTAAGAGCTAATAGTTATCAATTATATACTGACTTCAACAGGTACAGAGTATATTACAGTGGGGCTTGACCGACTTTCTTAATTGTTTTAATATCGGTTTGTTAAAAAATACCAATAACACGTTATTTTATATACACACGAATGGACACATTTCAAAGATAAAAAAACTGAATTTTATCGCTAAAAACCAGAGCTCAAAAATTTCATGTGTTCACACTTTAGTGGATGTAAGAAATATTCTTAAATTTTGTAAACTCATATAAAAACAGAAGTCAGAAATGTTAAAGCACAATAAGTGAATTTCCTTGTTCTTATGTGGATTTTCTTAGTTAAGTTAATAAAGAAATTCTTATTACGACATTTTCACGATATAAAGTGTCTTGTCTTTGGCGACAGATTTTTCTTCCATATTTAACATATTCATTGTTGTTTTTGCCGCTTCACATGGCACATTTGCGATTTGTGATTTGCATAAAATGTCAATTTTATTTATTTTATCGCACCCCAAGAACAAGATGGAAGAGGAACAGGAAGAGCGGCTCATTTAGTTACGTCGGCATTTTTTTACGCAAAAGCCATTTAAATTTTTTTTTAAACAGCTAAGAAAGCCTTAGACTTTAAGCGGCAAAGTACCATAAACTAAATAAAAGTTTGGTGCAGCAAAAGTGCATAAATTCAATTTCAATTACAACTTTTTGACTGCCAGGCAATTACCGCAAAGTGTTCGACAGTGGCGAAGCCTTTCACAATCGGTTGCTGTCTAGACAGGGTAGTAGGAGCAATGGACACACAAACACATGTCATGCCCTGTCAACAGCAGGAACTGTGGAACTCGCCTCCCATTTTTAACTGTCGCTAAAGAAATTCAACAAAACTGACAACACAACGAGATGCCTAAGCAAAAATTACAAATTGAAAACCAGCTTGCCACACACACACACACACAAACAAGTAGACGGAAAACTGACAAGCGCAACGGGAAATGTTGTTAACACGCACAGAAGAACAGCCGAAGGACCTACTCCTGCTTGTGGCATGCATGCGTGCAAATGTCTTGCCACTTAGTTTTGATCAAGTTCAAAAACTTTACATTTTGCACTTAAATGTGCCGACAATCAAAAGTGAAACAAGTTTTTGCCAACATTCCTAGCATAAAGTGAGTTCAAGAAATGTTTGCCCACTGCATTTTACAGTTGCCTTTTCTTGATTTACATCATTGAAAAGTTTTTGCTACTCCTATGGTTATAAGTAGGTGAAATTTGAATTGGCAAATGAGCGACTATTAAATGCTCTAGAAAAAGGGCAACAAAATTCGAACTCATTCTAAGTCACATATTAGAAAGTGTGATTCCTAGGTCAAAGGAGTCCAAAATAGCAGTCGTTTTTTGTTCCAAATTAGAAATGAAACCCACATTTTCGATATACACGATACATATATGGGCAAACTGGCCTTAAAAAGCGGAAGCAAAGATATTGTTTTGTTATCAGAAGATAGTGTGTAACCGTCACGTCTCAATGTGTGGTGCTTTTCACATTGTTATCTGATGACTCAACTGACATCGCAAAAAACACAAAAAATTTACGTTTTATAATCAACCTAGTAAAAAAAAATTCGCATAATGGGGTGCATTATAATAAAGATATTCCGCAAAAGATATTAACTCAAAAAACACTTGCAAAACAAAATACAATTTTACTTTTGTAATTGGGGTATTCACTAGCTCTGTCTTAAGTCTTAAATCTTAAATTTAAGAATATCCCCAGGGCATATTCAAAGTCTTAAATTTTTTTCAAGTATTTTTGTTGTTGTGTTTTAATCTTTTGAAGTTTAAAAATTGAGATTTAAGACTTAAGACAGAGCTAGTGAATACCTAATTGTTTTGGGTATGTATTAAAATTTTGTGTGTCGAACACTAGATATCTTAAGTTCTATATATCAAATAAACTAACAATTCTCTGTTGTAAAAAGGTTCATGTGACAGATGGCACAGATCTGGAATACAAAAAATTCGAATAGAGTTCACCCAAAGGCCGAAATTCAATTATATTTATTTATTATTTTTCTTCTGAAATTTTTTTACCTGTTCTTTACTTGAAATAAAAGCAAAATATCAGAAAATAAAAACAAGTCTAGTCTTAGGGTTGTTTTCATATCTTGCTGATAACATTACAGGCTACGGCCAGATCAACCAGCAATAAAGAGGAATGCAGCTAAAGTCGACTGTATCAGCCATATATAAAAGCGTCCTTTAATTCAAAAGGTTCTATCTTTAAAATTGTGGTCTAATATCAAAATCTAGCCTGAGTTTTGAACATGAAAATTTTAGTGCATGTTATAATGCCCGAAATTATAAAAATTTACAATTCTCATTGAAAAGTAAGCAAGCGTTGCGCAAAAACTTAATCATTGCAGTTTGAACAGGGTGCATGACTTTTGGATATATTTACCTCTTATTAAAAAACAAGTAAGAAAGTCGGTCAAGCCCCACTTTCCAGATATACTCTGTACCTGTGTGGGGTCACACAAACTGTGTAAGTGCTGCCCATCACGATTGCGAACAGTGCTGCCCAGCGTAAATATTTGTTTTGTTTATAACTCGACTATCGTTTATCTGAACTGAAAACGATGTATGGTGGATCGATAAGTTATGACGATTCGAATATATGCTTAGACGGTTCGAACAATCTATCTTTGAAATATTGGGAGATATGCGATTTTTTCAACTTTTGCTAGCGGTAACCTACTATTGTTCATCTGATCGGAAAATAATGCAAAGGGCTCGTTAAGTAATGATGAGTAGGATATATGTCTAGAATGTTCAAACAATCTATCTTTAAAATTTTGGTAGAAATTAGTTGTTTTTTTTTTCAAATTGTGGGGGTGGCAACTCCTCTATCGTTCATCTGATCGAAAAACGCTGTATAGAAGCTCGATAAGTAATGATGAGTAAAATATATGTCTAGAAGGTTTGATCAATCTGTCTTTAAAATAGTGGGGGATTTTAGGTTTTTTTGCCTAAGGAATTTGCATTTTGACCGATGTTCGTCTTTGCACAGATTTTTATTAATTTATAACGTGTATATCTTTTTCGATATCAGCAAAAAAAACTATATTTTCTGGTTTTTATCCAAAAAATAAATTTCATCCAATTTTGACTATGTTTTTCGTAGTAGGCACCTCAAAATAAATATATTTCGATGTCTGTTTGAAAAAGATTGAAGGTATGATGCTTTTGTATGATTTCTTTGCATTTAATCAAAATTTTTCAACATTTCATGTGGGAATAACTTCTTCTGTTATAAAGTCCGCAAAAAGTGACTGCGGGCGTTATGGTGTGCTTATAACATGCCACTGAGGTCTGTTCAAATAAATATGTGAATGCGACTGTATGATTTTCGACTCTATTTTTTTTCCATATCGGTACACACATTCCCAACATATTATAAAAGCGGTTGAATGAAAATAAGTCGGGTGTCTTATAAAATGCAAAACTTCTAATTTATCTTTGAAACAGCTAAACAGACAACCCGGAGTCTTCTGTACAAAGCTTTGTACGTTTTATCCGTTGATTAGTGAATAATGTTCCTCTCATTCCTAACTAAAACAGATCCTCAACTCTAAATGAAAAATTATGCTCTTAAAAAAAGAAATCTTTGTAAAATTATAATATCTCTTGCTTAGATCTTGTAACCATTATACTAATATTACTAAACCCTAATAACATTATTGGCAATCAAATAAATTGACAAGCACCTTCCTTATTTTTTTACATTTTCCCCAACTCAATACAAACGCCACTTGAGCAATTTCACAGCTCAATTCCAGCCAAAACAAAATGATGAAGGAAAATATTTGCTAAACAAATTAAAATTTACATTGATATCTAAAAGTTGAGGCTGTTGTTGTTGTTGTTGATGTTTTTAAAAGAAATTACACGCCAACCGGCAATGGCAATGCCAAACAAAGTGGCAAACGAGGCAAATACCAAAAAGTGAATAAATACAAATGCAAAGGCAAATAAACAAAACGAAGGATGCAAATGCAACCGCAAAACTGAAAAAGGGGAAAAAAAGGGAGAGAGAGGCAGCAGTGTACGTGCCAAATTATTATTTTTTCTTTTTTCTGCACTCACTGTGGCACGTACTTGCACACTTTATATAGAAGCAGAGACAAACCGCGTTGTCGTTGGTGGGATTCCTCCTCCTTTTTTTTTTGTTGTCTGGCAAATTTAAGCAAATGGCAATCAAATTCTGCTTGCACAGGCGGGTGTGAGTAAACCTGCTGCTAAATGGACTGCCTGGCTTATCTGCCCTGAGCAACTAATGTGTACATGTCAACTTTGAGATCATCTTGAGTCCCAGGGGCTGAGAGAGAAACAAACAAAGCGTATGATTAATACCAAAAATTGTGAGATAAAAAGTTTCAATGAATTTCTTGATAAATTCAAATTTGCATTTGTTTTTAATTATCAAAATGTCAGAGAATAAGCTAAGTAAAAATAGTTTTTATTTGTAAGAAAAACTATGAATATTTTATGAAGTAACAAGAAATGATTAAAGTTGAGGTTGGCGAAAGTTTAGCAGGAAGTCAGCAGAAAAGGCAGAATTATTGTTTAAGCGAAATTTTTTTGGGATTTTTTTTTTAAATAAATGAGGCTTAGTTGGATTTTGGCCTATTTTAAGCAGAAACGATTATTTTTAGAAATTCCCTTCTTTTTATGTAAGAACGTTAATATTGAATAACTTTCGCTTCGCCACCTCTCCGCAGGAAATATCAACCAGTCCCCATTTTTCCACATCTGGGTTAGTTTTAAAATTAGAAATTATTTTTCATCTACAATATTTGGTCCCTACCATACTTACAAACCATATTTTAATTAGATCTGCTAGAAAAAAATATTTGGCAATGAAACCACCCTCGCCAACCATTTTCGGACATTCAGTAATAAGAAAAATATTTTCCACCTATTTGGACCATTGAGCGTACAAACCCTGCAACCACTCCCGCAACCTCTTGTCCGACCTTAAGGTTGAGTTTTCACAAAGGTTAAAACTTTATCCTGGCCCATAGGGCTTTCAAACCAAATTTAATACAAATCGCCTCAAATATAACGTTCAGCCATGAACCCACCAATATTCCGACCTTTGCAGTGAATTTCCCGAAATAAAAAAAAACATGTGTTTCCATTTATTCTGATCTAAATTTCATTTAGATCGGCTCGCAAATAGCTTTTGTCACTGAACCCAAACACGCCCACTATTATCCTAGCCTGGGGTCGAAAATTCTACCACCAAGCAATCACATGTCTAATTATTTTCTATAATGCGATCTCAAAACGAGTTTGAAGTCAATCGGATGAAAATATTTTATTTCATAAAGAATTTTCCGGGCATTTCCCGACCTTTCGTGCCGATTTTCCAACTTGTTAAAATCTAATTATTTTGCACCTCTATAATTACAAACAGAGTTTGAAGTAAACCGGATGAAAATATAAATTTTTCAATAAAGAATTTTCCAGGAACTTTCCTTGTGGGTGATCTTTCCACAATCTAAAAATCATATGACTACTTATTTGGCATTTTATCCTTACAAAACCGAGTTTGAAGCCATTTGGATGAAAAATATATAGAATTTTCCGGGCATTTTCCGACTTTTCGGTTGGATTTTCCAACATCGGAAAATCTCATGCCTAATTATTTTTCATTCTATCCTCTCAAACCGAGTTTGAAGTCAATCGGATGAAAAACAGTTTTCCTATATAGAATTTTCCGGGTTTTTACCGACTTTTCGGGCGGATTTTCCAACATCGGAAAATTTCTTGTCTACTTATTTTTTTACTATCCTTGGAAACCGAGTTTAAAGTCTATCGGATGACAAATTTTTCCCTTTGAATTTTCCGGCATTTTCCTTGTGGGTGGAGTTTCCACCAAAAAAAAATCACATGCTTAATTATTTTGCATACTTTCCTTACAAACCGAGTTTAAAGTCAATCGAAGAAAAAAATACTTTTTTCCACATAGAATTTATCGGGAATATTCCGACTTTTTCGGGCGGATTTTCCAACATCGGAAAATTTCTTGTCTACTTATTTTGCATACTATCCTTGGAAACCGAGATTAAAGTCGATCGGATGAAAAATTTTTCCATTTGAATTTTCCGGCATTTTCCTTGGAGTTTCCACCAACAAAAAATCACATACTTAATTGTTTTGCATTACAAAACACATCCTTACAAACCGAGTTTAAAGTCAATCGAAGAAAAAAAATCTTTTTTTCCATATAGAATCTATCGGAATTTTCCGACTTTTCGTGCGGATTTTCCATCATCGGAAAATCTCAAGTCTAATTTTTCTGCTTACCATCGTCACAAACCGAGTTTGAAGTCAATCGGAAGAAAAATATTTTTTTCCCATGATGAATTTTCCGGCCATTTTTCTTATGGGCGGATTTTTCGAATTCTGGGAAATAGGTGTCCAATTATTTCGCTTACTTTAGTTACAAACCAAATTTCAAGTCAATCGGATGAAAAACAAAATTTTCCCCATAGTAGCTTTTCCGGAGTTTTCCACCCCTTAGGGGTGGAATTTTCCAAAACACCGCCCTAGTGCCCACTTTCAACTCATATGGAAACTTCTGTGAAATTTTTAGCTTTCTATCGCTTACCGTTCAGGCTCTGCGTAGATTGCCAATCAGTGAATCAGTCAGTCAGTGAGGACAAACTCTTTTTGTAGAGGGATTGACTATGCAAATTAAAATGAAAAACATTTATGCATTTAAATTTTTTTTCCGTTAACTTTTCCCATACGGGAAATAAGTATCAAAATGATTTCCTATATTTTATACAATTTGAAATGATTTATGTACTGATTCCGCTCTCTCTCTCTCTCTGTCATTGAACATTTGAGCAATTTACAAGTTTCCGACAATTGACAATGACAAATTCTAATTACAAAACAGAGTTTGAACTATGTTGACATTTTTGGAAGTTCAATTACTGGTCAAAATGCCAAAAGTTTCCGACCCAAATATACACACACACACACATGCACACTTGCACACTCAAATTGGCAAATACAAATCGGAAAACTGTTGCCATTACTTGGCCCAGACTTAAATCAAAAAAATAAACTTTGAATTACAAACTTTTTAACTGCAATTTCCAATTACAAAGGGATTCAAAGCGAGAAGTGCATAAATTTCTAAGCCCAAGCAGTGAGAGATGCATTCATGTTTAGTTGTGGCAAACGGAATTGGGAAAATCTGCACACACACACACACACACAGCAAGAGGGACTAACTGAGTTCTGGTTTCTCTACACTAAGGGCCAAGGCGCTATAACAGCAGTTAACCAAAAACGGAAATTTATGACCAGACCAGACCCGATAGGGGGCTAACAACAACTACGAGTGAAACAACTGTAAATAGGAACACCAGGTTTGCACTCACTATAGTCTTGGCATTACACACACACACACACTCAGGCAAAACAAGTGAAGTGCGTTATTGTGGCTACTCGTAAATTACGATTGGCATGCGGCTTAAGTGGAACAGCAAAGCCTGAAAATGTTTGTCCAGAGAGCACACAAACAATCGCATAAATCGAAGAATTTGTGAATTATGAAATCATCTAACACCCAACTGACTTCCCCTGCTTCAAAAGAAAATTAAATTTGAAGCGGGTGGCAAGCAATTGAGTTTTCAAAAACGCCAAAAACTTGGCCGGAAATATATGACAAGGCATAAATTATAGGGATTATTTATGAACTGCCACAAATAAACAAAAGAAAACAACTAAAATGAACGCATTGAGGCAATAATCATAAATTTTACGCTTAATTAATTTATTGAAATGGAATTTAGTTAAGAACTTGACAAGCTGCTTTAAATAATAATAAAATGGCACACACCTAAGATTACGCATACGCTTGGTAGGTCGGTCGAGCCATACAAAAACTATTGCCTACTTATGTGGGCAGCTCTTCGTTGCAAACATTTTTTTGTGTTTTTATATCGTCACGAAGATGAGTTGTCGATAGTTTTAGGACAGATTTAAAATTATGACGACTTACAAAATCTAATAAAATAAAATTGATCTCACTTTTTATACCCTGTATTTATTAAAAATGGGCACAAAAAAAGGTATTATAAAGTTGAGCAAATGTATGTGACAGGCAGATTTCAAAATTTATATATTCTTGTTCAGCGTCAGATAGCCATATCCGACTGTCAGTTTGTCTTAAGGAGGTCTTCTACCTTTGAACAGGGTATTTTGAGTGTTTTTTTTTTTTAATTCTGGAAAGAAAACCATACGAGCTTTTTCAATTTGGTTTTTGGTTTTGTGTTATTTATTAATTATATAAAAAAATGAAAAAAAAAAAATTTGGAATTCGAGGGCTGTTTAAAAAGTTATCGGCCTGCCAATTAAGGTCTCCCAAAAAAAGGTGTAGAGGTGGTAGCCATGATTCCGGGACTCTAGGTTATCGAAAATAAAATCGGTAAATGTGGTTATGATCAGAATTGATGTAAATCTAACCCGACCTCAATCATATTTTTCAAAATTTTTTTGGAAAATGTTCGTCTAAAAATATTGTTTTCAAATTTTTTTTTAGTTTTTGTAAGAAAAATAAAAAATGTTTTTCTTGATCGAGTCGGGCCAAAAATTACATCAATTATGCGCGTGCAACATGGTGATCAAAATCGGTTTAGTAGAACTGGCCAACTGGCTCAGGTCAAAAAACATGGTTTCGAGAAAAACAAAGTTTTGCGCAACGTAAGATATACTCATTTTAGAAAGAACATTGCTCCACTAAAGAGACTATATCTGCTAATCTATTTCGAATTTCTTAAAATGGCTTGAAGTGGATGAAAGAGGAATGCCCAAGCTATATTAACAATGCAAAACAAAAAAATTAAAAAAAAATTTTTTTCAAAGGTAGAAGACCCCCTTAAGACAGACTGACACTCGGATATGGCTCTGAAATCTGCCTGTCACATACATTTGCTCAACTTTATGTTACCTTTTTTGACCATTATTAATAAATCAAGGTACAAAAAGCGGGAATAATTTTATTTTTTTACATTTTGAAATTCGTCAACTTATCTTCTTGACGATATAAATCACAAAAAATGTTTGCAACGAAGAGCTGCCCACATAAGTAGGCAATAGTTTGTGTATGACTCGAGCGACCTACCAAGCGTATGCGTAATCTTAGGTGAGTAAAATTAAGCCCTTCTCGGCCTATTTTTTTTTTTTTTTTTGCCAATTCACCACGATATTTGAAAAGTCAATCAATAGTCGAATAGGTCACATTCATTTTTGTTATTTTTTTACTTTATTTTCCTCATTTTCCTGTGTCAGATAAACGTAAATTTTGCTCTGTTATTTATAAGTTTATTTGACATATAGAGCTTTGTAGGAGATGAGAAATCGACCCTTAAAGTCTTATTTTTCTGAATTTGAATATGATTTCCATAACGCATTTTCTCTATACAATATTTTTTCCATTCCATAATTTTTCAGAGGATTTCATTGTTTTAACAAATAACGTTTAATTGTGAATTCTACTCTAAATAAGCCATAAGTCAAAGCAGAATTGACACTTGCAAAAGTCATAGTATCTTCCAATAGACTGCTGCTGGATGATTACGTCTGCTTCCACCCTGTTTATACAGATCTTAACAAGTGACTAAAGTAATTTTCTGAACCGAACCATTTTCCAATTTGGGTTCATTTTCGGGAGATCATAAGTCTTAAAGTTTCGGTTAATGGTCCGTATCGAGGGACCCAAAAAAAAGTCTCGAACTGGTTCTGGACCTGTTTTGGGGAAAAATATGAGATTCAATTTTTTTTAATTTTTAATTAATGCGTAACAATAAAGCAACTAAGGTGTTGATTAAAAGGGAGCTATGCTGGGTACCATCTCTCAACAGGACGTCTCTTTGCTCCTTTTTGGACTTCTTTTGTTATTTAAAAAAAGAGCGAGCGTCACGTGATAGACTAGTTCCTCATGTCGGTTCACATGCGAGGTGGTTTCAAGCGATTTTCTTGCCGACTAAATATATTAAAATAAAAACAAGTAAGAAAGTCGGTCAAGTCTAACTCCCAAGCATTCTGTATCCACCAATGTTTGTATATAATTAATAACTTGAAATGGAAAATTCGCCTGCAAGTCTAAAAATGATCGAAAAACGGTTGTTGTTGCGACATTTTAGTTTTTCATCCCATCAGCTCCAAGATTAATTTAAAAGCTTTTCCTAACAAAAAAAAATAGCAACTTAATTGTGGAAAATCACCCTGGAAATGAACATGAAATCAAAATTTTTTTTTTTAATTTTCCGGTCTTTCAAAAATTTTCCTAAATCAAGTTGGTAATAAAATTTGTTTAAAAAATTGCTTTGAAAATAAGTTGAGAGCTGATCGGATGAAAAACATTTTCTAACATTATGGGTAAATATTTTTTGAAGTTAAAAATGAGTTTGGAGCTAATCCCTAAAAACTCAATTTTCGCCTTTACAATCCATTTTTCTTTTAGGGTGGTAAAGGCGGTGAATTTTTTCAAAGATTTTTAAGCACCCATAAAATGTTGGATACAGATTTCAAACTTAGATCTTTACAATTTCCCAATGGGGTTATTGTCATTGTTCAATTTTTATTTACATCTTCGAAAATTCAAGTTTGTACCTCGAAAACAATTTTGTCCGCATAATAAATAGGAAAATTTATTACAACTGTTTTCAGCAAATTTTTTCCGACTGAGTTCTCCAAAACCCCGCTTTAAGTGCTCACTTTAAGCATAAGATAAAACTATTGTGAAAAATTCATCAAAAGCGTAGTCTACGAAACTCCATCCCACCACACAATTTTTGGTCCTTCGAGTCGGATTGTGTTAGTTTGATTCCCTCGGCAAAAACAGCAAGCCAATGTAGCAGTCTATATTAACTTGTCTCTTAATCGATCGACATTTCGACACTAAAAATGTTCATTTTAAATTCCAATCAAATAATTCATGACACCATAAAACTCAATCACTTCACAATTTTAATTTTGGCCTAAAAGTGCAGAAAAAGTGCCATTTTCATTTCAATATGCAAATGCAAATGCATTGCAATAAATATACATAAATAAATGCAATTTGTTTTTATTTTTTGTAGCACTTTTTCCGACCAACTGCAATCGGTTCAAATATATTAATACACACAAAAGATGAAAACAAAAACAAAAAACAAACAAATATCAATAAATATTTATTAAGCTCTCCGGTCGCTGTGAGGTCAGCCTCAAAACACACAGATAGAACATGGAGATGCGGCAACACTCATAAAAACATATTCAAATATCTATTAGAATCAAATGCCGCTGTCGACAACAGTTAACACATAAAATTTGTATTTTTTTGGTTGTGCTTTGTAAAATTGAATGAAAACATTCTAAAAATGGTTAGTACACAAGCCTTGGGGCAATGCCAGTGAAACATAAATCTTGTGCGGAGTGCAAAATTGAAAATTTCTCTTGACCAATCGTCGATAGTTTGGGGGGAGCGATAAATAACAAATTGAAATCATAAATCTGAGGCTGAAAAGTGTGCAAAGCATTTAAAATTCTTTTAAAGGCAATTAAAAGGCGAAACAGGGGGCGCACACTTGACCAAAAGGAATTGCAACAGCGGCAGCGGCAGCATTTAATCAAATGCAGCTGATGCCCCTGGACAAGTGGGTGTGTGGGTGGAGCATCTGGCCTGCAATTTGTGCGCGTTTCGAAATGAAATTACGTTGGCGTTGACTGCTTCTTGTACACCTGCCCTCACCTTTGGACCTTCACACTAATGACATTTGAATGACACTTTCCGGCCAGAGCCCGCACCAGCACCAGATTGAACCATCAGCCAAGTCAGTCCAGTCAACCAAAGTTGGCTAATGACCAAATCTTTCTCGGCTCACTGCCAGAGCTGACGCAGTGTGGCTTCCATTGAGATAACAATTGGCATTTTTTTTTTTTCTTCTTGACGCTGTGTTACAGTTTCATTTGCATTTCGTGGTACATAGTTTTTTTTATTTGTGGATTTATGCCAAGCAAACGACGACAGCTTCAAGTCATGGCCACGCCCAGCGAGCGACGTGTTTGCTCTAGCATCCTTCTTCTTAACTTGTTGTCAGGTGTAAAATGCAAAGTAATGGCTTTGACTATGCCTCTGCTAAGGAGCCAAAAGCAGGCAGGCAAGTCGCCAATAGTAGGCATGAAGGCTGATGGAAATACCCTTTGATCAGGTATACATGACGTATGAGTAATATTTTCTTTAAGATTTTATATAAATTTCCTTAAGCTTTTGGACGAGCAAAAATATTTGTATAGTAATAAATCGGTACATTATGTAGTAAAAATGCTTTTTGAAATCATATCCAAACCTTTTCCAACCTTTTCCAACCAAGGTTCAATTTTTGTTCGGTATTGTGGGAAGAGATTTAGCTTTATGTATCACCCAAACAATTCAGAAAATTTATTATAAATGTAAACAAGAATTTTTTCTGGATTGTTTGCCTTAAATAAATAAAATATTTTATTTCTTTTAATAATAAATAAATGCATTTAAATCATTTTTTCTCAAAACCCACCGAAAGCTGCCATATTAACCAAAACCAGTTTGTCACTCAACCTAAGTTGGCATTGCAGGCGCTATCTTAAAAAATTTGGCAAACAACAATCGTGCCTAGGGTTGCCAAGTAAACCTTTATAATTGTCTTAAAAAAAAATAATTATTTTTATTGGAGAAAAATAACTTAAATTTGAATTAAAATCAGGGAATAATACCGGAACCGTTAACCGAAATACCGGTATCGAAACCGGAACCGATATTAAAATTTTTTCAGATCCGAAAATCGTTAACCGTTATAATAGTTACCGAAAAAACCGGAACCAACCGGTATTGTTTCGGTTTCTTTTTTTTTATTTGATTGATTTACGATTATTACAAATATATATTTCAACAGGTAAAAAAGCAATATATAAACTTAGAAAACAGTCTTACATTTTAGAAATTCGCCCTTAAAGAATATCCGAAATCAAATTCGCTTTTTAAGATATACAGGGTGTATCTTATGTTTACACCCGATGTTTTTATACACTTGAAAAGGGTATATTAATTTTGCACGCATAGAAATTTTCATTTCTGACCCCATAAACTATATATATTCTTGATCAGGACGACGAGCTGAGTTCAATTCCGTCTGTCCGTCTGTCTGTTTCTACGCGAACTAGGCCCTTAGTTTTAAATCTATCGGGCTGAAATTTTGCACAGAGTCTTCTATTTAGTGCACGAAACTAATATGTCGGAACTGGCCGGATCGGATGACTATATCATATAGCTGCCATAGGAACGATCGGTCTAAGAACTAGTTCTAGTGAGAAAAACTTTTTTGATTTTCATCGTAGCGTTACCAATCGTGGTATGTATCAGTTTTATATGTTTCCACACAATTCTGGAAAAAATCGGTGCAAAAACTAGTTCTAGTGAAAAAAACTTTTTTGTTTTCTATCACAGCTTCACCAATCATGGTATATATTAGTTTTATAAGCTTCCACATAAATATGAAAAAATTTATCAAAATCGGATGACAATACCTTATAGCTGCCATATAAACGATCGGTGCAAAAACTAGTTCTAGTGAGAAAAACTTTTTTGTTTTCCATCGTAGCGTTTACCAATCGTGGTATATATTAGTTTTATATGTTTTCACACAATTCCGGAAAAATTTATCAAAATCGGATGACTATAGCATATAGCTGCCATAGGAACGATCAGTCTAAAAACTAGTTCTGATGAGAAAAACTTTTTTATTTTCCATCGTAGCGTCATCAATCGTGGTACATATTAGATTTACATGCTTCAACACAAATCTGGAAAAATTTATCAAAATTTGGATCACTATAGCATATAGCTGACATAGGAATGATTGGTCCAAAAAGTAGTACTAGTGAGAAATACTTTTTTGTTATCAATGGTAGCTCCTTTCAAAAACTACAAGCGTATTTAGCCTTCTAAATTTTTTTCGAATTAATTATTAACAATAATTTATAAAAATTTAATTTTTAGCTGCAACGTTAGAGTTGTGAGTATGAGCAGAATTTCATGAATTGAGCCCTGAGTTGGAGCAATTGCTTCCGCTGGTATTGAAGGGCAGGAACGATATAAATCCATCGATAACCAAAACTTCAAACTATATTTTGCTGGTTTTGATGGCCTAAATTGTCAAAAGTAGGCCTTGCAATTCATGACACTCAATTTCTATGGCTCTAAACAACATTGATTAAATGAGTTAGTTACACCTTGGCATCAGAGTGAGAAAGACGTGCCAGTCCAGAAATAAAATGTTTTTTTTTTTTTTTTTTTTATTTAATTTTGTAATATTTTTTATTTATTTTTTTATTGGGCTTTGGCTTTGCCAGAATCCTGCTCATATACCAAACGTTTGTTTATGACCAGTTTGCGGTCAGCCTTACAACTGTCAATGTTGGAGGCCAGGGACGTCTATTCCGCTTTCGGAAATAAAGCATAGTTTTTTCTTTTTTTTTTTCCTCTTCAAATTTTTTGATTTGTCTTTATTCTCTTACTTCGTCTTGTTGGTGGCATGCTATTTTAATCGATTTCATTTTATTTTGATTTACCAACTGTATAAAATAAGCTGCTCTTTTTGGGTCAATATATTATTGGGGTAGCTTGTGGGTTCGAGCCCGCCTCGGAACCACTAATTAAAAGTTTTTTTTTTTCTTTAAAACTATTGCTGTTGGTGAAAGTTGTGTGAATAATCTTAAATGTGGGTCCCTTTGTCTTGAGCGAAAATTATTAAGACACACGATCGAAGAGATTGAAAGAAAAGTGTGAAAAGCCACACTCAAAAAAAAAATCAAGAATTCAGTACTTACACAGGGAAATTCTTGTACAAACAATCTCAAATGGTGACTAAGCTCGTATTTTCCAAATCTGGGAACAAAATTCTTATTTCAAAATCGTTTCGGGATTTTAAATTCACTTAAATCCGAAATAACATTTTTTCGGATACTTCAATTTGAATGTTATTAACTTTTACTCTTTTGTTTTTTAATTTATAATTGATTTATACATGATTCAATAAATTATTTCTCCTGGCTCGAATCCCGTTGATCCTCCTCCTCCTTCTTAGCAACGCCCTTGCCAGATTGTTTGGGTGACACGCGACCTTATCCAAGTACCGAGCTGCTTGTCTGTTTATAATATCCCCTGGACCATCCTGGACCACCCTGAAGGATCTATCATCAAGGAATGATTTGATGATCAGAAAGAGTTGAGGATTGACCGTTCCCTTGATTTTCGATAGCAGGCCCGCTGGCCAGACACGTTCAAACGCCTGTTGAATATCCAAGTACTCCTTGGCGTGGAAACCTTCCAGCACGAAATTGACCGCTCTGTGGAGTTGTTCAGGAGTGCCATGTCTGAGTCGATACGCAAACTGAAACTTGGCTATGCTCCTTCTTGCAGCTGGAGTTGCACGGATCCTACGTAGTACGTGGGTAGCTATTTAAGTTTCTGTCCTAGGTCACTTCTAGCCATTTTAGGACCAATTGGCCTTTTCCCAAGAAAAGTTTGGACTTTTATCGAACAAAACTCCATACATCTCTTTCATGTGTGAACACGTTTGATATCGATTAACGATTAATCAAAAAAAATGAAATTAACTCGTGAAAATTTTCGTGCAATCATTTTTCACAACTTTCGACGTGAATTATCACGACAAGAGTGCAACGATGAACTTAAATCTTTGTATGGCGATGAAGCACCATTCTATAGCACTGTGAAAAATTGATTTAATGAATTGAATCGCGGGCGACGCTCGCTCGAAGACGAAGGTCGTCCAAAAACAGTCGTTGTGATAATGCAAGATCGTCATGTGACATTCCGTGAGATAGAGTCATTCTTGGGCATTTCTTCCACCAGCATACATTCGATATTGCATGAACACCTGGGCGTAAAAAAGGTTGGTTCTCGTTGGATCCCGCACAATTTGACAATCGCTCAAAAAAAAAAGGCTCGTGTGGATTGGTGCAAAGAAATTTTGAAAAAATATAATCGCTGTGTGTCAAAAGACGTTTATAAGATCGTCACATGTATCTATACTTATGAGCCCGAATCAAAACAGCAATCGACCGTGTGGGTCTTCGAAGACAAGCCAAATCCAACGAAAGTCGTTCGTGGAAGAAGCACTTCCAAGCAAATGGTACCCTGTTTCTTCGGTAAAACTGGTCATGTGGCGACTGTTCCACTTGAGCAACGTAGGACGGTCAATTCTGAGTGGTACACCACAACTTGTTTGCCTGAAGTCTTCAGAGAAATTCGAAAAACAAACAAGAGAAGACAGATCATTGTGCACCATGACAATGCGAGCTCTCACACATCAGCTCACAGCAGCGCCTTTTTGACCGCCCAAAACGTCGAATTGATGGGTCATCCGTCGTACAGCCCTGACTTGGCACCCAATGACTTCTTTTTATTCACACACATCAAGGGATAAATGCGTGGTCTACGATTTTCGTCGCCAGCAGATGCTGTTGAAGAGTTCACAAAACCATGTTTTGAAGGGGTCTCAATTGGAGTGGAAAAAGTGCTTCGACAATTGGTTTGAGCGCATGCAAAAGTGTATGAATCTTGCTGGAGAATACTTTGAAAAACAATAAAACCATTTTTGATCATAAATATTCGCGTTTTCATTAGAAATATATAAAGCAACCTACGTAGAACTTAGACAGCCCTGGTGTCGCTCTCAGAAGCCAGTTTAATATGTCAACTTTGGCATAGGTTGCAGCTACTGCTCATTAAATATGGCTAGACCAAGTAAGTCTCCTATCCAAGGTTATGCCCAGATACGTGACAGAAGGCTTATGTAGTATAAATGAACCGTTAAGCTTGATTCTCGATGTATTGCCTTTTTTTATCAAAAATTTGCAATGATGGCTTCTATCCGGGTTAACCACAATGTTCCAACGGGAAGCCCAGACACTGAAGCCATTCAAAAAGGACTGCACGGTAGCTGACGCTCGGCTGGCGATGGGGTTAGAAGCTAGGAAGGCTGTATCATCCGCATAAGTGGCTATTAGTGTGTTTTGTGCGTCTGGAACAGGCAAGTTCGCGGTGTACAAGGTGTTCAGTACTGGGCCTACTACAGTACTTTGCGGAACACCCGCTCCAATGCGGCGGATATTCGATCGCTCGTCTTTCAACTCGACCATGAAACACCGTTCTTTAAGGAATGAACGCAGGATAGCAAAATGCTCAGTTGGGAGGAGGGACTTCAGCTTAAAAAGCAGGCCGTCGTGCCATACTCGATCGAATGCTTGCCGGATGTCCGGGAAGACAGCAGAGCAGTAAGATTCGTTTTCCATGTTGCAAACCCTGTGTACCTGTTCTGATAATACTTTTACTCTTTCGTTATTTAATTTATAATTGATTTATTCATGATTCAATAAAAAAAAGACCAGAATTAGGTTAAAATTTTAAGAACAAATCAATCTTAATTTATTTGCGATCATACCTAAATATAGGATGGCATTTTTTTCTGAGTGCAGCAGATATGTATTTATTTTCTTAAATTATTAACGGACATTAAATTTCCATTTCCGTATACACTTGCCTTTAAATAAAGTAAGCTAAAATTGTATGTGCCAAGCAAGCAAGTTAAAGCCATCTTCTACTTTTATTTAAAGTTATCATCATTGAAATAATCTCATGTTTATGTATTTGTTTTAGGCCAATATGAGTCCAAGATTAAATATTTACCATTTTACCTAACTAATGGCCTTGGCTTGTACTCAATTAAATTGCAGAATATTTGATTTATTTCCGGGCTGTCTTTTTCTCAAAACATTTGAATTCCAATTGATTTGCAAGTTTGCAAAATGTTTAGTCAATTGCTTGGTAAAATGTAAACAACATTTTCTAATCGCTTAATTAAATTCGTAAAGAGCATTTAATCTTCGTTTAGTTTAAATTTTGCCCTTGTTATTTTGCTTATGCTTTTCAGCTTTGCCAGCAGCGTCTCATAGCGACTCCTTTCAATGGTGTTTAGGGCTTTTGTCTGGCACTCAAGTGAAAAGCTTTTGTCAGCGCATGGAAATTTGACGGAAATTGTTTGGTCTGATGGATGCAGATGCAAAGGCAGTGCTGCCCCTGTTTGCCGCATTATACCCAGGTACGTACCTTTTGCCTAATGGTCTCTCTTTTGCTGCTGCTTGCCAATCCTTCTTTCAGTGTCTGTTAAGTAAACAGACAATTTTTCGACATTATGGTCAGTTAGAGGCCCATAAACTAGAGCCAGAGTATTTGTCTAACAAAATGATAATGGCCATGTCAATTGAATTAAAGGTAATTTCACTTATTGTTGTTGTTCTGAAAAGAAAGCAAAGATTTTGCCAAGCGAAATAAATGCAAATCGTATTAAAATAAATTTTGTTGCTACTGTTTCACCTTGTTTCTGGTTCGTGACTGCAGCATAATGTCCTTAAAATGGCAACGAGGAACAAACTTTGGCGACAGGTAGCATGGAAAGAGAGAGAGACAGAGTCGGAGCACGCGTTGTCGTTGCCGCAATTACTACCCAAGAAAACACAATCAAAATCAAGTTGAACGTTGAACTTTTTAATGCATAATTTATGGCCAACTGGCTGACTCGCTGAGACTGCGATGAACCAACGTCCTGGCCGGGTTAAGAAAAAAACGCACCTTTTTGCCATTTTGCAAGGAGCTGGGGCATGCGGCATATCATAAATATTTATGAATCCTGCCAAAAAATAAAACAAAAGAGAAGAAAAATAAATGTCTGGTCCCTGGCCAAACACGTGCGCCTCAACGTGATACTCGATTTATGTGCCCCGCTATTTTCCGTATTCATCAAAAACTCATCTTAAATGCCAACACATGCGACACATAAAAAGGAATTTTATTTATTTTCAATTGATTTTGAGCTGAGCAGAAGAAAAAGAAAGAGAAACTAACGAAAAGAACAAATCAACAGGTATTATATGAAATTCATAATCCAAAATTATTATTCACTTCAATTGCGTTATTTATTTATGGCTAGACATATCAATTGATTTCAATTTGTTGGGGGTTAAAGCTAAATGAAAATATATTCTTGGTATTCAATAACACAAGTATACAAGATTTTGGACCAGATTAGATAGCTTGATTTTTTGTGTATTTTTGTTCAAAAGATATTTGAATAAATGTGTATTATACGAGCTATGTTTACACTTTCAAGTAACCTATTCAAACCACATTGGCTTTTACGTAAACTAAGATGAATAACGATTGGGAAAAACTAAATACAATTTTTGGATTTTGCTCCTAAGATACAAATTTTTATTTTAATGTGAAATTTTTCATGTTTTCATGAGAAAATCGATTTTTTTCCCAATTTTAATTAATTTTTTGAAGATTGAACAATTTTTATAAGTCTCGGTAGAACTATTTTATTTTATCATTATATTATTATTTTATTATATCATTTTTAAAATTAAACATTTTAAAATATAAAAAAAAATTTGCATTTGTGAATGAAATATTTATTTGGTATGTCAATGCCAGCAATTTACTTTTAAAAGAATATTTTATATAAATTTTGATCACGGCTACGCCTGAGGTGGTCCATCAGTAAGCTCCAATTTGGCCATACTTTTTTCAGCATTTCCATCGGTATTTCACCAATCGCATTTGCATTTATTCTATCTTGTCCATGTTCACAGGAGACTTCTCGTAGCCCCACATAAAAAAGTTAAATATCATAATCTTTGCAGCCAATAAACTGGTCCAAAACGTGAGATTTATTTCTCACCAAACTAGCCTCTCAATTGGTTTATGATTTTGCGTGCCGTGAGGCATGTGCCACCATCGTGTTGAAACCACATGTGAACTAAGTCTAATTCTTGCATTTTGGCAAAAAAAAAAACCAGGTAATCATCGCCAGGTAGCTTGCTTCATTTCATTATTAAAAAAAAAATACGGTCCAAAGATGCCGCCGGCCCACAAACCGCACCAATCAGAGCATTTTTTAGGGTGCAATGGCAGCTTTGGAACTGCCTCTGACTGCTCTTCTGACCTAATTTGGGGCATTTTGTTTGTTGACGTATCCATTGAGCCAAAAATAAGCTTTCGATAAAAAAAAGTCGAACTTCATTCAACTTTTCTAAGATCCATTTGGCAAAAAAATCGACGTTGTGAAAGGACACCCAACTTCAGTTCTTGCTCCAGCTGTTTTTTGTATAGTTTCATACCGAGGTCCTTACTTTATTTCCATCGGGTGGTTGAATAAATGTATAATAAGCCGAATTGTTGAGAACGACAACGAATTGATATATCGCTATCTTCATTGACACTGGCCGATAGTAGCCACGAGACGTACTCTCCGGTCACGGGTTGGTGGATAAATGTCTAATTAAGTCGGGATTTACACCATGAAGCAAACTTCATGAAGTTTTCTTAGTAGGAAATCTTTCAGACCTTTTTAACGAATAGTAAAGAAATACATTTAAATCTTTCGCCTACTAAGAAAACTTCATGAAGTTTGCTTCATGGTGTAAATCCCGTCTAAGTGTAACCGTTCGCAATAGCTTGAATAGACTGTTCGGTGGGTCAATTATGATGACCATAATTCGCAAAACACATTTCTCATGAAGCATGAATTTTAATAATAGAATTTAATGATTTTCAAGCGCTGTTCGTTGTTTGTCTAAAATATAAAAATACATTTTGTAGTATATTCTCGGAAAAAAGGCAATCCTTACTGAGTATCAATTATGTCATATTTACCCTGAAAAACCAAATAGCAAAAAAAATCACCCAAAAATTCTAAATGACGCGACACTTAAAAAAACTGTATTTCATAAATATGCCTTGTAAAAACGTCAGCAATTTGTGTGCCCTACTTTGTTGAGATACTTACATACATATATGTAAATATATTATTGTTTAACTATTAAACTATTAGGAAATTCAGCAATCTGCTTTTTTTGGGAGTACGAGATTAGCAACTTCGCAGAATGAATTTTTACTGAATTTACTGCTAGACATGACACTACCCTGTAGTTCTGCTGGAGGGGTTCTACTCTGCCCAAAGACTCCAGGCACCACTGATCGGTAGTAACGTCGTTTACGGCAGGTAATGCAGCGGGTAGTATGCCGGAGCTCGAACTTAATTCTGCGTTGCGGTTGTGGCTTCTGCTATTTATTTGTTTTGCCTTTTATATGCATAAAAAAGGGCCAATTTAGGTCAAAAGGTTGGAGGATTCGAATCCACGACCTCGGCATTTCTAGGACACAGTCCTAACCTCCATTGCCCGACTACTTTCAGTGCTGCACGCTTTTATCTAACATTTGATTCCGCCTCACGCGTGGGGGTCGATAGCCGAATGCACTAAGATGCTGCCGTTCGTATTCAGACTCCTCAAAAATGTGAGATTCGGGTCCCCGACAATCAAAAAAAAAAAGATAAAATGGGGGCGCGGGGGCGGTAATTAAAATAAAATGGGAAAGCAAATTTTTATACACCTGCAAAGTGTATATTAAAATTGTCACGATGTTTGTAACGCATAAGAGGGAAGCATTTCCTCCGACACCATAAAGTATATATATTCTTGATCAGCATGACGAGCTGAGTTCATTTCCGTCTGTTCGTCCGTCCGTTTCAATGCTATCTTCTCGCTCAGTTTTAAAGCTATCTTGACCAAACTTTGCAAAAAGTTTTAAAATACACATAGGCTGCACATTTGTCGGAATCGGCCGGATTAGATGACTATAGCATAGCTATATAGGAACGATCGGTTCAAAAACTAGTTCTAGTAAGAAAAACTTTTTTGTTTTCTATCGTAGCATCACCAATCCTAGTATATATTAGTTTTATATATTTCCACACATTTCTGGAAAAATTGATCAAAATCGGATGACTATAGCATATAGCTGCCATAGGAACGATCGGTTCAAAAACTAGTTCTAGTAGGAAAAACTTTTTTGTTTTCCAT
Source organism: Lordiphosa mommai (assembly GCA_018904225.1). Lineage (NCBI taxonomy): Eukaryota > Metazoa > Arthropoda > Insecta > Diptera > Drosophilidae > Lordiphosa > Lordiphosa mommai. The sequence continues at coordinate 93,650 of JAEIFT010000505.1, read as the reverse complement.
CGTAGCTTCTCCAATCGTGGTATATATTAGTTTTATATGTTTCCACATAATTCTGGAAAAATTTATCAAAATCGGATGACTATAGCATATAGCTGTCATATAAACGGTCGGTCCAAAAACTTGTTCTAAAGAGAAAAACTTGTTTGTTTTCTATCGTAGCGTCACAAATCGTAGTATATATTAGTTTTATATGTTTCTACACATTTCTGAAAAAATTTATCAAAATCGGATGACTATAGCATATAGTTGCCATAGGAACGATCGGTCTCAAAACTAGTTCTAGTGAGAAAAAATTTTTTGTTTTCCATCGTAGCGTCTTCAATCGTGGTATATATTAGTTTTATATGCTTTCACATAATTCTGGAAAAATTTATCAAAATCGGATGACTATAGCGTAGAGCTGTCATAGGAAGGATTGGTCCAAAAACTAGATCTAGTGGGAAAACTTTTTTGTTGTAATCCTAGCGTCTTTAAGAAACTGCAAGGGTATTTAAAACATCGGCTTGTTCTGTTGCTCAGTTGTTCCGGGACAATTTGATTTGCTCAACATTTTCGGCATCGGCAAAATTATCATTAATTTCAATCTGCTAGACAACAAGGTTCACTGCAGGCGGTCGCTTGCTTTTGAGGTGGCGGCAAAGATTGCTTTGTTAGTTGCAACACGGAAGAAGGGTCACGGAACAATTGAAGTGAAACTTGTTGACTTGTTCCGTTTAGTGAACAACCGAAGCTGAAGCTGACATTGAGAGAGCCAAAGTATTTAAACTCCAATAAATCCTTTGTACCTTTGTAACAGGATATAACAAAGGTCACCTACATTCATTCTTCTCCCACATTTACTCTTCAAACCCCTGTGCCTGTCACAGAGCTTATCTGCTGCTAATTTTATTTACATGCCTTAGAAATAGTTTTTGAAACTAAATCACCCGAAACCAATCGCCCTTAATCTACACCGAGTGACCTTCACCCACTTGAAACTCATTTCCAAACTGTCCAAACACTTCCTGCGGCAAAAACTTTCTCCCCACCACCATCATTTGTATTTGGATCCCAACCAAAACAAAAAATATAGATAGAAATCCAAAAGCCCAGCCAAACTATCAATTAAACTAATTAGCTTGATTTCCCCAGTGCTGATTCTCGGAACACGCCCAAAACTTTTGCCTTGGCTGAAATTCAATCAGCGCATGCAGAAAAACGCAATCAAATGATTAAGTCAACAAATGAAGGCAAATTGCTGGGGCCGCCTGCAACCGACCGCCACACAAATCACAGGAAATGAAGGAAAGAGGTGGCCGGCCAACTTTTTTATTCTCGTGCCCAGTTGGCCGGTTCCCCAGAGTTCGGGAGCATTTTAAGCAGGTAAAAACCAAGAACTTTTGACTCCCTAATGAGTGTGCGGTGGCGATATTGATTAGAGACTTGCACACAGCTTTTTTTTCATATTTTTTGCCACCTTTTCCTGTTCCTGGCAAACATATTTTAGCCTTACAGTTTTTCTGTGCATTCGAAATTCAATTGACTGAATTCTCCGCCATAGACGGGGCGTGTCACGTTTCATATATGCACAAAAAGCAAAAAGCATAAAAAATTGGATGCGTCCTAGAAGTATATTTATTTCTTTTCCCTTTTTTCGTGCTTGGCAGGAAATTTATTTATATTCAATTTTGTGAATTTATGCCACTTTTTTGAGCAACGGGAACATTGTTAGGGAAATTTAGTTTGATGCAGCTCCCATAAAGGGTTGGAAGGAAAGTGAGTTATACACTGGGGGAAAGCGGAGGCAGTCTGTTGGGGGTGAATTTGTGAACTATCAAAATTCTTAAATTTAGTATTTTAGCTTGCTATTTATTAAGTGTTTTATTATTTAAGTTTAACATGTAAATTCTAAATATAAAGTATCTTGAAGAGATATTCCATCGAGAAATATTTTTCAATTTGTAGTCTATCAAGGAATATTTTTTCAGAATTTTTGGGCCAGTCTTAATTTGTCGATTCCAGCAGTCTTCGTATATACTTCTGAAGCACTATCTAAAGTTTTTCGATCAGAAGAACAATAGTAAAGTTGCCATCTCCAAAATTTTAAAAACCTAAAATCTCCCACAATTTTGGAGTTAAGTTGTTTGAACCTTCTATACATATATTCTACTGATTATAACTTATCGAGCCCCATACTTACTTTTTCGATCAGACGAGCAATAGTAGAGTTGCCACCCCCACAATTTGAAAAACCTCATATCTCCCACAATTTTAAAGATAGATTGTTCGAACCTTCTAGGGATATATTTGAATCCTTATTACTTATCGATCCACCATGCATCGTTTCCGGATCAGATGAACGATAATCGAGTTATAAGCTAAAACGATAATTACGCTGGGCAGCACTGGGCGCAATCGTAATGGGCAGCACTTACCAAGGCTCGATGAGGTTCGGTTCGGTTTTTCGAACTCATGGGGAATGTTTGGTTTCGGTTCGCGGACCGGTTCCTGGAAACCCTGAACCCCAGGTTCACTTGAACAAAAAAATATAGTTTATTGTTTATTTAGTTTCAATAAAATTAAATTGATAATCTTATTTTATTAAAAATGATATTCTTCTGACACTATTCATCTTTAATAGCTCTTAGATAAAATAGAAAAAACTTTAGTGTTGAAAATTAACGTTTAACTGATTTCTGGAGTGTTGGAACAGGTAGTATAAAATCTATAATATAGATAAAGAGCCATGTTAATCCAGAAGGCATTCATGTTCGTGTTCAAACTATTTTCTATGAAAACAAGACAACATGAACCCTTCTAGATTTGCATGTCTTATGCGTCGAACAGTGTGAACTCAGTCTAACATTTTTTAAGTTCTCGCTCTGAACAAACTTCTAAAATTTTAAAACATTTGTTGATGTTTGTTCTCTTTGACAATTTTCGAAGGAATCTATAACATCAGACATAGAGTTACAATTTAAAGTCCAAATTTGAAAACTCTCATATGCACTTTCTTTCAAAAACTTTATTAATATTGTAAACAGGGCTGCAAACCGGTTTTAAACCGAACCGGTTCGAGCCCGGAATTCCTATATTTGATTTACTCTGAACCGAACCCTTCTGTGAAAAAAATAGTTGAATCTGAGCCTGTTTCGAACCAAATCTTTTGGTTCGGTTTAGCAAATGTCAAACGTCCTAAGCAAGCTAATAATTTTCCCATTTTTTTATGAACATTTGTCTAAATAGCAAATTCTTCAGATTTTGCGGGACTTAAAACTGAAACTATGAATAAATTCCCTATTTGGGCCATTTCTCCATTTCATCCCCATTTAGAAAAATTTTCATCAACATTTGGGCAAAATTTGCCTTAGCTTCACTTAAGCGGTCATTTACAACCCTAATATATATGGAGTCTGATCAAGGAAGAAAAATAGACCAACAATAATATGAAAAAATAATAATAATTATAAATTTTAAATAATTGATATCGTATCTTCAAGTACACAAAAATATGGAAATTCCAAATATTTCTTAATATTTTTAACAAATTAATTGCTTTGCTATAAAAATTTGGTAAAATTTAGGAAGAACCAAGGTTCGAGCCAAAACCTTCGCATAAAAACCTTGAACCTTAACCACTGGTAAATTTTGATTCGAGCCCGAATGTTGGACCTCAGCAAATATTATTTGGGTTTGCAGCCCTGATTGTAAACCGAACCTTTTTTTTCAATAAGTGGTCCAGTTCTGGTTCAAGTTCGAGGCGTTAAAAATATAACGGGTTCGGTTCATGGTCCAGTTCGGACAGTCCAAAAAACCCGAATCGAACCGGTTCTCAGAGGTTCAGCTCCGGACCGGCTTGCAGCCTTGGCACTTACACATGTTTGTGTAACCCCACACTTTAAAGTTATCAGTTATATACAAACAAGTACAGAGTATATTACAGTCGGGCTTGACCGACTTTCTTACCTGTTTTTGTATAAGTTTTTTTCAGATTTGGAAAATATTCCTGAGCCTTAATTTTAAGGTTAGAACTTTCTGACTGAATCTAATCTGAAACGTCCAATAAGATCGGTTAAAAACACAGAATTTTGTGGAAGTAAAAGGTGCTTTTGGCCATCCAACAGGCAGCGGGAGGCCAGCGTCGCTTCAGCGGCGTCGTAGACGTTGGCTGCGTTTTTGTGTGTATGTGTAAATATGCGTATAAAAACACACAGAATCAAGGGAACTAAGTATTTCATAGTGCTCTTATTATTTAATTTATTTTTATTATTAAATTTAAACAACAACAAAAAACACTTGACGTCGTCTTGCATGTTGTTAGTAGACATAAGACGTGATTGAAAAGGTTTTAGCCCAATTTAATGGTTTTCACATACAATTTTGAAACGCAATCGTTGATACGAAAATCTCAACAAAAAAATTCCAGTACTTTACTGATTATTACCTTATTTTCCTCTCAGTGCATAAGTTTCCATTTGCTGTCAACGGCTGTGTTAAAGGTCTGTCTCTTCTGGGGAAGGAAACTTCTGTTACTATTGCCTGCTGTCGATATGGCAATTGCCAGTTAATATTTTCCAACAAAATCATAAACACATTTGGCTGTCGCTGATGATTACCTAATCTAAGGAGGGACTAGCGAGCTCATCCCAGTCGCTTACCTACTTGCCATTTTGGGTACAGTTGACCTGCGGGTAAAAACCATACACAATCTACCTAAATTTATAGGTAGTGCCAGCTGCCATTCTGACCACCTTTCATGCATATATAATCAGGATGCAATGTGTCTCCTTCACTTCAATCATCGTTTGGACGTCTGTCAGTCAGCCCAGTTTGCCGCATATTCGTGATAGTTTAAATCCCAGTGTCAGGCTCAGGATGTTATTCCTAGCGCCGCGGAAGCATCTCTATGCTACCAATCTGATCATTCTATTGATGATCTATATCATGCGCAAGTGCTTGCAGTTGTTCTGCATCATTGAGAACAAGACCGGATGCCAGAAGCCCGATTGCGATTGCGAGGACAAGGATTGCCCGGAGGATTCACCCCAAATGGAACGCCGCGGTGGCTTCAAAATCATACCCGATGCCATGCACAAGAGTATGCACGGTTTTGGCTATGGCGAGGGTCACTATCAGATCTTTGTGGAGAAAAAGGAACGCAATTTGCCCACCAAATCGCGTCTCAATGCGGCCACCGCTGAAGTCAAGCTAAATCCCAATTAGCCAGAATTGGAAGGAAAAAATCAGAACAATGGGCCAATTGAGCAGCTAAATCACAAATCAACAACAAATCATTTTCTATATGTCTTCTTTAACATTTTCTTTAATTAATCATTGATATTCAAACAACAACATTTTTATTATTATTATCAAAGCGCATTTATGGCCATTAATAAAATTTAAAAAAAGCAAAAGAAAAAAATCTGTGTCGCTGGCATTTTGATGGATGTTCTCCTCTGCCTAGGCCTTGGCAGGCAATATGATCTGCAACTTTTCTACTTACTTGGCCAAGCAATTTTTTTTTTTTTTTTTTTTGTTTGGTTACTCAGCCAGTGCCAAGTGGCTGGATTCAACGTCGCCGGCGGCTGCTGCTGCTTGAAAAATTATCTCTCGCCATTTGTGTGTCATGCTAGCCAGGACAGAGGAGGGAGGGGGGAGCTGATCGCGTGGGTGTAACTGCAACATTAAATGGCGCCAAATTTATCACAAAGTAGCAAACGCACATGCAGACGAAAGGCACTGAATGCCGCAGAAGATGACGATGATGAAGAAGAATAACCCAAAAGCAGGCAACAACAACAATCTCTGACAATATGCTGGAACAATTTGCAAATACTCTGCCGGAATAAAGACATTAGGGGCATACGGACTATGAGGGGCCATTTGTTAAAAGTTTTCTGCGAATTTTCCACATTTGACGACATAATTTTCCAAAACCACGGCTTAGTACTTGTTTTCAGCATAAGTTAAAACTAATGTGAAAAATTTAGCTTTCTATCTTTTATGGTTGGGGCTCTGCGGTCAGTCAGTCGGTGAGGTTCAACTTTTTCATATGTAGATTAGCATATGAAGCGGCGCGCTTCGCTTCGCCACCATCATCAGTATATTTTCTTGAATATTTTTCAATTTAGTTCCCCCGCAGAGTTTGCAAATCGAATTCACACCAAAACCCCTTACAGCAGTGAAAAATCAACCACTCTCCACTTTTCTACATTTTCAGTTGGTTTCCAAAAATATAAAAAAAATTGTCCATCACATTGGTTCATAGTATGGAATCCAGTGGGTCCCCTAGATCGCAAATTTAAATGCTTCTCAGGCAGCTCAGAAATATTTTAAAATCTTTGGGACGTCACAATATGAATTTGAAATTACTAAATTAAACAAAATTTCCATTTGATTTCTACTGAAAATAAATCTTTTAAGGTTCGTTATTTTTGGGAAAATTTTTAATTCCCTCGGAAACCCGTCCTACGCCCAACTCTGGCCCATACCATACTTTCAAAACAAATTTGATTAAGATCGGCTCAAATAAAAAGTTTAGCCATCAACCCATCCGGCGCCCCCAATTTTCCGACCGTTAGGGTTAATTTCTCGGAATGAAAAAATTATTTTTTTATAGAGCGTACTAAAACCGAACTTCATTCAGGTCGGTTCACAATTACCGATTTGCCCTGAATCCCCCAAATTTTCCGACCCTTGGGGCGTTGATTTCCTAAACCGAAAAGTTACATGTCTCATTATTTTCTATAAATTACCCAACCGATTTTAAAGTCTATCAGATGAAAATATTTTTTTCCATATAACATTTTTCGTCTACTTACCCACCTTGGGGCAATTTTTCAACATCAGAAATTCACAAGTCTAATTATTTTGTATATAATCCTTAAAAAACCTAATTTGAAGTCAATCGAATGATTAAAAGTTTTTTCAATAATTAATTTTCCAGGCATTTTTTTTGTGAATGGATTTTCCAACATCGGAAAATAGCATGTCTATTTATTTTAAATAATGTGCTTACAAACTGAGCTTTAAGTCAATCGGATGAAAAATATTTTATTTCCATATAGAATTTTCCAAACATTTCCCGAACTTGCAGGCGGATTTTCCAACTTCAAAAATTTGTCTACTTTTTTGTCTAACTATTCTGTCTAATGTTCAAAACCGAGTTTAAAGTAAGTCGGGATAAAAAAAATAGTTGTTTCTTTATATGATTTTCCGGGAATTTCCCGACTTTTCAGGCGGATTTTCTATCATTGGTAAAATCACATGTCTTTTTCTGTTTTCTATAAATCCAGTTTAAAGTAATCGGATTATAAATAAAAAAATCTAAAATTTTTTATAAGCTTTTACGAAAGTTTTCTATAGGGTGGAATTTACCAAAACCCTGCCTTAGTGGCCGAGTTTTTATGAAAACTTCTAAAATCTTAGGCTTTCCATTTTTCATTAAGGCTTTAGGTAGATGGCCAATCAGTCAGCCAGTCAGAGTAAAAAAATCATTATGCACAATGGTCGAAAGTAAAATTTGTTTGTATGATTGAGATTGGTTGAAAAACTTTTTTTCTAAAAGTTTAAACCCTAGAGGGGTCTTAGAACCGAAAACTTTTAATATGACATGCAGCCCTAAAATTTTGAAGCCCTGAAAGTCTGCCTTTAATATTACTGAGACACGTGGCGTTCGTTGTGGCAAAGTTTATTGGATTGAAAATACACGAAAGTTGATTAAGGGCTGATTTCTCATCTACTTTATAGCAGCTATGTGACAGATAAACTTAGAAATTGCTCTGTATATGTAGTAACTGTTAATGCAATATGGTTCATTAAAGTTTTTCTCTATTCAACAGTCTAATTGTATTTTCCGAATTGTACACAAAATCGTAAATCACAAATTTTTTTCAGACCACTTTGAGTTGGAGCAAAATAATAAGCTTAAAATCCGTGTACGAACAGATTTTCAATTCAATATTTGAAAACAACAAAGTTTTGTGAAAATCGGCAAGATTGTTTATATTTTTAGCTATATGAAATTATGTCGCAATTTGAACTTAATTTGGTAGGATTCTTTGGGAGCTTAAGATCCGTCTACATACTGAATTTCAGTTCAATAGTTTAAAAACAACGAAGTTAGTAAAATTCGGCCAGATCGTTTATAATGCAGCTATATAAAATAATGGTCTAAATTAAACGAATCTTTAAAATTCATGTTGGGGGCCCAAAATATGCGTATTAACCTAATTTTTGCTTGAAATCTATAATTAGACTTTATGCCAAAAAAATCGACTCAGGGGCCATTGTGCGATTTCTGAGAAAATTAAAGCGACTTTTAACTATACATTAAGCAACTATAATAGATTTTTTCCAAATTTTTCCAAATTTTTCCCAATTAATTTCCCAGTATTTGCATTAGGCTAGGTTAACATTTTGTGCCATTTTGTGTCATTTTGAGTCATTTTGCGTCATTTTCAGTAAAATTTCTAATATTTTCATGACAAAACATTGTCATTTATATTCAATGTTAACCCAGCACAAGGCTGTTTTTTTTACAGTTTTTTTTGTTTTTTTAATTTTATTCTTATTTTTTTCCTTAAAAATATAAAAGTATTAAAAATTTCCTCTATTTTCTTCTTCTACTAAATATTTATTTTTTTTGCTCCAAGGTTTATTTTTGATAAACAAACTTTTTTGCCAAACTCAACGTAAAAATATTTTAAATTCTGTAAATATTGTCTAACTCCGAGGTATTTGTAGCTGATGAGTTTTTTTTAAAGCTATTCCGTTTCCAACTCTTAAAAATATTCTTCAAAAATCCTTCCTGCTTATCCAAAAGAGCATCTTCAGATTGTTAATGCCCTGTCTCACTATCTCTCTCTCCTCTATTCGAACTGCTACTATTGTTCTGTTTTTGGGCAAAAGATAAAGAAGGCATAGCGTGTGCTCAGCTTGAGCGTAGCAATTGTTGGCAAATCTATCATCATCATCTGCTTAAGCACGTGTCGGTAATGTGTTTGTGTGTGTGTGTGGGTGGGTGCGTCTATATATGTGTATTTGTGCACTGCAAATGCCAAGTTAGTAAAGACACTTGAAGACAATGTGGAAAATACAGCAGGATTTCAAGTATTTGCATTATAAATGAGCAGAAATTTGTAGTCATCAGTTGAGCTGCATATATAAATGATGCATTGGGGATGCATTTAGGATGCATTCCATGGTCTAACGAGTTCGTTGTCAGCTTTTGTTTTACCCCAGATGCAGGCTGTCATTAAAATCATGATTATTATTGTTGTAATTCTAATTATACTCGTAGGTGACGGCTGGCAGGGCAACAGCATTATCCATACGCCATGTGGCGCATTCTCTCTCTCGCTCTCTCTCTCTCTCTCTTCAGTGGCTGCTTTTCGTTTCGCCCCATTCGTTCGTTGTTCATGTGTAAAATGAAATGTCAGTCGGATTATCGCCAGCGGCGCACATCCTCTTCATAATGAGGGGAGTACCACCAGTACCCAACCTGGCCAAGGATTGTCATAGATATTGGTTGGCAGTAATAGCTGTAACCGGACCGTATACCCAGCTCCTCTGTTCTAGTTTTGTGCCACAGCATGAAATGCTAAGCTCTCATGTAAATCATGTCGCCATTGTGGGACTTAAGTAGACATGCCATCTCTCTCTTGCTCGCTTGCTTGCTTATGCTTGGACTCATTATAATTAACAATTTATAAAGCGTTAATCCACACACACACACAACACATACACACACCCTTACAGCTGAAGCAATTTGCCAAGGCAGCCAAAAGAGCATGTTCAGCAACAGCAACAACAAGGAGCAGACAAACAAACAAGTCAGGGTGAGGAGGAGATGAAGGTGAAGTGGAGTGGAGGCGCCAGTTAAGGAAGCAGCATCCATTTGCTGGCTTGTGTAAGCTGCTTTAGCTTCAGCTCCTCCTTCACTTTGGCTCCTAACAAAAAACGCGGCACGGCACGTCGCGCGCATTAAGAAGATGAGCTGCATTTTTCATGCATGCGAAGTTGAGATTGCAGCTGCTGCTGCTCTCCCCCCTGCCCTCTGCCCACTGGCTGGGGCTTGGCTTTCAGCTGCCAGTTTTATCTGCTTCTTGTGCATTATCATGCTCATCGGTGTCATTTGTATTAATTGCCCGGGCATTTTTGTGGCGCTCAATGATACCGAAAACGAGTGCATTTGTTGTTGCACAGTTTTCCCCCACAGTTTTTTCCTTAATTTTCCATTTGTCGTTGCACTAATATGAAGAGCGATTGCGGTTGAGCGCGAGAAAATAAAAAGTTGAGATTAAAAATTAATTAAGTGCCGTTTTCGCATCTTCATGGTTTTTTAAATCTAGGTGGATATTTAAAAAAATATATGTTGCCTACTTTTAGGGTGCATGTAAAATATGAAAAACCTCATATCTCCCACAATTTTGGAGCTAGCTTGTTTGGACCTTCTAGACATATATTTTATTCATCATTACTTATCGATCCGCTATACATCATTTCCCGATCAGATGAACTAGTATATTAGAGTTGCCACCTCCCGCAGTTTGAAAAAGACATCATATCTCCCACAATTTGAAAGATAGTTTATTCGAACCTTCTATACATATATTTTAATCATCATTATTTATCTATCCGCCATACATCATTTCCTGATCAGATGAAAGATAATAGAGTTATATAGCAGAGTATAGAGTATAGTATAGAGTTATATAGTCATATCTCCCACAATTTTGACGATAGATAATTTAAACCTTCTAGACATATATTAAAATCAGCATTACTTATCGATCCGCCATACTTCATTTCCTGATCAGATGATCGATAGCAGAGTTACCACCCCGCAATTTTGAAAAAGACCTCATATCTCCCACAATTTTAAAGATAGTTTATTCGAACCTTTTATACATATATTTTAATCATCATTATTTATCGATCCGCCATACATCATTTCCTGATCAGATGAACGATAGTAGAGTTGCCACCCCTGCAATTTGGAAAAGACCTCATATCTCCCTCAATTTTGAAGATAGATTATTTGAACCTTCTAGACATATATTTTAATCATCATTACTTATCGATCCGCCATACATCATTTCCGGATCAGATGAACTATATTAGAGTTGCCACCACCGCATTTTGGAAAATACCTCATATCTCCCACAATTTTGAAGATAGATTACTCAAACCTTCTAGACATATATTTTAATCATCATTACTTATTGATCCGCCATACATCATTTCCCGATCTGATGAACGATAGTAGAGTTGCCACCCCGGCAATTTGGAAAAAACCTCATATCTCCCACAATTTTAAAGATAGTTTATTAGAACCTTCTAGACATATATTTTAGTCATCATTACTTATCGATCCGCCATACATCATTTCCCGATCCGATGAACAATAGTAGAGTTGCCACCCCTGCAATTTGGAAAAGACCTCATATCTCCCACAATTTTGAAGATAGATTGTTCGAACTTTCTAGACATATATTTTAATCATCATTACTTATCGATCCGCCGTACATAATTTCCCGATCAGATGAACGATAGTAGAGTTGCCACCCCCGCAATTTGGAAAAAAATCTCATATCTCCCACAATTTTAAAGATAGTTTATTCGAACCTTCTAGACATATATTTTAATCATCATTACTTACCGATCTGCCATATACGTTTTACGATCAGATAAACTTTCGTCTAGTTCTAGACAAATCAAATAATTACGCTGGGCATTTTGTGATTTAATAATAGAAATTTTTAAATAAAACTTTCCCTGAGTAACGGGTATATTGAAGTCGAGCAGGGCCGACTTCAACTTACGCTCTCGTTTAAATCTAGGTGGATATTTAAAAAAATATGTTGCCTACTTTTAGGCCGCATTTAATATGAATTCAAAAGCAGCCTGAAATAAATTAACACACATTTTCTTAATGTCCACCTAGATTTAAAAAACTTGACCTAAAATAATAATTGTTAATATGTAATTCAAGTACAAGCCAAATATTATAACAAAACTTAGCTCAAATTTCTTATATTTAACTTCCCATTGAGATTGCAAAACCATAAAACCTAAATGGAACTCCAATTCAAGTTAATGGCTTCCATTCGACGACTTATTACATAATTAATAATTAGAAGGGAAAAAGTATTTTAATAACCCATCGCAATGCTCTCAAGTTGTGGGAGTCAAATCAATGTGCGAAACGTGCTAATTGCGGCAGCTGTGCAAATGTGTGCCTTGCCATTTGATAGTTGACCATCAGTTTGATGGTCCTTCGAGGGGATGTCTTTAATGGATGTGTGTGTGTGTGTGTGTGTGTGTGCGTGCGGCCAAAAAACTAATTGCCAAAAAGGGCAGCCGGTGCACAGGGCTGAAAAAAACTTTTGCATAAATGGCCCTCACCCACATTTTGTGGTATACTTTTTGGCCAAACTACTCGAGGAGTATTTGAGTACTTCGAGAGTGTCTGTGTCATAAAAAATGGCAGCACTCATAGCCGCCGTAACACGTAATGAGATACTTCAAAATGATGTTATTGCTTTATTTATAGCTCCACATAAAAATTCGGGTTTGGATTTTTGTTTTTTTACTTGGGAAGGGGGGAGCATAACCTTTTTTATGCCCACGTGTGTGCTGATTGTAGTTTGCTTTTTACAGTCAGCCGTTTATTAAGCTTCAGCTGTCACACGACACGCACCTCCATAGGCAAATAAATACATAAAATACTGCCGCCAGCCATTTCCCCCTCGCTCAAGTGGCTCATAATTTTCATGATTCTTGTTCAATTTGAGTAATTGGCATCAACTGACATTGCTTAGATCCAAAGATAAGGATTCATCAAATTATTCATTACACGCTGTTTGATTAAGGAGCAACAATATTAAGTATACGCCCCGCATGGGGGCCAGGGAATTGTGTGGGAAGCTTTTGCTTCTCCCTGCTAGTTGAGGACTACAAATTGATGACAGCGAATAGATATTTGAGCTGACAATTTAATTCTAGAGGGAGAAAAACAAGCTAGTGAAAGTATAAACCAAGGATGCAAACAGGTTTGGTTTAGGAGCTCAAAGAGAGTTTTTCTGGTCTCGATTTTCATTTTCATCCGGTGTAGGTTATGTTTAAGATTCGTTGTACATGTTGCCCAAATCATAATGTCTAGTCTTTCAAATTTGATAAACAGCCTCTTCCTTTTATGAACATAAATATGTACATCTGGACTTTTGCTTTATTTTCCATCTCATACTTCTCGTAATATACCGATTTTAGATATGATTTTTAACCTTCAAAGGCTTTTTCAGCTTTAATAAAAGTGACTTAATAAGGGAGTTTATTAATTGAGAATGTTCGGTTCATGATTCGCAGAACAGAGCCCTGTAGAACCGGTTCGGCTCCGGACTGGCTTACAGCCTTGATTATTTTCCCCTCTATAGATCAGCTTTTTCCACCAAAAACATAATATACATAATATTTTTTTATCGCTGTGGCATGGTAGTAGACCTTTGTCAATGTGCTTACCGTGAAGCGCAGGCTACGACTGATTTCTGACAATCAATTCAGCATGAAAAAAAATACTTTTCTAAAAACTATTACCTTAATTTTCTAAAATTCGGAACATAGTTTGATCTATATAAAATTTATATCATACTTTTATTTGTTATGTATTATTTGAATTTGAATTCGGGACTGTTAGTTCATCAGTCAAATGCATTATCTCCAGAGCTGTAAAAGATTTACATCATTTTTGTTTTTTAGGGTCACATTTTCTAGATGGTATTTAGAAAATAAATTTTCTGAGTGTACGATAGAGTAAGTGCTCGCTTGGCAATACCTTGTGCTGACACCGTTTTTCTCGATGGTTAGCAAAAAGCTGAAATGAATATGAACATGACTCGAACGACATGATTGTCTTGTGCCAATGTGCAATGAGCTTGTTACTATATCAAAGCAACAATGGGCCTAACTTTTGTATACACTAAAAAAATACAAAAGTAAGTGTGGATCCTTAAACAGGGGAAATTCAAGTACAAACTATCTCAGAAGCAGACTTAGTTTGAAATTTCCATTTTTTCAGATTAGCAAATATTTAATTTAAATGAAAATTTTAGCTAATAATTTGTGTTAGCTTTAAAATTGGGATATTCTTTTCTTCTTTTTGAGCACATCAAATATTTAATATTATATCAAGAGCACACTCGCAAATAAATTTTTTGGACACGAGTGTTCCTACTAGCTTCCACTGGGTGAATATTTGATTCAAATAAAAGCAGAGACAAAGGCTAAAAAATTGTTTGGTGTTTCCAAGTCAGGCAAACGAAACAGGCAAATGTTTAAAATTTTGGTCAATTGAAAATCAGGGAAGTCGATCGCCTAAAAGATAACGCTTTGCCTCAAAACTTTGACTTCCATTTCCCCCAGTAGAAATTGGATTTCCCGAAATCGCTCCTTATAACTTACTAACGTGCTCAATTATTCTAAATTTTATGTATTATTTCAGCTGGGCGTGGTACAATGCGTAAAAATATTATGCTCAGCACTATATACTGTACCACAGGTATAAAGGATATAAAAAGATTGGGCATTTGTAAGTAACAGCCAAAAGAAAGGCATTTCCGATCCAATAAATTATATATAATATAATATATTAGATACTTCTGTCCATCCGTCAGTCATTTCGATCTTATGTACTTGTGTTTGGGGAGTTAAAAAGCGACTCGTTTCTGATTAAAAGTCAAAACATTTATTTAAAAAATTTCCTAGTATAACAAAACTTTATAGTAACCATTTCTTTCTTCAAGCCTTTTTTCGCTATCTCCATGTTTAGTTCTCTCTTGCGCTGCTGCCTGATTTTTATACAAATCACAGATGATTGCAACAGCTAGAGGTTACTTTTTCTCTTTCTCCGCTTGACATTCTCTGAATCCTCCACAGCGAGCTTAAATTCTTGCACTGCTGCAGGCAGCCCCCCATCACCATCGATCTCATCCACTGTCCAGTGCTCCAAATGTGGTGGTCTATGATGCATAATGAATGGATTGATTATCTCGGCCACACCTGCTGCATTATTGAGATGAACATGATGAGTGCCCTCTAACTCATGCAGTTCAAAGTGTGGATTATTTTCACGCAATATACCTATAACCTCGTCACTCTGCTCATCAATGAAATTCGATTCAGAGCCCTTGATCACACAGTAGGGTACATTGCGTATGGTACGAGCCAATTCGGCGGCAAACGGTGGACTCGTATGGAATTCTGTATAATACTTGCAGCGACCATCACGAGAGAAGAAATATTTGTCCGGATATTTGGTGGACTTGGTCACATTGCGTTCGAGTATGTGATGACAATTCTCCAGGGTCACCGAACGATTTGAACCCTTGAAAAGAACCTGCTCCAGCTCGGCATAAGTATAAGCGGGTGGCTCCTGCCTTTTGGCATTGGCAAAACGTTCATCCTCCACCATATAACCCTCAATATTGCTGCGCAGATAATCAATCTGTGACGAGGGCTTACGATAGCGCGTCTTAACAATATCAATGCTGATCAACATGTCCAGGCGCAGCGGGTAGAGTGAGGCAAAAATGAAACACAACATGGCGCTCATTGAGTGGGCCATTAGGGAGACCTTATCCCAGCCATATTCCTCCATGACACGCAGAATAACGCACAGATAGTCCACAAAATGATAGGCAATGCCCTCGGGCAGTTTCGAGGAGTAACCATGTCCGGGCAGGTCAATGCAAAGAACGCCCAGATGTTTGGGCAGCAAAGGCAAAAGCTCATTCCAGGTGCCTAAATTATCCAGCCAGCCGTGCAGGGCGAGAATGGGGCGTACCTGTCGATTGCCATACCAGCGGCCAACCACATAGCCCCAGGGCATATCGATGCGCACATCCATGGGATGCTGCAACAAGAGAGAGGGAGAGAGAGAGAGAGTGAGAGGTGGGATTATTAACTGGTCTAGCTGTTAATTGCCAAGGGTACATCATGGTATATGCTTGTTGTTGTGGTTTGACTTAGTTGGGTTGATAGCAAGACAACTTTGACAGTTTACACCTTAGAGTGTGGTATTAGTTGATTAGGTGGAAAGTGTGGACTCTTTGATTATATTTAATAGGGAAAACCACTTAAGCTAGTGTTGGATTAAGGATAGTTAGAGAACAAGGTTTATAGACTTAAAGAAGAACAGAAGAATTCAAGCCTAATTAAGCTTCAATGATATTTTGTTCAAGGTTTTAGTTTAAGGGGGTCTTCTACCTTTGAAAAAATAATTTTTTAGATTTTTTTTGTTTTGCATTATTATAACAGCTTGGACATTCCCCTTTCATCCTCTTTAAAGCATTTTAAGAAATTCGAAATAGTTTAGAAGATATAGCCTTTTTAGTGGAGCAATGTTCTTGCTAAAGTGAGTATTTTCTACGTTGCTTAAAACTTTAAGCGCGTTTTTCTCCATGCCATGATGGCGCCAGTTCTACTGAACCAATTTTAATCACCCGTATTGCAATTCTGGCCCGTACCTCAATCAAAAGGATAAACATTTTTTTACTATTTTTTGTAACATTATCACAAAATAACACAAGAATAACGATGAACTTTTTTTAATTGCCGTAAAGTCTTTCAAAAAAAGTTATTGAAAATGGGGATATGATTGAGGTAACGGTGCCAGAAAATTGATATAATGCAATCTCAATCAAGAGGATATACATTTTTTTACTATTTCTTACACTAACATTCGATAAAAAAACCTGGCAAAAAATCGATTAATTTTTTTGATCTCGCGGTAAAGTTTTCAAAAAATATTCGAAAAATATGATTAGGCTACGGGCCAAATTTAAACAATTCAAATTCAAAATTCTGGCCGGTACCTCAATCAAGAGACATAAAACATTTTTTTATTTTTTTTACACTAAAATAAAAAAAAAAAACTTCCAAAATCGATTAATTTTTTTAAATTGCCGTAAAGTTTTCAAAAATATTGAAAAATATGATTGAGGTTCCGGCTAGAATCACATCAATTCTGATCATTACCTCATTTACCGTTTTCATTTCCGATAACCTGGAGTCCCGGAATCATGGCCACCACCTCTACAACTTTTTTTTTTGGGACTTAATTGGCAGGCCGATAACTTGTTGAACTGCCCTCGAATTCGAAATTTTTTTTTTTAAATTTTTTATTTAATTAATAAATAACACTAATCAAAGAACCAAATTGAAAAAGCTCTTATAGTTTTCTCTCCAGAATTAAAAAAAAAACAATCAAAAACATTCGCAAATGTAGAAGACCCCCTTAATCGAACTTATATAGTAGAGTTGGAGAATCTAGTTCATTTCAATGACCTAGTTCATTAGTTCATTTTTTGATGAACTATTCACTTTCGAGAATCTAGTTCATTTCAATGACCTAGTTCATTAGTTTACTTTTTGATGAACGATTCACTTCCGAGCTAGTTCATTTTTGAATTATAGTTCATTTTTTGAACTATAGCTAATTTTTGTGAATATTCATTACTTTTGTGAAATTTCATTATTAATAATAAATTTGCTACAGTTATAAAAATGAACTATAGTTCACAAGAATGAACTATAGTTCACAAGAATGAACTATAGTTCACAAAAATGAACCTATAGTTCACAAAAATGAACTATTGGTCAATAAGTGTATAGTTCAAAAAATTAACTATAGTTTAAACACTAAGACCTAGTTCATTAGTTCATTTTAATGAATAGTTCATTCAAACTAGTTCATAAAAATCGGCACAACTCTCTTATATATAGGGCCGTCTTTTAACTGCTTTCCCAACCCCTTTCATTACACCCTTTGATGGAATCGTTTAGCGTGTTGCATGCGAAAAAAAACAAAAAAATAGTTGCAACAGTTTGACAACTGAGCGGCGGCCCAGGTGTAAATTGATGGACATGCCCCACAACGCCTTTGCTGGCAACAATTTATCATCTCCTTTGTTTGGTTGGATAACCAATCGATAGCTTACCCCATACTGCAATTGACTGCTGCTGCTGTTGAAATGCACATGCAAACTTTAAATTTTCGACAAATGGATTTTCGTAGTTTTGCGCCACAAACAAAACTTTTCGCGACACTTTTACTTGGTTGGTATTGTTGCTTTTCAATTTGTTCGTTCAATCAGCTTGAAAATTAGCGCAAAATACTCACAAGAGGGAGAAAGAGAGTGGGTGAAGTCTGCAAAGTTTTTGCCTTAGCTTGATGAACTTCTAATGAGCTCTAAATACCACTCCAACTTATGTGGTTTTCACTCTAAATGTTGCTGGTCACTTCGGTAGCCGATAAACATTGACTTCCTCGCTTTGGAGGAATCTTATCAGCCAATACTTTTACGGGTCGATAAGACACATCGTAAGACTGCATTGCTTGGAATCGGTGCAAAGGGTAAAAGTAACTGAATAACTTTAATGATCCCCGTTTTCATGGGAATCCATCAGATAAGCTCTCTCTCTTTACCCCACATGCATGTTGACATTGCTTCAACATTTAATAACTATTTATGGCACTCAACTAACTCCAATCGCTCAACAATAATTACCTGTTCATGTGGCTCAATTTGTTTGCTCTGTGTCGGCATGTCTGTCATTTTGGATGACGTCTCCACTGGTTATTATATATGACACAATCTGGCGTATCATACAGTGTGCTTGTTCTATTTTTATGTATTAAATATTAATTATAATACACAACAACAAACAACGAACTGAACTGGACTGGAGACCAAGGGGAAGTGCACGCGAGCAGCGCGTAAACAAAACTAAATCGGGTTTGTTCAGTGACGCTGATTAAATTGAACAGAAATGAGCGAGCGAACCGAACGAACCGAAATGAACTTTAATCTGTGCAAATTAGCTTTAACAGCAAAACAAATTGTGTGTGTGAAAGCCTCGCTACACCTGAAAGAGTGTGAAAATGGGGGGAGAATGCGTTGATCAGTTGGAAAAGCTTTGCCATGAGAGAGAGAGAGAGAGAGAACGAGAGATCGTGATAAGCAAGTTTTACCACCACAAATGAAAAGGTTTAAAGTTCTCACGACTTGTTTTGCTGTGACATTTTGTTAATATTGTACTTATTTAAAGTGTATGCAAAGTTTATAAAAATAATTTATTTGCTTATCTTTTTTTTAAATATTTATTAATAATTTTACTCGATAAAAATGCCTTGAGTCGAATGGAAAATTTGTGCAAAAATATAAACAAACTGCACTTAATGTGTTTTTTTTTTGTCACATGCTTAAGACTGGACAAATAAATACACTCCTACTATAAAATAACCTTTACCCTTTGATTCTGTGTATTTTCATTCATTTGCTCTCATACAAATGTAACGTCAAGGTTCATCTAGGGCCACTCTGACAGCAAGTTAATTTAATCTATTACATTTTAGTCAATTAGTTTATTACTTCTTGACTTTATCGATATAACAACTAGCCAAAAGCTCATATGAAAAATTTCGATCGCAACTTTGAAGTATAACTAAAAACTTGTGTCTGGATAAAAGTCGGTATTCAAATTTGCATTTTTTGATAACTAATTCACTAATGTTGGATAAAAATAAACCAGAAAAAAACCACCATGGAGAAAATGATTGTAAACAAATCGCGAATTAAATGACCATACAAGTATTTTTCCTGTGAAACCGGTAATCAAATGACGCTTGGAAAAGAGACCGCTAAAATAGGCAATAAATAACTTGAAACTTGATTTTAACACAATTTCTAAGGGTTTGAATCAGGGACGGTAACAGCTATAACCTCATATCTTTATGATTACTCTTGAACCTAAAAGCAAAAGCTACTTCCATTATCCCTACTCATATATCCTTTTTCATCTGATTTTTATAGAAAAGTTCGAGTAAATAAGTATCATCGAAACGATATCAAATAAATCGATTTAAAAATATCAGGAATCAAAAGGACAAAAAAATATTTACTGTTTTCTAAAGTTACATCTTAAAGAATTAAAAATGTTAATTTTTTTAAATAAAAAAAAAAAAATTGAAATGAATATAAAAATGAAATCAATTTACATTTAAGAGTTATTGTTAGTTTAGATTTAATTAATGTGTGAACTTTTATTTTTTGTCTTGTTCTAAAATTATTATTTGATATTATGAAAAATTTGTCAAATAATGAGGGGTGTTAATAAAAGCTTCAAATAACAGTTATTAAGGACTTTTATTTTTACTCCACTCTAAACAGTTATTTAAATCTTTTATTTTTAATCCGAGTATACCAGTTATTAAAGACTTTTATTATATTACTCAGTAAATAACAGTTGTAGAAAGACTTTTGAAAAGTCAGTCACCCAAAACGACCCAATTCCCATACGATTTGGGTCGTTTTTGGGTCGAAAGCGATTTGTGGAACACATGGGAATAAATATCAGTTGCTAAAGACTTTTGTTTAATTACTCAGAAATAACAATTATTATACACTTGAAAAGTGTATATTAATTTTGCCCAGAAGTTTGTAACGCATAGAAATATTCATTTCCGACCACATAAACTATATATATTCTTGATCAGGACGACGAACCGAGTTCAATTCCGTTTGTCCGTCCGTCCGTCTGTCCGTCTGTCTGTTTCTACGCGAACTAGTCTCTCAGTTTTAAAGCTATCGAGCTGAAATTTTGCACAGAGTCTTCTTTTTACTGCACGCAACTAATATGTCGGAACCGGCCGGATCGGATGACTGTATCATATAGCTGCCATAGGAACGATCGGTCTAAAAACTAGTTCTAGTGAGAAAAACTTTTTTGTTTTCCATCCTAGCGTCACTAATCTTGGTATATGTTAGTTTTATATGTTTCCACATAATTCTGGAAAAATTTATCAAAATCGGATCACTATAGCATATAGCTGCCATAGAAACGGTCGGGTAAAAAACTAGTTTTAGTGAGAAAAACTTTTTTGTTTTTCATCGTAGCGTCACTAATCTTAGTATATGCTAGTTTTATATGCTTTCATATAATACAGGAAAAATTTATCAAAATCGGAGGACTGTATTATATAGCTCCCAAGAGAAACGGTCGGTCAAAAACTACTTCTAGTGAGAAAAACTTTTTTTGTTTTCTATCGTAGCGTCCCCAATCTTGGAATATATTAGTTTTTTATGCTTTTACATAATTTTGAAAAAAATTTATAAAAATCGGATGACTATAGCATATAGCTGCCATAGGACCGATCGGTCGGAAAATTGTGTTTACTAAGAAAAGTTTTTTTATCAAATTTTTATTATCAATGATTTAAAAATTTTAAATATCTGTAAAATATATATAAATTTTACCGGTTAAATCAGTTGGAATAAACTTTTTCAAGTGTATTTAAACATCGGCACAGTCGAAGTTAGCTTTGCCTTCTCGTTAAAGACTATTATTTTATTACTCAGAAAATAAGAGTTAACGAAGGACTTTTATTATTTAACTCAGTAAATAAAACTCAGCCAATGACCTATATTTATAAATCACAATATAAAAGTCTTCCTAATTATCGCAGTTAATGTTATGAATGGATCATTTAAGCAGAGAGCAAACCGCTGAAGCTATAATAAATTAAAAGACTTTTATTACAAAATAATCGATATGAAAACCTTTCCTCCTGTGCCGTTGCGAGACTTACGTGGTCAACATATAACCTTAAACGTACCGGTACACTTTTACGTAACAGAAGAGAACAAATATCGCTTCTGGCAGGGAGCCTGACGGGTCACTGTCTTATCGGCAGACACGCAGCCCGCCTCGGCGTAGCACACCATGATTTCTGTAGAGGAGGAGGAAACAGTACAACATCTTCTCTGTCATTGTCACGCACTGATCAGAAGAAGACTTAGAATCCTAGGTCAACCCCTATTGCTCAACCTTCCTGATATATCCGAGCTAGAAATCCTTTCTCTACTTAAGTTTATTCTGTCCACACAATGGTTCAGTAAAGAGAACCCATATGGCATATATATGGCATCGCAATGAGCCCAAAAGGCCTAAGTGGGAGAGTGACTTGTCGCTCTCAGCCATCGCAACCTTACCTAATCTATTACAAAATAAAAGTCTTTGAATGATTTTTATTTACTGAATTTTATATTAAAAGTCTTTCGATATATCTTTTTTCTGAGTAATAAAATAAAAGTCTTTCATAATATTGGGTCGTTCTCCAAGTAATTTCTTTTTTTTGTGCAATTTAAACACGATTTTTTTATGAAGTTATATATTCTTCATTTTGATCTAAACCTTTTGCCATCTATCTGGCAAGAGATTGATTCCAAGCTCATCAAATTTTTAATCCTTGCAGGCAAAAAACTGGTCCCAGAGGTTTTTGAAGTCTTGATTTGAGGTTAAGGTTTTCCCATCCAAAAAAATGTTGCAGAGACCGGAACAAGTAGTAGTCCGAAGGTGACAAGTATGGAGAATAAGGTGAGTGTGGTAGCACATTTCAATCAAACTGCAAAAGCTTTTGGCGAGTCAACAAACTTGTATGAGGTTCGCTTCAACACAGGCATACTCAATTTTAAAGGATTCATCAGAAGCTGTTTTCAATGTGACATAGTCATTACCACTACCGATCACTACCTATCGGCATTACAGTGGCTCACGAGTCAAAAAGCGGCATTTTAAACGCCGACATGTACGAAATACTATCTTTAGTATGATTGCTTGTTTTTGTCTAACTGTGTCATATGAGGGCGAACAAACTTATTGATACTTTCACATTTAAAGCTTAACGCACACTATTAAAAGGATGCCCATTACTGGCATCTGAAGGAATGCAGGTCTGTTTCCCCCTTTCCGAACTCAATCAATTAATACAGCAATAAATTAGCCAGATGTTCATTTCGATTAATAAGTGTCATTGGATTAAAATAAGAAGGTCTCGATTAGGAGAAGCAATTAATATTTCTTTCAAAAACGAACAAATTTAATTGAAAACGATTTTAATTATAATGCCAAAAACAGTTGGTCAACGGAATTGTTGATTGAGCTAAACAATAATTTCTCTGTCAATAAATGCGTGGGATTACTTATATAAATGTAACTTTCTTCCCCTTCTCGTACTTTTTTCATAAATTTGTTTATGGCATAAGCCTACATCTGGTGCACCTTTTTTTACATAATCCTTTTTTGCTAATAATTATTTATGTGCATCATAACTTTTCCATTGTCTCAGCCGGTGATTAATTTGATTAAGAAAGAAACTTTAAGCTTGCGCCGAGGCATTAATGATTTTTATTGATTTTTAAGCAAATTAAATTGCGCGTTAACCGCAAACTGAATTTATCATAAAGTCGCTTTATCAGTGTGCTGAAAACCGCAACTTCCCCCGCTCCTCTCTGGCCTACAGTGGTCGGGCAGCCTTTTGCCACAATTTTATTGCCAAAACATTAAACATTTATATCCGCTATCAATTTCGTTACGACGGAAAAACGTAATCGCATTTGCTGAGCGCTGCTACGAATTTTTCCGGCTCTACCTAATTTAATTTACGTTGAAACCCGCCGCAACGTGCAATGGCAATAAAAACGTAAAATTTGTTTATTTTTTCAAGACGGTCGGTGATGTCGAATTTTCCCGGGTTCGATAAAATGCTCCCACACACACACACACACACACACACGCGCGAGCAAGTTTTTCCTTTTGTTTGTTGCCCGGCCATTGTTTTTAAGTGGGTGCCGCCCGGGCACATCCTTTGTTGGGGTACCCTCCTTCTTATCACTAATGAAGTGGCCAATGAACTGCGTCCCAAAAGATTAAAGCGAAAATTAAATGGCTCACCCGAAATTGATTGATCGAAAAAGGTGCAACCGAAATACTTGTACATACAAAAGGAAAAATGAGGAGAAAAACGAACCAAAATTATTTAAACAGTTTAGAAGCTTATGTGAGTGTGTGTGGTGTGAGCGTCTGTGTGTGTGTGTGCTTGTTCAATATGTTTTTGCGGTTAGGGAATTAAGCAAGGGCGAGAAGCTGTGGGGGGCTATTAGCTTTGAGGTTTTTGTGGTGGCAGGTAAAATTTCGCCGAATTTAAGAGCAAAATGAATTTAAAATGCTACAATTAATTGCTTCTGCTAAACCTTGCTGTGTCAAAACGCATTGATTAATAGTAATGAAAAAAATGATTTTTCACTAAACTGATCATGTAAACATGCTTCTTTAATTGTTCTTAAAAATATTTCTAATTAAATAACAAATAAATCAAAAATATTTATGAACAATTCGAATAGAATTTTTACTAAATCAGTTCAATCCGTAACAATAAGTTTTTTATAATCAAAAACAATTTTTATTTTCCCCATTCCACTTCTATTTTTCTACCCTGAATTGTTTTGTTTAATGTCGCAACTCAGCTCAAAACTGTCTTGCGGGTGAGGTTTGCCTTTACCTCAATGTTGTTTAATTATGGCATCGCTTGTTCTTTGAACAAAATGTGTTATCTAATCGCAAGTACAAGATGTGCTATCAGCAGCCACCGATAGCTATTACGCTCCAAAGACATTCAATGCAGTTTCATTCGCATTCTTCATACGAACAGATGTAGGAAAAGTTTTCAATGCGGCTGCTTGAGAAAGTAGATGGCGTGTGGAAACGTTTTTGTGAGATGTGGTGCCTGTCAGATCTGGTGGGTAAGTTTCATTTACAATTTAATATCGATGATTTTTAATAAGTTTCTCTACCAGTTTTTGCCTGCCTTTGGGGCAGTGGCCTCTCATTGGGTTACTATATAAAGTCAGCCTATGTCTATGATAATCTTTGGCCACATTGGTATGCGCTGGTCGGAGGATTAATGGTCTTGGCTTTGGCCTTGGGTTGGACTATGCGAAAATATAATAGGCAGCAATATAGTTATGATCATTTCTATATCATTTTTTATGGTGTACTTTGCTCGCTAATGGGCAGCTGCTTTATGCTGAGTAAACAGTTGGGTAAGTCGGGGAATCGGGGAATAATACCGAAATTGGAACTGTAAAGAACGTTAAACCTTTAACTGCTATGAATCTTTTTTAAAAAAAAAGGAATCGTACCAAAACGGAGGGCTTAAAAAAATGTGTTCAGAAAAAGAAATATGTAGAAATTCGGATATTTTTTATACCCTTGCAGAGGGTATTTTAAAATTGTCACTATGTTTGTAACGCATAAAAAAAGAGGAGGTGAGTTCATTTTCGTCTGTCCGTCTGTTTCTATGCTATCTCCTCCCTCATTTTTGAAGTTATCTTGACCAAACTTTGCAAAAAGTCTTTAAATACAAATACGCTGCACATTTGTCGGAATCGGCCGAATCGGATGACTATATCATATAGCTGCCATAGGAATGAGAAAAAAAACTTTTTTGTTTTCCATCGTAGCGTCACCAATCGTGGTATATATAAGTTTTATATGCTTCCGCACAATTCTGGAAAAATTGATCAAAATCGGATGACTTAAGCATACAGCTGCCATATAAACGGGTGTTCCAAAAACTAGTTTTAGTGAGAAAAACTTTTTTGTTTTCCATCGAAGCATCACCAATCGTGGTATATATTAGTTTTATATACTTCCACACAATTCTGGAAAAATTTACCGAAATCGGATGACTATAGCATATAGCTGCCATATAAACGGTCGGTCCAAAAACTAGTTCTAGTGGGAAAAACTTTTTTGTTTTCCATCCTAGCCTCACCAATCGTGGTATATATTAGTTTCATATACTTCCACACAATTCTAGAAAAATTGATCGAAATCGGATGACTATATCATATAGCTGCCATAGGAACGATCTGTCCAAAAACTATTTCTAATGAGAAAAACTTTTTTGTTTTCCATCGTAGCGTCACCAATCGTGGTATATAAGTTAATGCTCTCGTTTATCCGGTGACTATATTACTCCATAACGTCGGTCCTATTTTAAAACTTTTGTTTTCATCGTAGCGCACAATCGGGTTATATAGTTTTATATCTTCCAACATTCTGGAAAAATTTATCAAAATCGGATGACTATGCATATCTGCCTATAGGCTCGGTCCAAAACTAGTTCTAGTGGGAAAAACTTTTTGTTTTCCATCGTAGCGTCACCAATCGTGGTATATATTAGTTTTATATGCTTCCACACAATTCTGGAAAAATTTATCAAAATCGGATGACTATAGCATATAGCTGCCATAGGAACGATCGGTCCAAAAACTAGTTCTAATGAGAAAAACTTTTTTGTTTTCCATCGTAGCGTCACCAATCGTGGTATAAATTAGTTTTATATGCTTCCGCACAAATTTGTGGAAAAATTTATCAAAATCGGATGACTATAGCATATAGCTGCCATATAAACGGTCGGTCCAAAAACTAGTTCTAGTGGGAAAAACTTTTTTGTTTTCCATCGTAGCGTCACCAATCGTGGTATATATTAGTTTTATATACTTCCACACAATTCTGGAAAAATTCATCGAAATCGGATGACTATAGCATATAGCTGCCAAAGGAACGATCGGTCTAAAAATTAATTCTAGTGAGAAAAACTTTTTTGTTATCAATGGTAGCGCCTTTCAAAAACTGCAAGGGTATTTAAGCCTTCTATTTTTCGATCTAAAATATTACCTTTAATTCAAATGCTCAGTTTGAAACTTAACGTAACCGGTAACAGAATCCAATTTTCATTTCGGTATTAATCCCCTCAAGGCATAAAATTTTTCTAAATTCCAGTAATCTCACTTGAGGTTTTTTCTTTTCCCAGCCGTTAGCTACTACTTCAGCTTCGTGGGTCTAAGCGTTCTGTATTTGGCCAGCTTTAGCTATGTCAGTTTACGCAGCGATGCTTCTGGCTCACGTCCATCGAAAATTGCCTGGGCCAATGCTTTGCATGCCAGTGGTTTGGCCACCGGTTTTCTGATCTTCAATGAGCTGGAGCCCCAACGTTGCGGCCTCATCAATATGGGCATTAATTTATTAATCCTGTTCCTCGTCTGCTTGAATGAGCTGCTGCAACATTTGGAAGTGCACAACTATAAACAGTCCAGAGATTTGGTATTTAATCTGTTGAATGAAGAACGTTTGGTTTTCCTGCCTCGTCAAGCCATACTTGCCCAATTTGTGGGACGCACTGAGTACCAACTGGAGCAAAGTCGTCAGTGGTTGGTTTTGCTATTGGGTGGTACATTGGTTACCCTGCAAAGTGGCTGCCTGTTGTATGCACCTGTTTATCTGCAACTGATGTGGAGTGCCACCACGGGTTATGTTCAGCGTTCACAGTTGTATATGCCATTTGTGATTTATGCCGGTGGCTGTAAATTGGGTGCTCTACTGCTCTTACGCTATACACCCAAATTGGTTTATCTACTCTTTGGCATCATTCAACTTACACTAATTGTGGCCTTACTTTGCATTTATGATGAGGAGCAATCGGAGCATTGTTTTCTCTTCTTATGCCTAATATATGCCACCATGGGTGTCTTATCCAGTCAATCGCTACACTGGCTACTCGAGTGTTCACCCTTTTTGTATACCGAGTTATTTGTGGCTCTGGGATTTACTATCCAGCTGTTTATCTTAGAGGCTTATAAATATGAAGTCAATGTGGAGGACAACTGGATAGCTCTTTTGGTCAGCAGTCTAATCACTTTAATACTTACCTCATTGACTATACCAGTGGTACAATGGCTTCAACCACGCTCAGCCAGCCTGGTAGATGTACGCAATCGCCTGCTGGGCATTCATCGTCTACCCAACAATGCGGAACAGACTCAGTTCTGGCACACCAATCACTTTCTGGTACACAACAAGCCAGCGCATGAACTGCAATCCGTGCAATTGGACAAATCTCGCATCTTCCAGCAATATCCCATTTGTGGCCATGACTTTGCCAAAGCCAATGGCAAGGGGGATAAGTATTGATAATAAAAACTGTTTCAATTTTTATACACATTGCATTGGTTTCCGTTTGTTTGTCTTGTAGCCATTACTCATCCGTTGGTTGGGTATTATTTCTGCTCTGCTCTGTTTGTGTCGCGCACTTGTCGCTGTGTTTATCTTATCAACGACTTAATGGGTGGTGGCAATTCTGGGCTGGCAGCATTTTTGCTGACCTCATTGTGGTGCAGGAATTGCATTAAAATTGAAAGAAAAAAAAAGGAACACAATGTAAGAATTGAAAGAAGAATTTTACTTGGACAAAATGGGAACAGTTTTCCTTGGAATTCTCTATAAAATGATTACATATATCATTTAAGAAAGTCGATTAATATATATTAAAACAGGGTTGCCCATATTCGACGGACCCATCTGGCAACGCCATAACTTTGACAGAGATGTCGATCGTTAATGACAACGCGTTGAAGCGTCGTCAAGAGATTTTACCATGGAACAATACGCCACGCGAGCGCTAAATAGGAAATTTACTTCAACAGAACAAGTCAATTGTGAAAACAAAATATCTGTCCGATGAGCCCATTTCACATTGAATGGACCGTAAATACAAATCCGTATTACGCCACTGAATCCTCGGAGATCGGTGCCTCTTCATGACGAAAAGTCACAGTTTGGGCGGCGTTAGTGCGAAAACGGTCAGGGCGTTTTCCTTCCAAAATGAAAAGGCCATGCTGTTACCATAACCAGAGCGTATCGCGACAGATGACAATTTGTGATGCCAATTATTCGTCGAAAGCGTATGAGGCAGTTCTGGTTTCAACAACGGCGCTCCACCGCACAGTCGAATCGATTTTCTGAGAATTGTTTCGGCCGTTTGATGTCGAAAGTGGTGATTTGGACTGGCACCGCGTTCGCCCGTTTGCGCCGCCTGACTTCTTCTTGTGGGGATATTTGAAGTCAAAGGTTTACGTTAACAGCCGTAGAGAGCCAAGGCAACACGTGAAGAAAACGCTATCGGCCGAAATAAACGATGGAAAATGCTGCAAAAAGGGCACAATACCCATCAACGCCAGAGGCGGCCAGGTATCATATCAAAAATATGTACAAACACGAACAAAAAAGATTAAGATGCCCCCCCCAAATTTTTTTTTTTTGTTTTTTAAAAAAAAAACAGGTCCGTCGAATATGGGCAACCCTTATATATATATATATACATATTCGTTTAAAATATATTAATATATTCTATATATTTTAAAAAATTATTGCGATGAAACAAGTTGTTTTTAGTAAGACCAATTCGCTGACTAATCGTTCCTATAACTTCTATTTAATAAGGTCATCCTAACTGGTAAGTTTCTTCTCATGTTTTGGTTTGGCAAAAAGTTTTAAGGGCCTTAAAAAAAAGTGGCAAAATTAGCATTACATTGCTTCGGAGCATCTGGTAACTCTATTTATGTTGAAACTTTATAATTTCCCTTAAAAAATCGTTTAATGACAATTTACTGAAGTGTAAACATTTGTAACGATGTCCAGCTTTGGTGAAGCTTTGCTCTTTTGTTTTTATTTAAAGAAAAAAAACTCCCGCTGTGTGTCATCACATGCACTTGAAACATAGAATAATATTTTTTTCCTATAGGGTAAAACTGTGGTAAGAGCAAGACGAACAATGCCAGAAAAAAACTCAAAGAGCGGAACTAACAGCAGACAGCTGTCTTATTTTGAGTGAAAGGGTAGGCGAAGTCTCAAATTGTCCTTCTATGTTACTTACACAGGGCAATAAAATTACCAAAAAATGATCAAAAATTATGATTCATTTATGTACACTGAACAAAACTGCATCATCGGTTTTGTTCCATCAGCTCTTGTTTTGAAGATATGGCGGAAAATGGATTTCTAGTACATTTTGCCATCAAGAATTTCTTGTGGTCATAATAAGCATTAATTTTTGGATTTATCGGGCCTTTTTTGACAGAGCACATAACAATGCTTCTGTAAAAAATCAAACGCGTAATCTTCGACAATGCGAAAGGGTCCAAATTGGTCTCTGAAGTCAGACGTTACCCGACATATGGCAATTTTTTCAAATTGTTATGAGACCAATGTCCCTTTCTAAATTTAATGTGACAGATAAATCTAACAATATTTAAATATTGCTTAGAGTAGAAAAAATAATTATGATTATAACATTTTATCATTTAACATTTTAAGGTAATCTATAGAGATTCTCGAATAAACATTGGCATTTTGTATTAAAACTGTTCGATCTTATATACGAAGTGACACAAATATGCCCGGTTAATTGATCAAAAGTCAAAAGTTTAGCGATTTAAAAGCGACTGTTTAAAGCCAAGTAGATTACGTTCGCACGGTTTTCCATCTATATAATCTATTATTCTTGTCATACAAGTTAGTTGATTATCTAAATATTAACATCAAATGTTAAGATTAACATTAAGATAGTTGACTGAGCGCACTGTGACCGTCTACAAAATAACCAAATATATTTAACAACTAGGTTATACGGTCAGACGGACAGGGCTAATACAAATCGGCTGATCAAGAAATTATAAATATTTTATGGGGTCGAAAATAATTCTCTTCGAGTAACAGGTCTAACAAGTATGAGATCAGGGTGCGTAAAATAACACACATTTTTCTTTACACGCAAGATATTAACACAAAGTAAAATATACAAGCTGTAAAAAATAATTATTTTACAAAAAAATAGAAGGGTAACACGGTACGGAGTGTTTTTGAAGAACACTGATAACAAAAAAGTTTCTCACTAGAATAGTTATGACGGTTTATATGGCGCTATTATAGTCATCCGATTCGATAAATTTTTCACAATTATGTAAAAGCATATAAAATAATATATCACGATTGGTGACGCTACGATGAAAACAAAAAGTTTTTCATAGAACTAGTTTTGGACCGATCGTCCTAGGCAGCTATAGATAACATCCGATGCGACCGACAAGTCGTATGTGTATTTAAAGACGTTTCAAAGTTGGTCAAGATAGCTTTAAAACTGGGGAGGAGATAGTAGAACAGGAGGAAGCGACAGAGGAATGGCTTTCGCTCGTTCTAAATATTTTTGGTCGGGATGCTTCTTCACTCGTTACAAACACGTGAAAAATACTTACAGGGTATAAAAAATTTATTATTTTCATGTAACTAACACAAGCATTTTTGACACGTTCTTAACAGGCGTCAAGAAGGCAGCTAAAATTATTGACATGCCTGTAAAAAACAATCGTGTCAGAAATGCTCGTGTTAGTTACATGAAAAAAAAAATTTTCCATATGTAAAATTTTTTATGTAAAATAATTTTTCCATATGTAAAATTTTTTATGTAAAATAATTTTTTACATTTGTAAAATTTTATATGTAAAATAATTTTTTCAATATGTAAAATTTTTTATTTTCATGTCTGAAAAAAAAATTTTTTTACATTGATGTTATTTATCATTTCGTGAAAATAATTTTTGTGCATTTTACGAACCCTGGTTTTTATACGCACAGAAACTAGCTGCCGAATCTGACGACGGCGTAGCCGCTACGTTGCAGTCGCGCCGCTGTAGACGTAACCCCCTTCAGTTACCTGCTGAAAAGCATTTTACTTCCAAAATGTCTGTGTTTTTTAACCGATCTTAGTGGGCATTTTAGATTAGAGATATAAGGCCTAAGACAAAGTGTTTAAATTCACAATTTTCTAACTTTAAAATTGTGGCTCTAAAATTTTTGTGCCGTTTGTGACAAAACTTGAAAAACTTTAAGTGCTAAAAAGGCCAAACCTAGCTGAGCCTTGGACTTGATATTTTGAAAGCAATAAGCAAGTCAGTGGCACATTTTACAGTCAAAAAAAAAAAACTAATGCTAGTTTTATTATGCTTACAGCTTTTATGGGTAACAGTATACGGAAAATGTTATTAAAGTTATTAGTTATTAAAATATATTATTTTTTAAAATTTTTCAATTAATAAAAACTTCTTCAAACGCTTACCATATTCATTGGGACACTTTCATTATTGAATTTTATAAACAAAATTGCATATAAGAAAAAGATCGCATATAAAAATTCCTGTTGTGCTAGGAATATATATATAATAATAAACAATAAACCTTGTTGGCTTAAGTAAACATTTACCAAAAAATAGTTGAAAATACCAGAATGAGGTAGCGCTTTACACGACCTACACTACAGCATACGCTTTCTTGCTTTTCCGGTTTATTTGGTTCCCTTCGCAAGTAGGCCTTGATTCAGGATTCATTCACAAACTTAATTCACTTTTTAAATAAAATTATCAAAATGAACTTGTACATTCTTTTAATACATTTGGCAATATTATCATTCCCAAGTGTTGACCTGAATGTTGATGCTCCGTATTGCTATAGTTGCCCAGATCTAAACAGACGTCATGAACTAAAAGAAAATTCACAGGCTGGACTAGCGTGTAAATTCAGGAATGATTCGATAAATGGTTTCACACGACTAAAAACACCTACTGCAAAAAGAACAGACAGATGTTTGCCAAGGGAGTATGAATATAGTAAGTTGCTTCATTTTATTAATAAGAAGAAAGTCGTTCAAGCCCGACTGTTATATACTCTGTACCGGCCGAAGTTTGTATATAACTGACAACTTTTATAAATGGCGCCACACGATCTGTGTGAAATCTACAGACAAAATTGTGAGATATATCCCATACGCTTCATTCTACTCGATACACTAACTCTTACTATCTTACGGCTCGGCTGTTGATCCTTTTATCTGTCTGTTACATACATTTGCACAAACTCTTTGAACCTTTGGTACAGAGTATAAAAATACCATAATTTATTTATTTAATATCTCAAATTATTCCAGAACATATAACGCATTATTGCTGTATTTGGTCAATGGATATTGGATGTCGGCTTATTTCATCGAAGTTTTCATATTTGGGTCATAAGTGGGCTCATGATCAGTGCGCTGACAAATGCTTTAATGCTTGCCCCTTTATAATCGACACTATCCCACCTATGCCTGAACTTGGCCCAGACCCTCGGCCAAACCTTACCCAGATTCATGATGCCCAAGCCGTGGGAAATTTAAGTGTAGCTTCATATGAAGCCGTTCCTACAACTGAACTGATTCAGTTGGGCTCTGCACACCGCAACTTACTGAGCACTTGGACTAAGTTCGGTTTTTTCATGATCATTTTTGTACATCAAATTGGCTACAAGTTATTTTAAAACGAAAGAAATAATTTTCGATCATCATTAAAAGATCCGTAAAAAATATTTGGCATTTAAAAGGAAATCGGACAAAAAAAAGGATTTTTAATTCAAGTTTTAAATTTGATTCATATGCGGCTGTGGCGGTCTTTCGGACTCTTTTATAATTGGAATTGCTAAATAAATCCAATTCACAAACCCAACTTTTTCTTAAGTAATTTGATATTATAGATACTCTACATAAATTCTCACAACATTTATGTTTTGGCAACGATTTAAAAATTTTATAATCAAATAAAAAGAAAAACCTTATGCATGACGCATATTGTCGTATTTTCATTGTGAATAGCTTGTCATTTGGCATTAAAGTCAAAGCAACTTGAAGGCCTACTATATTATCATGTCTCATTCGTCGTTTATATATTCAGCTTACAATTTGCTAGGCTGAGTGATTTAAATTCTATAAAAGACTAAACAAAAATGTGTTTTTGGTCTCTCAAATGAGGCCTTAACAATAATCAGTCACCATACATATTCCCCAGTTGCCCCAGGGCAGCCAATAATTGATGTCAGTAGACCAGTAGGAATCAAGGCTCCCTACATAAATATATACAGTTGGATATCCAGTCGCCATCCAGAAGATTTATGCCTTAAGCAGCTCGAATTTTTTGAAATTCGGAATAAGATGAAAGTTGCAGACCTTGCACCTTCAGATTACCATTTGTTCCGGTCGTTGCAGAACGCCCTAATGGGAACACGCTTTACTTCGGTTAATGGTATACAATATTGGTTTGATGCCCCTCCAAAGTCAAACAGTTTAATTGGTACGGTATCCCATGTATTGCCTCAAAAGTGAACAATTTTGAACAAAAAAAATTTCAAAATAAAAAAAAAAACTGTTCTGAAGATGGCAATAGCTACTTGAACTACTTAAATTGACTACTGACTTTTTTCGATCACTACCTTATGGCCTTACCAGAATGTATTAAAGTAACTACCAAGATTATCCACCGAGTCGGTAGTACAGACTGCCTCCACCTCGGCATTCAAATACATCGGACTTGTCCCCTCGACCAAAACGAACTTGGGTAATTCCAATGTTTACTTTTGGTGACTAAGTCCGCATTTACACGATGAAGTTTCCCTCATGAAGGTCTTCATGAAGTTTCTGTTTGTGGGAAAAAATTTTCAAAGGTAGAAGACGCCCTTTATTGCAAGGCATTTTTCTACTTTCCTCTCATGTAGGCCTTGACTTAGGATTCATTCCTTATTCACAAACTAAATTCACTTTTGAAACAAAATGATCAAAATAAAGTTGTGTATTCTTTTAATATTTTTGTCAATTTTTTGTAATAAAATTAATGGTATGATTTTGAAAATTTTATTTACTTCCACCATTACGATAATGTGCCAAATACTATCGTACCCAGGTGATGAAGATGACAAGGATTTCGATCCTCCGCGTTGCTGGCGTTGTAAGGAAGTGAACGATAATTATCGGATAAAAGGACATGCATCTGCTATACAATGTGTAAACAGGAATGATACGCACGAAGGTTTCAAACAACTACTTATACCTACCGAAACCAACACTTACAGCTGTTTGCCAAGAAGTGTTGAATATGGTAAATTT
Source organism: Lordiphosa mommai (assembly GCA_018904225.1). Classification (NCBI taxonomy): domain Eukaryota; kingdom Metazoa; phylum Arthropoda; class Insecta; order Diptera; family Drosophilidae; genus Lordiphosa; species Lordiphosa mommai. Next base: position 58,972 of record JAEIFT010000505.1, on the reverse strand, counting down.
CTTAATTTGATTAACGCAAAAAAACATAATTGATTAACCCATTTTTAAAGTACACATTGGGCAATTTTGCTGTATATGGTCTCCGTTAATTGGGTGTCAAGTAATTGTGCCGTCTAGTGCATATGTTAATGATAAATACTATGAAAAAGTGTGCAATACGCAATGCAATGAGAAATGCCCCCTTATCAAAATCGGTGAATCTGAAGATGAAGATGAAATTGCCGTGACTAGATTCCATTTTGGCAGGCCCACTTCAAGTTATGAAAACTCGGGAAATTGCAAACTAATCAGCTCGTGGACTAAGCTCGGGGTTTTCTTATGGAAAATCTACGTTCTTAAATGGCTCAATTGAAACGATAACAACAAATGTTATCAGTTCTGTTTGGCCATAAAAAAGCTCAAATAAAAACTTAGTCCTCGGCAATTCACGTTTTGATTCATATATAACAGAAGACAACAAAAGGGCCAACATAGTGTCGGACAAGGCCGATTGTAATACTTATACTCTGAACCTGCCAAAGGTTGTACATCGATTTATACCTCTATACATACTTATATATAAAAGTAACACGTATGTTTGTCTGATTAATCATAATACTAAGTTTATGCACAAATAAAAATATTATGATTTTTGCCCTTCAAAGTATGCTATGTTTATGAATATAAATAATTAAGGAAAATATTTAATTTTTGAGTAGACAATCTGAGTGAATGCACAATGTAGATTATGTACGATGCTGCCATAACTGACTTTAAATTATCTAGTTTAAAAAATAATTAAAGAAAATAAAGCTTGCATACTTTGAGGGGCAAAAAGCATGATTTTTATAAGCATAAACGTCGTCAGTCCAACAACTACAGAAAAAAAAAACCCTTTTAATCAAGCTTCGAATCGAGCAGCCATCTGTTTGTCCAACTCGATCTAATCGGTTCAATGGTATCTTAGAGCAATATCTGAGAATTTTTCGAAGCTACGATCTTGAAATTTGGTTCGCAGGTTAGTTAGATGGAGGATAAACATATCACAGGTTCAAGACCGCTTAGGCTAGGAACGTAAAATTTATTGTGTTGGCTTTGCAATCGTTTTAATAATGGTTCAGAGCCATATCTAAGGAGTAATTTAACTATGAACTTAAAATCGAATAAATTAAAAACTAATTTCTGTTAAATTCTGTTTTATTTGTGGGTTAAATACAATAGCATAAAACTATTCAAAATAATATACATTTAAATGCATCTGCTTAGAGTCAAATATTTTTTATTAAGCCAATTCTTGTAGCCATATCAAATGTGTCATTTAAGATCATATATTTTCCATAAGAAAAACCCGAGCTTAATCCCAGAGCTGAGAAGTTTAGAATTTCCAGAGTTCGTTTTAATGGTACCTAAACCATAAGCTTCAGTATGTGCTTGGTAATACATTTCGGCAAATGTCAAGTCAGTTTCAGTGTTATTTGTGAGATAGCATTTATCATGGCAAAATGTATTGCACATAAATTCATAGTGTTCATCACTAATATACAATTTGGACGCAACAATAATTTGACATCCAGCTTCCTGTGACATTGTACAGCAAAAATTCCCAATTTCAACTTAAATTGGATAAACAAATTATGTAAAGGTAATATTATGGTATTTTTGTTAAGTAAATTTTTTGCAACTTACTGTATTCATAGATGTTTGGCAAACAGCTGTAGGCTGTTTGGTAAGGTTTAGATAATACTTTGAAACCGTTCAACGAATCTGTCAGGTTTATACAAATTATTCCATGATCTAAAATTTTCTTTACCCAAAATTTATCGTTCAGTTTTTCGCAACGCCAGCAACGCGGAGGATCGTAATTCCGGTCATCACCTTGGTACGATAATAGATTGCACAGTTTATTTTACTTGAGAATCATCATAATGGTGAAGTAAATAAAATGAAGATGACAAGAAATATTTAGATACTCAGCAGGATGGTAAAATGCTTACCATTAATATCAAACCAAAAAATTGCCATAAATATTAAACGAATACACAATTTCATTTTGATAACTTTGTTTGAAAAGAGATTTTAGTTTGTGAATGATGAATGAATACTAAATCAAGGCCTACAAATAAAAAGATTACTCTACTCTTGCTGCTCAAAATAGGCTTTCGTTTCACAGATTATCTCTTCATTTAGATTGAAATCTGTTTAATCTGAATTTTGTGAAATTCGGTATAAGATAAAAGTTGCAGACCTTGCACCTTCAGATTACCATTTGTTACGGTAATGGAAACACGCTTTACTTCAGTTAATGGTATACAATATTGGCTTGATGCCCCTTCAAAGACAAACAGTTTAATTGGTACTGTATCCCATGTATTGCCTCAAAAGTGGGGAAAAAGGTCGTAGCTAGCGAAGGGCAGTATTTTCTATAAAATTCATTTTGAACAATTTTGAACAAAAAAAATTTCAAAATCAAAAAAAAAACTGTTCTGAAGATGGCAATAGCTACTTGAACTACTTACATGACTTGTTTCGATCACTACCTTATCGCTTTACCAGAAAGTACTAAAGTAACTACCAAGATTGGCCACCAAGTCGGTAGTAAAAAAGCAAACATTGGCCTCCACCTCGGCATTCAAATACATCGGACTTGACCCCTCGACCAAAACGAACTTGTGCAATTCCAATGTTTACTTTTGGTGACTCTAAGTCCGCATTTACTCGATGAAGTTTCCCTCATGAAGGTCTTCATGAAGTTTCTGTTTGTGGGAAAGAGGTGAAGAGGGGAAGCCGAAGCTGGCAAAGCTTCATGACCTACCGTGGCCTTTCGATGATTCTCCTTTGCTTTGTCCGTTGAACTGATCAGGGTTGTTTGTGGCTTTTTACGTGCGTGTCTCAGGCGAACTAAATCGACGAACAAATTAAATCATGAAGTTAAGATGCTCAAAACAAATCGAAGAGAGCTTCATGAAGCACTTATCGTGTAAAAAGGTAAGTCCCTTCCGTGAAGTTAAAGTTCTTATGAAGTTTCTGTTTGTGGGAAGGGGGGAGCCGGCTCAAGCTACCTACGTAGCGGAGCCTTTCGATGATTCCCGTTTCGATGTGAGGCAGGGTTGATTTGGGGCATTTGCTTATCGATAGCTCGTGTCCAGGCGATTAAAATCGAACTTCATGAAGCAAACTTCTTTATATAAATGCACATGAAGTTTTGAAGATGCTACAAAACGAAATCGAAGAGAGCTTCATGAAGCAAACTTCATCGTGTAAACACGGACTTACAAATGGCTGCCTGCTTTAATTGCTTTTTATCTGACATTTGCCGCAGTTTAATGCGAGAGCTCGTTGTCCAAATTTTGAGCAGCTTGAGCAATCTTTTTTGGGGGATCTTCTACCTTTGCACAGGGTTTTTTGAGAGTTTTTAAAAAAAAATTCTGGAGAGAAAAACATAAGAGCTTTTTTAATTTGGTTTTTTGTTTTGTGAAATTTATTAATTTAATAAAAAATTTAAAATAAAATGTTCGAGTTCCAGGGCTGTTCAACAAGTTATCGGCCTCCCAATTAAGGTCGCCAAAAAATAGGTGTAGAGGTGGTAGCCACGATGCCGGGACTCCAGGTTATCGGAAATGAAAACGGTAAATGAGGTTATGATCAGAATTGATGTAATTCTGGCCCATACCTTAATCGTATTTTTCAATATTTTTTGGAAAAATTGCTTAAAATTTAAAAAAAAAATACATTTTTCAAGTTTTAAAAAAAAAGGGTAAAAATGAGTTTTTCCTCTTGATTGAGGTACGGGTCAGAATAACATCAATTCTGCATCGATTGGCGGATCAAAATCGGTTCTTTAGAACCTGGCGCAATCATGGCTAACAGGTCAAAAAACGTGGTTTCGAGAAAAACGCGCTTAAAGTTTTGAGCACCCTTAAAAATACTCACTTTATGCGAATTGCTAAACTACTTCGAATTTTTGAAAATGGTTCGAAGTGAATGAAAAAAGGAATATCCAAGCTATAATAATAATGCAAAACAAAAAAATCTAAAAAAAAAAAATGTTCAACTCGCTCTTTTTTGATTCTCTTTCACCACTCACTTACACTTTTCGGGTACTGAAGGTGTGGGTCGTTTTTCACCTTAGAAAAAATTGTCAAAGGTAGAAGACGCCCTTAATTGGAAGGCATTTTCCTACTTTCCTTTCATGTAGGCCTTGACTTAGGATTCATTCCTCATTCACAAACTAAATTCACTTTTGAAACAAAGTTATCGAAATGAAGTTGTGTATTCTTTTAATATTTTTGTCAATTTTTTGGAATAAAATTAATGGTATGATTTTGAAAAAAACCCATAATAATTCTCATCTTAATTTTATTTACTTCCACCATTACGATGATGTGCCAAATTCTATCGTACCCAGGTGATGAAGATGACAAGGATTTCGATCCTCCGCGTTGCTGGCGTTGTAAGGAAGTGAACGATAATTATCGGATAAAAGGACATGCATCTGCTATACAGTGTGTAAACAGGAATGATACGCACGAAGGTTTCAAACAACTACTTATACCTACCGAAACCAACACTTACAGCTGTTTGCCAAGAAGTGTTGAATATGGTAAATTGCTTAATTTGATTAATAAAAAAAACATAATTGATTAACCCATATTTAAAGTACACATTGGGCAATTTTGCTGTATATGGTCACCGTTAATTGGGTGTCAAGTAATTGTGCCGTCTAGTGCATATGTTAATGATAAATACTATGAAAAAGTGTGCAATACACAATGCAATGAGAAATGCCCCCTTATCAAAATCGGTGAATCTGAAGATGAAGATAAAACTGCCGTGACTGAATTCCATTTTTGCAAGCCCTCTTCAAATTATGAAAACTCTGGAAATTGCAAACTAGTCAGCTCTTGGACTAAGCTCGGGGTTTTCTTATGGAAAATCTACGTTCTTAAATGGCTCAATTGAAACGGCAACAACAAATGTTATCAGTTCTGTTTGGCCTTAAAAAAGGTCAATTAATAAATATTTTACTCTAACCGAAATGTATTTGAATGTATATTATTTAGAATAGTTAAGCTAAAAATTGGTATTTTTGCATTTGACTATGCTTTTCTGTATACAGGGATGTTATCTGTCTCGGATCGCAGCCTTTCCTGACTGCACACTACATGAACTTTATTACAGAGTCCCTTAAGCCCTTATTAGTATCGGCTTTCACCCGGTCAATACCAAAGGGCCAATCAATTCAAACTTGAAAACAAGAAAAGTATAAAAAGCAAGGGAAAGAAAAGGAATCATGGGAACGAGAAACTGGAAAACAAGTATAATGGTCTTCTTATTTCCGATAAGCGGTGTGGTCTAAGGTGGTAAACGACCAACACCTTCTGTATCCGAAAAGTGTAAGTGAGTAGTGAAAGAGAATCAAAAAAGACGGGTCTTTATTTGAAAAAAATTTTTTAATTTTTTTTTTTTTACATAATTATTATAGCTTGGACATTCCTCTTTCATCCCCTTTAAACCATTTTCAAAAATTCGAAATAGTTTAGCATATGCTTCTTTCGTTGCCTGGTACTGGTTGCGTCAAGTTCTACTGAACCGATTTCGATCACCACGTTGCATCGAAACTAACGCGTAATTGATGTAATTCTGACCCAGTATCTCAATCAAGAGAAAAAAAAATTTTTTACTATTTTTTTTTAAACTAAACTGCAAAAAGAAAACTTGATAAACTGGCCGCCAATTTTGTTAAAAATATTTAAAAATATGATTGAGGTACGGGCCAGAATTACATCAATTCTGATCATAACCTCATTTATCGTTTTTATTTCCGATAACCTGGAGTCCTGGAATCTACACCTTTTTTTTAGACCTTAAATGGCAGGCCAATAACTTTTTGAACAGCCCTCGAAATCAAATTATTATTTTATTTTTTTAATTAATTAATAAATATCACAAACAAAAATTTTAATTGAAAAAGCTCATGTGGTTTTGTCTCCAGAATTTTTGTAAAAAAAAAAACACTCAAAAACCCCTGAGCAAAGGTGGAAGACCCCCTACACTAAGAGAAAAGTAGAACGAATAAGTTGCGTACGAATGCTCTTGAAAAAAAATTGATGCGTTCTTGAATTTTAGAGAATTTTGTTCTTGAAATCGAGAATTATTGTCGGGAGATTCTTGCATATGAGTATATTCAGCTCTTAGTTCAAGAATGGAAACTTGTTGGGTTTTACGTACGTTCTTTTTCTTGGATGTGTGTTTACTTCTCTCATTCTTGAATTTGTGTATATTCGGCTCTTAATTCAAGAATGGGAGACTCTTGAACTTGAGAATTCAAGAATGGGAGATTATTGGGTTTAAGAATGTACCGCTATTGATTCAAAAATGAGAGAATCTTGTTTTTGAGTCTGTCACGCTATTGATTCAAGAATTTTCTACATGAAATAAGTATTTTTCATACTTGAATGAAGAATGGAAAATTCTTGGACTAGAGTACGTTCAGCTCTAAACTCAAGAATAAGAAAATCTTGGATGTGAGCATGAGAATGGGAAATTTTTGGATTTGTCTTTACTTGGCTCTTAATTCAAGAATGGGAAATTCTTGGATTTGAGTATATTCGGCTCTTAATTAAAGAATTATAGATTCTTAGTTTTAAGAACGTGTGGCTTTTTATTCAAGAATTAGATAAACTTGGTTTTAAGTCTGCCAAGCTACTGATTCAAGAATTTTGTACTTGAAATAAGAATTTTTCATACATGCAGTTCAAGAATGGAAAATTCTTGGATTTAAGAACGTTCAGCTCAAATTTCAAGATTAAGAAATTCTTGGATTTGAGATTGTTTAGCTCTTTATCCAAAAATGAGAAATACCTGGACTTGAGTATGTTCGAATCTTGATTCAAGAATGACAGATTCTTGGTTTTAAGAATGTTCGGCTTTTTTATTCAAGAATGAGATAATCTTGGTTTTGAGCCTGTCAAGCTATTTTCTACTTGAAATAAGAACTTTTCATACTTAGATCAGGTATAAAAATTCTTCTTTCAAGAAATTTGTACTTAAGAATTCATTCTTGGATCAAGAATTGCTCGAATGCTCTCGATCCAAGTATAAAATTATCTTTTTTTTTTTGAGTGTAAAGAAATTCATTCGCTATTCATTTTATTTCATTTTAATATTTCTTTTGCGACACACCCAAAAAATTGGATTCGTTGGTAAAGGAAAAAAATTGTTGCAAAGAAAATTACAGAAATTCTCATTTTATATAATTAATTTTTTTCATATATAGACTTCACTTTTCACACACTAGCTTTGTATCTCAACATCATCAGTGCATACATTTTTTTTTACCGCAACCGCCCAGGAGTATGCTACACATTTTTGTGTATACTAGCTCAAAGATTAGATGAGGTGTGTGTAACCTTGCACTCACACCGACCATTATCCACCGTTAACCCCTTGAGCAAGCAGCAGGCTAATTAGTTGAAATTGTGCGCCAAGTGTTGCAGTTAATTGACTTTTGACGACCCGTTGTCGTTCATTGCGGTTAAGGGTTGGCTTACCATTACTTTTTTTTTTTTTAGTTTCCTTTTTTTTGTCTGGGATTTTTTTTCCTAAGTTCACTTTTGGATTTACTTCTCGAGATGCTTATGAATTCAATGAAGCAAACACTAAGCTGCCTTTCATGGCTGCGTTTGCCTTGCACTTGGCCAGCAAACTTGCAAGAAACAGCCAAAGGAGATGGGTAAATGTAGCCATTTGAAGGATCCTTGGAGCCAACTACTCTCTTGGCCTGCTTAACAAGATTAGGTCGGTAATTATGCATTAAATAACTCTGCACTTCTGCCATTAGGAGAGGGGGGATGTGCATAAACATTTCGCTTCTTGGGCCATAAAACTAGACACATTGTGTTGCCATTTTATTATAATAAATTGAGTTTAAAGGCAGCCGCATAACTGCAAGCCATTAGAAATAATATGAAAATTATTTACAAAATAGAATATCGACGAGTTGATAGCCAGTAAAATTATTTTGAAACATTTAGGGACTATTCTAAGACATAATTTTTGTCACAATGCTTCATATGAATAGAAACAATTTTGTAGAGCTTTGAAATCAGAATGATTTTGAACAGATGTCTTATTTAGATGAATCATAGTGGCGAAAATAAAATTTATGTTAACTGAGAATAGGCCTTTAGAAGACAACTGAAAGTAGGCTAGGTTTTGATTTATCAAGTATCAAGTTAAAGTTAATTCAATAATCAACAAAGATTTCCATAAATCACAGTGTTCAGGGTTGTTTTTACAGTATTAATACAAGGACCTCACGGTCCTTTTATCAGCAAACTTTTTGTATTTAACATTTCAAGTCGTTTTCTCAATTTAAAGATTCCATTGCCTGATTTTAGGGGCAGAAATCACAGTTTACTTATCAATTTTCTTAATAAAAGTGAATGTGCAGATGAGAAAACGAAAGTTCTATATTTTCCATGTATGTGGAGACGATTGAAACCAATTTCTGCATCTAAGTGGGATGCCTGCCTTGCAGTCCTTAAAAATTGACACTCTAGAGTTTCATATTTTCTTGTGTTGATGTTGCCAATTGAAGCCATCTACCCTTGACTACCCTATAGGCAACTGCAATGACGACAACGCTCTGCGGAGTGCATTTAATTTTACTAAAGCGGCCACTTAGTGGCCCTCGACAAGGCAGCACTCGTTGTTGTTGTTGTTATTGTTGCTGTTGCTGGTCCTATTATTGTTGCTGTGCATAAATTAAATTAAAGCTGCGCCGGAGCCAGCGAACTACTCGTGAACCAGACCCACCACAGCACAATTACTCAGCGCCTGGACTGGCGCCTAAATCATGTCGCAGGCTGCCTGTTGTGTCCCCCCCCCTACTCTGACCTTCAGACATTTGCAAATGTGTAAACATTTTTCAGTACCAACCCACATACGCAGGACCATAAGTAGCCGCCGCCCTCCCCCCTTTAACCAACATTGCCTCCATGTGTCACAGATACTTTGCACTGATTTATGCAAATTGCCTTGCGCATGCAGCAAGAAGTCATGAAAAATCGTTAATTGTACAAAGTGCTGGACGTTTTTCATTAAAGTTTTCTCTGCACACATACGGATAGAGAAAAGGAAACACTCAAGTGGTTGGCCTGACTCTCCGCAATTATGTAAATTTTTAAAAGCGCAGCAAAAGTTAATGCTGCTTGCTGCATATTTGCATTAAAATTAATGCACTTTAAAGCATTCGAAAGGATGCCCTAGAAAATGGCCAAAGATATGCACATTTCGAAAGAAAGAAAAAAATGGGTATACTAGGTTTTACCAAGGAAAAAAAAAGATAAAAAAAAGCGATATTAATTTTATTTAATTATACTATTACCAAAATCTCCTTCAAAACTATAGTCTAATTCTCTAATTGACGAAATAAAACATAAAAGGAAACTACTGCCCACATAAGTAGGCAATGGTTTTTGTTTGTCTTGACTAACCTAGCGTATGCTTAATCTTGGATGGGCGTCATTTTAATCCCAGCAAGCAATGTTAGGAGCGCTCAAAATTATGTGTCTGAAAAAAGCCGAACTTTAGAGCGTTTTTGGAGTAAACTCATAAATTGGAGCGTTTTCGGAGCACATTCAGTTCATTCTAAGAATGGGCTCATAAAAAGCTCTTATGTCTGAGCATATTTAAAATTAATGTAAGTAATAAGTAAGCAAAAACGGCGCAGAAAATAACGGAATGTAGATTCATGCGATAAGCAAGACGATAGACAATTCACAAATTTATTCAGTTAGTGCAAAATTTTTCTCATTTTGTTAGTTTTTAAGTCAATAAATATATTAATAAAAAATTAAAAAAAAAAACGTTTTAGTCTGTTATTTATCGCAGTTTTTGCAAAGAACTCTACACTCCAATAAGCGTCTGAAAAGAAACTTTCAGGGGGCGATTCAAGTGCCTAAAAATGCAACTTTTATGTGCCTTTTCTGAGGGTTTCCAATGCTTCATTGGGAGGGTGAAAGCACTTATATCTGAGTCAGAAAAGAGTCAGATTGGACTCAGAAATCATCCACTTTAAGTGCGACCGTTTTCATAGAAAATAACGCTCTTTCCGGACTCTTTTTGGACACATTATGACGGTGAATGCTCACACAAAAAAAAGAATTTTTGATGATCCATTGGATATTTTTCATATCCTTTGGCGGATATGTTATCTTATTCTTGGGTTTAAATAAGTTCAATTGATCTAGTTATTCTTCGGAGCTGAAAAATATCAAAAGGATGTGTAATTTGAAGGATATGCATTCAACCAAAAAGGATATGTCCTATCCATTCCATGGTTTTTTTTTTGTGAAAAAAGTGTCTGAAAAGATTCAGAATATTTCTTAAATTACTTTTTATATTACTTAAATCACATTGCCATGTTATTAACTGAATTCCATTTCAATAAATTAACAAATTGCAAAATTTATGATTATTGTATCAATGCGTTCAATATTATGCGGACAGTGAGTGATTTATTTTCGATCTGCTATTTCTTTATACATTCACTCTAATGCTTTTTCATATTGTTAGGGAAGTTTTAATCATGTATGAATAATTTTAAAATTAAAGGGAAATTATCTAAATCTTCTGCATAAAAACCGCAAACGCAGTTCGGTATATTTTCATCTCTAGTCTCTTGCCTATATGGACTTGTTTATGTATACGCTCAAATGTGGATTTTTTTTTCCCTCTTGTGCATGAGAAGAATTCTTTGCAGAATTTTACAAGAAGAAAATTTTGAGAGCAAATATCAGCTTCTTAGAACCATCAGTTGCGTCATTTATCATAGTCTATAAATCAAATTAAAATTTATTCTCTCGCTGAGGCATCATTTAGTCGACCCCTTTTAAATAAAAACATGGTATTTCATTCATTTTTTTTTTTCTTATCGCTACCCGTTTTTGTTTGTGCAATAATTTTATGCAATGTTGCTGCAACAAAGTGCATTTTAAATGTCTGCCCCATGCGATTTGTGTGTTAATTTTTCATGACTCAGCGACAGAGAAAGAGCGACGGAAACTTGAAAGCTTATTAAATTAGCTGGCTGATGGAGTTTTTTAACATTTTGTAATTTTTAATTTTTTTTTTTTTTTTTGCGATTGGTTATATAAAATTCTCCATTGAGAATCAGCATGTAATTATAAATTCTTTTTGTTTCAATTAAAAGCAAATTAAATAGAGTAAAGCTGAATTCATATAGTTACTTCTGGGTACGCAGAAGTAACTGACGAAATGTGGTTTACATTTTAAATTTACTTTTATTAATGATAAAAGGTAACAATCGTATAGAAACTGAAACTGAACTAAGTTTGTGCGGTGTCAAGCATTTCGCCAACTTCACTCGTATACAAAATTTTAAAATTTAGACAATTGATGCCACCATTTAATTTAAGAAAATAAAATGGGTGTCTTCCAAAAAAATCTTTGTAGGAAATTAAAAATATTTCACATCAAAATTAAAATGATATAATACAAAAAAAATAACCAAATTATATTTTTTCCACTAACAAAATGTTGCAAAATTTCTTGAAAATTTCAGATCAGTTCTGGCATGAGTAAATGGAGATTATGAAAGAATGGAATTGCAATTCGTAGCCCAATACATGGATTTGTGCGCTAGACCTGACCTTAAAAACGGAAGAAGATGGAAGAAGTAAGTTGCAGCAGTTTTTAAGTTTATTTTTGTTGTTTAATTAAATGCAAATAACTTTACCTTAAATTGAAATAGGTTACACCTTGTGGTTCTCAAATTTCGTACAAAATTACGACCCATAACCCTTATCACAATTTGTATAATCGTTAAAGAACGTCTAGACTTTGTTGCATTATGGACTATACAATAGAGTTCTCAAAAACCTTGTCAAGATTGAAGTCCTTTAAATGGCATATTTTGTGATTTTAGGACAATATTGGAGAAAAATTTGGAAGCAAATTTTTATTTTATATTTTCAGATTGGTGGCATATTTTTAAGCAGAAGGACAAGACATGGCTTTATGCTGATCTTCTTTATACTTTATTCTTTGAGTTCTCTGGACTGTTGGCTCATCTTGGATCCAGAGTTGCGTTCGTGATGTTAATTATATTTTTAAGCTTATCCAGAAACGCGTGTAAATTACCCAAAAACTTAATGCAAAATCAAACACTTTTTAAAACAATAAAATTTATTTTAAAAATTCTTAAAAACATATAGAAAGTTCTTCTTCAGCTGCTGATTTTTATTCACCTGGTAATTCTTCAGAGGGCAGGTGCTCTGTTAAAGGCAATTTTGGCAACTCGAATGGTTGTCCTTATCAGTAGGCAATGAAAATTTTATGATTATAGTTATTCAAAAGTTCACCGGCTGCTGATTTCTGTTCGCCTGATAATTCAAATGGGGCAGGTTCTTTGTTACAGTCAATTTGGGAAATCCAATGATAGACAAAGGAAATTTTGTAACTTTAGTTAGCCAAAAATTACCTGCTGCTGATTTCTGTTAGCCTGAAATAAATAAATTTAGCAAATTTGTCTTTTATTGTACGAACTTATCATTTGCTTCGTCTCAACATAGTTTTGTAATGGAAAAGTCCTGTAACAGTTCAATGAACATCTATTGGCCCAAGCGCAAAAGTACATTATTTCTCTTCGACTAACACTATGCTATATTATTTAATTTTAATCTAAATCCTTTACTTGTTGTTAACGTTCAAATCTTTTCATTTCTTAGACCTAAGCCAACTTGAATACCGATTTTAATAAAACTTTACTACATGCATTTGCCATTTTCCATTTCGTAGTGCAATCCTATTTTCCTTCCTTTATTCGCTCTGCCTTTCCGCAACAAATGTCCAATTACCCGTTTTGGGCTGTCAGTTTGACAGTCGTTGGAAAAATATTTTCCCAAACTTTTGCAACGAGTTTTATGGCCGCTCGATTAGTTACCCAATCGCGAATGCTAAATATGGATTTTATTGGGTCTTTAATGGGCATGCAGCCCAATATTTCGTACAGCTGTAGAGAAAATTGACAAAATTGCAGCAGAGTTTTTAGCAGTTTTGTGTGCATTGTGCATAATTAGCTACGCAATTGCCATAAACAAAACAGAATGTGTAAATGGCAGAGAATCGTTTCCGACGAAAAAAAAAAAAAAACTCATGTAAATGATTTACGAAATGACAGCAATTTGCCAGCTAAAACCCTAAGGCAGCCTCCCCCCCACTTAGTCAGAAGACAAAAGGAAACCATTTGTAAATGGGTTTTGCTGAATGAGGCAAATTAGTGACGCTAATGAAGCAACCAACTGCAGTTTGCCAGTTGCAATAAGATAATCGATTGCAATATAAAACAATTTTAAAAAACCAATGGCAATATTTTCCAAGTCGACATAATTGTGGCCACAAAAACCACTTTTTTTTGCAGCATATAAATCAAGTAATTAAATAATAAATATGTCAATTGTTTGTTGACTTTTGTCATTTGTCAATTAAAAATAAATAATTTAAAGATATTTTGGCCAACATTATTGAAAATTCCATTAAATGCCAAATGGCAGAAATCTTCGCCATTCTGGCGCCAGTTGGAAAAGGAACTTTTCCCACATAAACAAATGTATAGACAATGCGCATACGCCGTGTGGTCTAAGCAAATGAAATGTTTATTACGACCTTCTCAATAAACTGCCAAGGCATATATGTGCACACATTTTTTGGTCAAAATGCTATAATCCTCTCATATATATATGTGAGGCCCATAAACAGTGAGTGCAAATAATATGCATACCATAAGTAACAGAGATAATCAAATGAAACTGAAATTGCTGAGCATAAAAGGATTTCTTTTATGGAATATTTAAATCAAACTGATTTAGGTTTTTAGCTTAAATGAGATTTCAACTGAAATACGATTTCATTTAGATTTGAATTGCAAATTGTGCTAAAATGTCCTAAAATCATTTGAATGAAATTTGATCAAATGTTATAAATTGACTCAACTTTTGTGCATTGAAATAGGTAATTGTTTTATATTTTCCTAATTGGGGATGGACAAGGTAATAGCTAAAGCAATATTGTGGACAATAGTTTACTCGTTGCTTCTACTTGAGTATGGAGAGGCAGCATACATTTTTACTATGCTTATTTATATATAATTTCCTCGAAAGAGTAACTGAAAAAACATAATTTTTATGACATATTTTTATGTCCCGTGCGAAAGTGCTTAAAATTGAATTTAACAAAAAATATAAGGTTTTTTGGGTATCAATGTTCAACATTCTAAAATTTAGCAGAGTGCAATATTGCCTCAGGTTTCGCTGAAATCGGCTTGTCAATTGTTGATCGCGAAATCCACTTCTGTTTTTGTCCCGTGCGAATGCCTTGGTTTTTTTAAAGTTTCTTGAAAAGTAAAAATTGCCCAAAATCATCCTTAGCGCCAATTAATCGTTCATTCAAAAGCTCAAATTTAATACTTTTGTCAAAACAAAAATATTTTTTTTTTTACTCAGAAAATAATTCAAAATAAACCAGAAGGCTCAAGTGTAATGGTATTTGGATGTTTTTCTTACTATAGAATAGGTCGACTATATTGTATCAAAACCTTAATGGATCAAAATGTATACGTCCATATTTTTGATATTTAATGCTTCTTTGCTTTCGCAAAGAAATGGTTAAGAAAAAATTCTGTTAAAATTTTAGAATCACCAGACCTCAATCCCATTGAAAATAAAAGGGCTCTTGTCAAAATGCAGTTACTGCTTTTAAGCCAACCAGCACCGGATCAGTGTGGAAAGTCTTTTAGCTGTCCTGATGCAAGATTCCTTTCAAATGGGTGTCAGGACTTGGTTGAATCGACTCCAAGACATTGCGCAGCCGTTATAGCCAAAAAAGGCAACTTATATAAAAATCTAAGCTTTAATATACAATTTTCTTTAAGTAATCTTTTAAGTGAATTTTGTAATTTTAAGTGCATCTTTAAAAAGTAATCCTATTATATTCCTATAATCCATATTTTATTTGCCTAATTTACTTAACTAGTTAAGAGTTCAAAAAATCGAAAATTTTTTTTTGCTTAATT
The DNA here is from genome assembly GCA_018904225.1 of Lordiphosa mommai. Taxonomy (NCBI): domain Eukaryota; kingdom Metazoa; phylum Arthropoda; class Insecta; order Diptera; family Drosophilidae; genus Lordiphosa; species Lordiphosa mommai. Next base: position 43,899 of record JAEIFT010000505.1, on the reverse strand, counting down.
TGAAAGTACAATGTCTTGAGAATATACTGTGAAAATTTCAGACAGAAATTCGAAATATTTCGGGAGTTATAACGAGTTTCCTAGAGCGCCTCGGAGTCCAACCTTTAAGGTTGTTGAACTTTAAACGCGTTTTTCTCAAAACATTGTTTTTCTGGTCGGCCCGGGTCCTAACTTCTTTTATACTGAACCGATTGCTTTCAAATTTTAACAGGCTGTTTTACACACTTATAGTTCTCGTACTAAATAGAATTTTTTTCTCCCCTAACTTTTTATTTTACAACCCTTTCTTTGCTTAAATAAAATGACTTTTTTTCAAAGTCCGCCATTTTGTTATTTACCCTTGTCTATAGATTAAGAATAATCAAGAATATTTGATTTCAGATAACATCAAGAGCCAAAATCACCCGGGCCACCCACGTGCATTTTTTTTTGAGGTTCCAACTTCGAGTGACAATAATAATAGTAATAAACTATTAAATTTGTTCAAATAAATTTTTTTTTATATTTTCAATATGTAAATAAAAACACTCTAAATATTCAAGATAATTCATTTTTATTTTCCTCTAAAAAAACCACCCTCCAAAGAAGTCATGAAAATAGGCATAAGTTACCAGACTTCTACCTTAAGTCTTAAATTAAAAAAAAAAACAAGGATAGTAATATTATAATATCCTTTTAGATTTGTAAGTGTTATTTTGATTTAGTTTTTTTTTTTTTAATTTTTTTTACAATTCTTCCCCAATGGCCGCAAGACACGAAAATCGACATAAAAAAAATTCATTCGGCTAGTTAATGAGATTTTATCGAAAATGTTTTAGGGAAAAGAGACATAATTGTAATTTTAGTTCAGATGCTGTGTTCAGTGGCTGTGGAGGTTCTTCTGAATCTTTTATAATTAGAAATGATAGAAATAACTCTTCTCAATTAAAACAAAATTTTGTTCCATATTTTATATTTGGCGATTTTTGGCCCAAATTACTTTACAAAAAGTTGGTTTGGTCCATTGGGAAAAAATGCTGTCGAGCAGTGAAATTATCAAAGAAAACGCATACTCGAATTTGATGAATATGCAGTTTTTTTGTATATGCATATGTATAGAAATTCAGGACCTTTCTTTATAATTTATTCGAAGTCAGCTCTTCTTTATCGACAGTACAAATTTTAAGTTCGAGTTTTCATCCAGATAGATTTTTGAACTGGGTAAAGAAAGTGAATAGAAGACGACGACGGACAGACGGATATGACATTATTAACTCAGTTCGTCACGCTGATCAAGAATATATATTTATATTGTAAATAAAAACACTAAATATTCAAGATAATTCATTTTTATTTTCCTATAAAAATCCACCCTCCAAAGAAGTCATGAAAATAGGCATAAGTTACCAGACTACTACCTTATTTATTTTATAGATTTATTTAAATTCGTTGAAATGGCAAATAAAACAATGATATTTTTCCTGTCATTATTTTTTAGAGTCTTCGCATTTTAAATACGTATTCAAAGGTTTCTAAATTTTGGAAAATGTTTGGAAAATTTGCTTGTGATGGTGGTCAATCTTTTTTTTGCAGCTGTCTAAACGCGATTTTTTCGAAACTTCGTTTTTTGATCTGGTAGCCATGATTCCGCCAATTTTACTTAACCGATTTTGATCAGCCATGTTTGAATATTGCAAACAATGGAGTCTCTAAATTAACGACGATTTTTTTTTTTAAAATTCAACTACAATGGAAAACTTTTGTAAAAAAAATAAAAACTTTTATTTGTGTAAATTATTCGAGCTATAAGGGTATATAAACTTCGACGACGCCGGCAATAATTGACTTAAAGCACCCCCCTCCCCACCCTAAAATGTTGCTTTTTGGCGTTTTTAAAAATATTAAGACTCTAAATCACTCATACGCAGTGTTGTCTATTTTCATATATTTGATTTGCCTAAGCAGGTCTTCCAAACACATATTTTTAATATTGTTGCCTATTTCAATTTCATAATTTGAAAACAATTGAAATATACTACAGATTTTGTTGTACAAATTTTGCTCAGTTGTACTTGTCGTATGAGTAATTTTTTTTTGTGGGTCACTCTGGCAGCACTAACTACATTGAAGTTATAATTCATTTAGCTGGAATACCCATGATCAACATGGAGTTTGATGTAAAGTAGTTGCCCTAAAATAGATTCACAGAAAATGCTGAAATGGATTCCGCTTCAAGTGCCCTAAAAAGTATGCTATAAAAATGTATAGAGCAAAATGTATTTTTATTTTTATATCAATTTCGATTTTTTTACTCTAAATCCAAATGCAATTCGTATGTAAACCTTTTAAGCTCACTGTAACTTTGCTATTTTAACTTTAGCCTTTATGGCCGTGCAACTTTCAAATGCGATTCATGCAAATGTAAAGCAAATGCCGTGTGGACTCGACTTCGTTGACTTGGCCCCTGCCAAATGGGTCAAAGTGGCAGTCAGCCAGGCGGGCAACCGGTTTGCCAAACCAATACAAACACACACAGGCACACACACACACACACACTATGTAAAGCAACAGAGAAAAAGGGCGAAATGGTGCGCGCTAAATTTGAAATCAAACATAAAAAAAAATGCAAGTAAATAAAGCGAATTTGCTAGATGTGTGTATGTATGTATGTATGTGCGACTGCGTGGAGCCAAAGGCAAACAAAAAGATGCATGGCCTGTTCACAAATGTTAGCACACACTGACATATACACATACATACAACGAGATGGGAAACCGCATGGCCAAACATTAGTCCGTATGCCCGTATCCTCACGTACAAATCCGATTTGCACAATTCAAATAGCGTAAATTTTGAGAATTGCATTGCAAAATTATTTGCTGAAATTGTCGGATCGTTGATGGGGCCATAAAGCTATCCAAAGGAGAAATGAATGCCTGGCCATGTTTTATGTAATTTTAATTAATTTTCTGCGGTAAGCTTAAGTCTCCATTTCACTTTCATCACTCATCAGCAGCCGCAGGCCGCTCGCCATTTCCCTGTCATGTAATTTAATGCAATGTTTGAGCTTTCAACTTTGCTTTCATTTTAATTAAAAATGCGTTTTTAATGCGCTTTCAAGGCGCAAGTTCAAGAGCCCTTCGAGTATAAAATGATTTTTTTTATTTTTTTACTGCTGCAGATTAATGAAGTCCGTATCCAATAAATAAGCACAAAATAAGTTAAATAAATGGCCGCTCATTGCCAGCTGTTGGGAAATGTTTCACCATTTTAACTCCCACCCCCCCAAGACAAAAATGAAATGCAATAAATCGTCGTCAGCAGCAGCAGCAGCAGCAAAATATGCCAGCAATGGCATTAAATGTCAAATAAAAATTCAAAACAAAACACAATGCAATACAATCAAAATGACAAACGAATGAAAGGCAACACACACACACACACACACACAATACACAGCCAAACATTTCCTTTGGGAAGTTTTCTACAGTCTGTGTGGCATAAATATTTCAAGACCAAATGCAAAACTAAGAGAATAGGAGACAAAAATTTTTGCTTATTCAAGACGACGCTTGTATGCACTTAGAATTGTCATTAAATAGCTGGGAATCAAGTTTTTGAAGTAAAGTGAGAGAAAATTACCAAAAATGTATTTTAAAAATTTCTTTAATTTTATTATACCCTTGCAGAGGGTATATTAAAATTGTCACGATGTTTGTAACGCATAGAAGGAAGCATTTCCAACCACATAAAGTATATATATTCTTGATCAACATGACGAGCTGAGTTAATTCGTCCGTCCGTCCGTCTGTCCGTCTGTTTCTATGCTATCTCCTCCCTCAGTTTTAAAGCTATCTTGACCAAACTTTGCAAAAAGTCTTTAAATACAAATACGCTGCACATTTGTCGGAATCGGCCGGATCGGATGACTATATCATATAGCTGCCATAGGAACGATCGGTCCAAAAACTAGTTCTTGTTTGGAAAACTTTTTTATTTCCATCTTAGCTTCACCAATCGTGGTATATATTAGTTTTATATGCTTTCAACAATTCGAAAAATTTATAAAACGGATGACTAAGCATATAGCTGCCATAGAAACGGTCGGTCCAAAAACTAGTTCTAAGAAAACTTTTTTTTTCCATTGGAAATTTCTTAGCTCACCAATCGTGGTATATATTAGTTTTATATGCTTCCACACAATTCGTGAAAAATTTATCAAAATCGGATGACTATAGCATATAGCTGCCATATAAACGGTCGGTTCAAAAACTAGTTCTAGTGAGAAAAACTTTTTTGTTTTCCATCGTAGCATCACCAATCGTGGTATATATTAGTTTCATATACTTCCACACAATTCTGGAAAAAATTATCGAAATCGGATGACTATAGCATATAGCTGCCATAGGAACGATCGGTCTAAAAATTAGTTCAAATGAGAAAAACTGTTTTGTTATCAATGGTTGCGCCTTTCAAAAACTGTTAAGGGTATTTAAAATACCCGATGTTAGCCTTCTATTTTTAATATTAAATTTTTTTTTAAAATTATTCTAATATTATTTTGGTGGCATATGCGATTTTTAAGTCGACGATTAAATCGAGGCAACAGTTCGTTAAATAAAAATGATCGGAAAGCTTTATCTAGAACTTAATTATCCTTGTCCTTGTTTCACACTCCTTTTCATAATAAATCATTCATCGCTATACACGATTATATCCAGTTTATAGTCCCCAAAACTAGTTATACCCTTCCGCCAGCCTAAAACAATGTTGACAAGCCGACTGAAGTGGCAAAAACTCATCCATATTTGTTTGTGACCCAAGAGAGAAATTTGCCAGAACAGGCACACACTTTTCAGATTTATGCAGAGTTTTATTTTTTTTTTGTTGCTTCAACCGGTTAAGCTACTTGACAGAGGCCAAAAATTAAGTTGCATTTATCCCATCATACACACACACACACACACTCCTCTCCTGCTGAGAGATTATGCTGGGTCAGTTTATGAGGCGAGCATAAAACTGTAAACTGTTTGAAAAGTGTTTTTAGTGCGGCATTAGCTCTCGTTATTATCACACAACTTTTATGGGGCTGCGCCCCCCCCCAACCCACACCACCACCCCGATAAACACATAGTTCTTGCACATAAATTGCGCATACGCCATGTGGAACGCTTCAGCAGACAACAGCCAGCTTGGTTAGCAACAGCAGACAACAACAACTTAACCCTCAGCATTTTTTATGGCCATATTTTTGCACTTGATGCAATACTTGTGCTCTGCTGATGCAGCTCCAGCTGCAGCTTATACTAAAACACACACACAAATAAAAAGCAAAGAAAGCAGCAGCAGTGCTTAAACAATATAAAGTAAGCTCGTCACTATCCGGCGTATACGTAATAAGCTTTCTTCCATGTTGTGCAGCATTTTGTCACTGTTGCTGATAAGCCGATAACATTTTTGTATTTCTATATTAAGTGTGGACAATTCAATTGTAATAACTGTAACAAAATTGTGTAACTTGGACAGATGATATAACTAGACAGCAGATTTTAGGTTATTTAAATGGAAATCAATCCTGTGTTCTATATAAGGTTTTTGTCCGTACGCAAAGAAAGTCTGCATTGGAAAGTCTCTATTAAATTTTGATTGCTTCAGGTCTCAGGTTGTGGTGGTTTTACAGTCAATTTACACCACACAATCCGCCCGCATAACAAACATTGCACACAATTGGTGATTGTTATGTGAACAAAGCCTGTTTTGCCAAGGCAAAGGACAAAATGGGATACCAAACACACATACATTTTTGTGCCCTTCTACTAGACCATAAGTGGCAACGGGTGCAAGTAGTGAGCGGAGTCTGCACAATAACATGGTAGTATATAGTCCCAATATATTTTTTAATTTTTTTCCAAGAACAAAATTTTTGCTCTACATTTTTATACTCCTACACTCAGAAAAAAAGTTAAGAACTCCGTACTTAAACAGGAGAAATTCAAGTACAAACGATCTCAAAAGTCTAAGTCTGTAATATTTAAAATCTGAGAACAAAATTATCATTTAAAGTTTGTTTATGGATTATAAATTCACTTAAACTTGAAATAACATCTGTCCGGATACTTAAATTTGATTATTTTTTACTCTTATAAAATTTGTAATTGATTTATACATGTTGCAATAAAAAAAGCAAAAAACGTTACAATTTTGAAAACAAAACATTCTTAATTTAATCATGGGATGCAATTTTTTCTGGGTGTTACTACGCCATCTACCTTGAAACAGTACTACCACTACTATTACTCTATACCCTGCTCCTTCACTTTGAATGCATCAAAAAAGCACTCTGAATGGAAGATAGTCGTTATCCAAAGTGGTCGCTACCTATTTGTTGCAAGAGAAATCGCAATGCTTCCAGAATTGGCTGGAACTTGCGTTCCGATACAACACGGAAATAATCCAAGATATCCAAAGTAAATGGATGGCTGAGCACATAAATATGCTGACCAGCATCGAGTCCTGTACTAGACAAGCTCACAAAAACGCGGCTTGACAGAGCCACAGAAGACTCTGGACATAGGATCCAACAAATATGTTCAGGATAGCATAGAGGTTTCAAAAATATTGTTCATTTTTAAAGCGAGAGTAGAAATGCTGCATCTGAACTACCGCCCACACCATGCAAATGAAAACATGCAGTGTTTGCTATGCAATACAGCAGACAGAGATGACTCCGAACATATTATAGCTAGGTGATCAATTCTATGGGAGTACAGGCAGCTTTATTTTGGGAAACAAAACCTGCAAGTATAAGAATATTTAAACATCCTCAATGGATCAAACTGGGAGATTCTAGCAGCTTTCTAATAGACGCACTATAATATAGAGGTACAAAAAATATTAGAGAAGCGAGCCATTTTGTCGAAAAAATTATTTTTGCTTATTCCTTCGAATAATTACAAGATTATACATTATTTAAACGAAATCCGTTTGAATTTTCCATTTAATTAGATATAGTGGTCATCGCAAAACGCCTTTGGGAGGGTTTTAAAATTAAAAAAATATCTTCAAAGTAACCATAATATGTTTAAATTGGATATAAATTTAGAAGTTGTCTCAGGAAAATTTTTTGAAAAACCTTATTTTTAAGGGCTCATAACTAGATGTGACCCCTTAAACATTTCAGTAAAATTAATATTAAGCATTTATGATCAATGTACCAAACTGCTAAAACTGAAGGCGTTATGCCATGCAGACTTTAGCAAATAATAAACTACTACTACTTCTATTTTTTAATCAGTGACAAATTGTAGAGTCACGCTATAACACACTTATTTTGCATTATTAAATGCTTGATTTTTCAAATTTACTTAAAATGCTTTCAATTGGATTCACTTGTTAGTCGCCAGTTAAACGCGCATCTTTACTGATCGCTTAGAAGTTGCTTAGCATCAAATATACTGCCTTTAAGTTGCTTTGGAGCAGCTAAAAATCATACAGAAGAAACTCAAGAGCTTCTCATTTGAAAGGAGTAAATCAGAAGCTGCTTAGGAATCACAGAAGTCGCTTAAGGGAAAGCCGCTCGACCATCGCTTAGAAAAAGATCAACAGTCGCCTCAGGAGTAGCTCAGAAGTTGCTCAGGAGATGCCTAAGCATTTCGTGTAACAAGGGAAATACTTAAAATCGCACAGAAAACGCGTAAGAATTTAAATGAAAAGGAATTGCCTTAAGACATCTTCAACTCAATAATGATCATCTTAAAAGCAGTCAAAAGTGATTCAATTGGATAAAGAATTTTCGGAATTATTCAAAAGTGACTTGTGACACGCTCATGCACTCAGAGCAGCTCTTGAGCCACTTAGAATCAGGCTTAAATTGCTCAAAATTTAAGTGAACTGCTAAGCTTTGATCAACGTGTTAAGGAAGTGGTCAAAAGTCGATCAAAAGTCGCTCAAAAGTCGCCCAAAAGTCGCCCAAAAGTCGCCCAAAAGTCGCCCAAAAGTCGCTTAGCAAATGGAGCAAAGGAGAAACTAATGATCACTTAGAAGTCGCTTAAGTATCGCTAAACCACTTTAAGATGCTTAGAAATTGCCATCGCTTAGGAAACGGTCAGAAGTTGCTTAGAAACCTCATAAAGTCGCTCAGAAGACGCTTAATCATTCAGAGGAGCAAAGGGATTGTTAAGAATCACACACAAATAACTTTGGAATTTTAAAGAAGCGAAATTGTCTTCAGAACTGGAAATTGTGATCATCTTTAAGTCATACAAAAATCACTAAGAAGTCAATCATCTGGTCAAAGTCTTATGGAGTTGCTCAGAATTCGCGAAGGAGACGCTCATTCATCAGAGGAGCTCTGAAGTCACTTGAATCACACAAAAGCCGTTCCCAGGCTGCTTAGCTGCTAAGTGTCGGTTTGAAGTTGTTCCGAAATCGCTTAAAAGCATCTTTGATTGAGGCTTCAGTCACTGGAGTGTCGCTTATTCTATAAAAGGCACAAAGAAGCAGCTCAGTAATCATTGATTGAGTCGCTTAAGCGTGGTGCAACTGCCAAATATCGCCCAGAAGTTGCTCTTGAGTCGCTTAGAAGTTCCCAAGAGTCCCAGAAAGTCGCACAGACTAAGCTAAAAAGTCCATCATCCGATAAAAATCTTTTCGAAGAAGATAAGAATTCGTTCAGAATTACTCAGAAGTCGCCCAATAGTAAGTCAACTGCTAAGTGTTGCTCGGAGTCAACAGAAGACGCTCATCTGTCAAGTGTCTTAAGGGTCACGAAGAATTCCACATAAGGCGCATCTTTCAAAGGATCTCAGGAGTCACATTGAACTACCAAAAAGTCGCTCAAGACTTGTTCAACTGCTGAGAGTCGCTTAGAATTAGCTCATAAGTCACTCATCGTTCAGAAGGTGTTCAAAAGTCGCTCAGGAGAAGCTCATCTATTCAAAGGAGTTCATAAATCAAACAGAAGTCGCTCAAGGTTTGATCAACTGCTAAGTGACGCTCAAAAATCGCTCAAAATTGGGTAGTGAGTCCAAATTTAAAAAGTCACTTAGAAATAACTTGGAGCTTGCTTAAAATCTTACAACAGTTGTCAAACTTCAACCAACATGAATTTATGTCGTAGTTCCTGTTTAAAATTCACCTTCATTCTTGTAATGATATTCTTGATATTATTTTTGCAAAAATATTTGGTACCCCGCAAAAAAGCCAAAGGCGAAAGAAAATAGATAACTATCTTAAACACGTTATCCAGTTGCCCCCCCCACCCCCAAAGCGAGTCAATAAATATTGAACCAATAAGAGTTCTTACCAAAGAACTAAAGTGAATTTTATGTTGCGTATAATTAGAGTGAGCTCTGCCCAGGAGATTATTTTCCTTTTGGCTTTCGCATTTAAGTTAATTTTCCCCGAGATGCTGCCTGCTGTTTATGGGTGGGCGTGGCACAGCGTGAAGGCGTTGAAGAAGAAGTTGGAAGTAATTGAGATTGTAATCGTTACTTATTGTGCGTATGTATTGGTATCCGCATTCGGGTGTGAAACTTTTCTTTCTTTTTTTTCTGGGGGGCATTAAGTTATTAAGCTGTTGTTGTTATTTCTCTTTTTTGGTCAAGCTTATGGCGTCAAATATTGAAATATGCTGTAAGCAATTAATAACATGCCTTTGCCACATTCTTGTGGGATTTATGGCCAAATCATCGAACATTTTCAATGCCATGGCACGTAATAATGGCAATGAATTGCACTTGAGCACAGAACGACCTCAACTTGTTTGCCGTTACCAGGAAAGTATGCATAGAGCTTAACCCCCTCTTTACAGCTTCTTCACGCATCCACAAGCCGGCGGAACGTTTTTCAATATCAGACAAATAGACAACGAATTACATTGTAAGTAGCTCACGTGCTTTGGATTATGCGTGATATGCCTGGAAATTACTTCATTAGCAGCCGCAAATGGCGTTCTGCATTCTAAATAACAATATACAGACACACACACACACAGACATTCCGGTTTGTCACTTTTCATGCAAAGCGGGAAAGCGTAAATTTCCCAGACTTACAGAGCAGGGCACAAAACTACAATATGATGTGGGGAAGGGAGGGAGGAGGTTGGGGATTTGTGCTGTTTAAATGGCATTTGAAATGCGCTTAATAATCAATATTTTGAGGTGAGAATTGTGTGCGTGTTTTGGGTTTATTTTGGGAAAAAAAATTATTTAAACACGTCTACATTTGTAGGTTTACTTGATTAGGAATGTCTAGACAATTACTGATTTGACAAAGGGTTATTTTTGCAAACGAAAACATAACAGTTACTTAAACTTTGGGAACTGAAGCTTAATTGTCGCCTTAAGGACCAGTTGATGTCTAAATGCTGACGACGGATTTATCACACGATGATCCTACACGCTCTTATACAAGCTTTACAAATTGGCTCTGTCTAACAAAGTTTTCAACAAATACGAATACCAAGTCGACGATGTGTTCAGAGAAGAAAATATCTGATCTCGCCAGATGGAACATTGAGGTTAATCCTGAAAAGTCCACCCACACTACTTTCACTAAAAGAAGAATAAACTGTTCGCCAGTAACCTTAAATAATATAATAATTCAGCACTGTGAGACAGTTAAATTCCTCGGGCTAACCCTGGATAGACGACTAACCAGGCGAACGCACATCGAAAGAAAAAAGGCAGAAGATCAACATCCAACTACAATACATCAAATGTACTGGCTCTCTGGACGTCATTCTAAGCTCAAAACTAGAATCAAGCTCTTATTATACAAGGCCATAATCAAACCAGTTTGAACTTATTGCATCCAGGTGTGGGGCACTTCTTCTAAATCCAACATTAATATGATTCAGAGCAAGTTCAAATTGATAGTCGGCGCACTATTTAACTACTAACGTAGAGCTGCACAGTGAGCTCAAAATCAAAAATACAGAGATCTGGCAAAAACATATACAGATGCTGTCAGACCACCCCAACAGCCTGGCTATAAATCTGCGAGACAATAGTGAAATCAGAAGGCTTCTGAAGCGATATCACCCACTGGACCTGCCATTTTGGGACCCAGACTAACATCATACTATCCAACTATTTCTCTTCCCTTCCCACTTCACTCAAAAGCCCTCATAACAAATTAATCATCCTCATTATCATTACTTATTCACATCCACTCATAACAAACACTCTAATCATAAATGTTAAGCAAATTGTCAACTAAATGTAATGTCTATGTAAATTGAATGATTTTAAATAAACGTTATAGAAAAAAAGAATTTTATAATATATATATTATCTAAGAACATTTTTTTTAACTATAAACTTGACAGAGTGTGTAGGCAACGTACACATATTTACTTTTGCATTCAAACTTTATTCAACAGGTAAATAACTAACATAACTAACTTCAAATGTAAAAGTTCTAAGCTTACTTTTCATAATTTTGTAAAGAGTAAAAACTGAAAAAGTTAATTCAAGTTGCAAAAATATCGGTTCTCCAAAAATGTTTAATATCTTTTCCGGTTTCGGTTTAGACTGTGAGATTTAAGGAAGAAGATACAATTAAACTAAAAATTCGATTTTTTTTTTGCTTAAAAATTTTCTGGAGAATTCAATGATAAAAGTCCCTTATTAAAATTTGTAACGCTAGATTTTTTATAAATTTTGGGGAGTGGTTTTTGCGTGTTTGTTTCGGTCTGTTTCCGCGCAGTAGTTTAAAGATATCGAGCTGAATTTTAAAGTGGAGATAAAAGCGCATAACGATCGGTAAGATCTAGTTCAGTAGAAATTTTGTCCGTAGTCATATTATAGTGTTCATCTGGAATGTATCAAACGATCACTACATAAGTGCAAGGAACGATCTAAGTTTTGTGAGAAAACTTTTTTGATTTCGTAGTCAAAGAGATAATTGATATGTAAAAAATAAATTATAAATTGACTTTTAAAAAAAAAGTTAGAATTATATCACAATTTTGAAAAAAATTATAAAAATCGTCTATATAGTGCCATAACCATCGGTCGGAAATGTGTTTTACTAACAAAAGTTTTTTTTTTGGTTTCAAATATTTAAGCAGATTATAAAATAGAGTTTGGGTAAAGAAGTGTAAAAACTTGACAGTCGAAGTTAGCTTTTCGTTTATACACTTGAAGTGTATATTAATTTGCCAGAGTTTGTAACTGAAATTCGACAAAATAAATTTAACGACGTGTTGTCCGTGTTGGTCGTTGGTGCGTTGTGTTCACGCGAACAGTCTTCAGTTTAAAGCTATCGGCTGAAAATTTGCAGAGTCTTAAAGACGGGTGACTTGCTGCAACGAGGTGACCATTAGTTAGAAAAACTTTTTGTTTTCCATCGTAGCGTCACAAACTTGGTATTGTTAGTTTTATATGCTTTCACATAATACAGGAAAAATTTATCAAATCGGTGACTATATCATATAGCTGTCATATGGGTGTCTAAAAACTAGTTCTAGTGAAGAACTTTTTTGTTTTCCAGTAGCGTCATCTGGTAATGTAGTTTATGCTTCCACAAATGGAAAAATTTATCAAAATCGGATCACTATGCATATAGCTGCAAAAACGGTCGTCAAAAACTATTCTGTGGAAAACTTTTTGTTTTCCATCGTAGCGTCATAATCTTGGTATTATTAGTTTTATATGCTTTCAACATCAATTTGAAAAAATTTATAAATCGGATGACTATAAGGCCATGGCGGTGTTTTACTAAGAAAAATTTTTTTTTATGGTGTCAAATTTTATTATCAATGATTTTTAAAATTTAAAATATCTGACTAATCCTATTTTTTACCGGTTTAATCAGTTGGAGTAAGTTTTCAAGTGTATTAAAACTCAGAAGGGCTTCGTCGTTGTTTTACTACAAAAATACACTTTCCACAAAACAGTATTTTTTTGCGTAGGATAACTCATAAACTGATCCAACGATTTTGATGAATTTTTAAAAATTTCTTCGTTTTACTATTAGCTACTTTATGAACTAAAAATTTATAAATTTTAGTAAAAATAAATAATTTATAAATTGCAAAAAGATTAAAAAATTTGGATAAATTTAAAAAGTTTCTTTAAAAAATGTTTTTTTTTTTTTTTTTTTTTTGTTTAAGCTAGGTACGGGGTTCGAATTTCAGCTGTTCAATACAATCCACATAATCTATTGATATGGGAACTCTGGAAATTGCTTGGTGTATTACTTGCCTTCTAGTACCCAACAGAGGAATGAGGCAAGGAATAATTCCTCAAGAAATTTTTTTTATATGCGATTTGACAGCTCAAAAAAAAAATCGAACGCCCTAAGTACCTTGCTTTAGTAAGGAATCTAAATTTGTTAGGTCTTTTAATTACGGATAAAAATTACGGAATCCTACGCCGAGAATCGGTATAGTGCCACTTCAAGCACGCGTGCAACCGCCATTTTAAAAAAATCAACGAAAAACTATTTTTTTATATTTATTAAGTTTATGTTAATTAGGTTAAGAAATTTCATTTTAATATTTATAATGAAAACTTTAATATGAAAAAATTAGGTAATCAATCAATTTTGTTTGCCGTCCTAATTGGTATACAGTTGACACATTGCTGCTGAAATTTATTTGTTGTAATTTTCTTTCAAGTTTTTGACAGCTTGTTTAGCAACTTAATTGGGTTAAGACCGATTTCTCATCTTCCAAATAGCTCTTTTTTTCATGTGGATTTTGGCAAAATATGTAATCGTTGGACATTCGACCTCGAATGCGTCGTTTTGTGGTAGAGGCCTCTACCTAGATGATCCTACGGGTAGAGTCCCGAATCGAAAGAACTGGCTCTTGAACTCCTCTTATGTCCGCATTCCTACATAAATTTTGAGTTTGCACATCTTGTTAGTGATAACCTTCGGATTCTTTAAGTAAATAAAAGTACTTGAAAAGCCCTTTTGCAAGACATCTATTCGGACTTTTCAATCCCGGTACTTAAGAGGCCAAACCAAAATGCGGAAAATTTGTGTTCCATTTTTGATCAATTTTTGTCCTTCTCCAAGTTTCTTTATGTCTAGCTGGTGCCCAACTCCGTCTAGAGGGTTCCATTTCATTGCCTTTTGTGCGTTGTAGTTCTTGCTTTTCTGCAATGTAATTCGAAAACAGATCCTAGTCATTCTGCGTATTAATGTGTCAACCCTCTCCATCCCAGGCCGCCTTAGAAGGTATTATAAACGATGGCATTTTACGAAGAATAAATTGCTCTATCACAGAGTCGTTGCTGCGCTCCTACTTGCTATTAAATGAGTAACTGGCTGAATTATATAATTGTTTGTATAAATGTTGTATGATTTTAACACAACAATAACAACAAACTCACAATATTTTTAATTGTTATTATTATTTACATTTCATTTGGGGGAAAACACATTATATTCATTTTCACATTTCCCCATTTCAATACAGAAATTCTCCATTCTTCTTCTCCACTCCAATGGCACATATCTCATATTGCTCACACACACACAAGTGCAGCTTTCTGAATTATTTTTGTAAATTTTGACATAACAACAATAACTTTGTGTTGGGTAGCACGTCAAGCACTTTTAGCGCGTTTGAAGCGAAAGTTCGTCTGAAGCATTCCATAAATATTTTTGCAGCATTTCAGCTGTCAAATACACTTCAAGAGCGCTCAACTAATGTGGGATTTTACATTAAGAGTGAGAGTGAGAGTGAAAAATCAGTAAAAAGCATTTCCAAGTTAAGTGCGCAGCTGGAGTAATTAACCGGTTTGTCACATAAGTCGCATTAACACAATGTTATAAATGTTCTTGCAGCTGCGCCCGCTCTTACTTTAGCTTGCATGTCAGCCACATTATGTATACGCCACATGCGACACATTTACATAGATTTGCAATGTTCGTGGCATATGAAATTTGTGTGCCAAAGCTTATTAATTCTTCTTCTATTTTACTTGGGCGCTTGGCACGTGACACGGACACGCCCTCGTTGCGTGTTAGCAAAAGTTTTTTTTTTTTTGGCCACAAAAACTTTGTCTCTCTTTTTGGGAGATGCGTGCAAATCTTTTTGTTTTCGGATTCAACAAACAGATTTACGGATTACACAAATGCAAATTAATTAAAGTGCAAAAAGGCAGAGTTATTTAAACCAATTGAATGAAGTTAATTTGCACAAATCCAACACGAAAATCAAAGTTGCAAATTATCAGACATATTTTTTTTTTTTTTTACCTTTTTGATTTAATTTTGCGGTTGATGGCGACCGTGACAAACGATATGGCAAGCCGTGGGCAGCAGCGAAAAAAAAAACGAGATAATTTAAATTTAATGAAAGTATCCGGCATATTGTAGTTGCAGTGGATGAGAGGAAAATGAAAATGAAAATTGTACACGAAGAAGGATTATGTCAGAGGCACTTAATAAGTGCAAATTGTTTGCAATTTAATGGGGACATGCTGTAACAAGATAGGGAATTTATCAGAAATTGCAATTAAAGTTTTAAACTTTTTCGTAATTAAATTTCCAGCAACTGTGGCTTTTTGTACAAACTTCCAAGTTTTCAATATCCACTTCAGATTTTCGATCTAGTTTCACTTAAATACTGTTAAGTTCTTTAAGAAATTTCTGCAGCTGCCTCAAACCACAAAGCGTACAATGTAAAGTCATGTCGTATGTCTTGGTCGTAGTGCTTTCTAGTTAAATTTTTTTTTAGGCCAAATGTTCAGCCTCTCTGCTGTTAGGCAGCACATCTCGAAAAATGCCACCATGTTATCCTTGGCTGTCGGTTATTTTTCGCTTGTTTTTGCCAAAAAAAAAATCCTTTTCGTAGCTATTCCTGGTTCCGTTGTTGGTTGTGGCAAATTCGTTTATCGCGCCGCAAAATTGCGCAAAATTGTTTTTGTCCAAAAATGCACTTATAACACGTATACATATACAATATAGTTAGTTGTGGCCTTTGTTTGCTTTGGAAACATTACAAACAAATTGAGTTTGGCTCAAATTATGCCTGGTCTTTGGCGCCCTAGACAGCAGCAGCAGCAGCACACAGTCGAGGCGAAGGCCAGGCCACACCCAGAACGCCTCTAAAGCGACTGCAGCAAACAGTTTCACTTTTGTGGCAGCAACGGCAGCAGCAGCAGCCAAAAGTCATTTTAGATTTTTTTTTTTTTTTGCTAGCTTTTCTCCTCTGGTAATTTATGAGTTTGTGCCTCAAGTTGTGGGGCACGTAGTTGAAACATTCTTGTCCATGGTCCATGGCCTCATCCTGGGGCAACAACTGCAGTGGCGGCTTATCGCCATTGTTTCTGTTGTTGCTGCTGCTGTTGTCTGGCAGTTTATGAAAACTGCAGCGGCAAATGTTGTTGGCTTTTTGCTCTTCGCAGGAGCAACAGCAGCAGCGGCAGTCAGTGGCCAACCTGCAGGCACCCAGGAGTGCAATGTCCTTGTTTATGTGTTGTCGTTGTTATTGTTGCTGCCAGTGTCGCTTGATTGAATTGTGTGCTTGTCATTGCATGTCCTGCAGCAGCAGCTGCCTGCGTGTTAACAAAATGGGTAGTTTACACAAAAAAAAAAAAAAAAAAGTTTAATTAACTTTTTTTTTTGCTCAATTTCTAAACATATTTATTTTAACAGACAGTTGCCCAACAGAGATGAAATTACATATTTCAAAGTACAACAATATAAATTGCCGCTGTAGGAGAGAACCCTTAAATTTCTGATGATAGGCACTTCTATAAATATCAACCCATATCCCGTTTTTCAAATAAAGTCTTGGTGCAGTAGATCGTCCCCCCATCGTATAAAAAATTTAAGGTCATATTCTCATCCCCTTAAAAGAGGAATTTTGTAGTGTAAATGGCATACCAAAAGAAAAGAGTATACAAAAAATAAGTTTTAGGGGTTGCGCAAGGGAATTAAAGATTCCACTTACATCTTGATGGATTATTAAATTTATTAGAAGTTGACGACGTTTCAAAAAAAGGTATCTTTGTTTCTAACATCAACTATTTTATGTGCTAAGCTCTCTGCTCTAAGCATATCTATAAGCGCACACACTTTTTCCAGCGTACAGTCCGTTTAAAAAAGGAATTGCGAAAAAGTGTAAATGAGGAGAGAAAGGTCTTAAAAAAGGAGCCCAGTAGAAATGCCAGACCGTAACAAAAATGTTATCTCTGTTATATCATAGAATTTTCAATACCTAGAAGCGACATCTCAAACAAGCAAATTTGTATGGCGGGTAATGCTGGTGGGACCCGTATTTTGCAACAAACCTGACGGATCGAGCAGTTTCGAAGCATCACACATTCTAATAAATAAATAAAATCTGGACATTACGAAAAACTAATTCGGGATTTACACCATGAAGCAAAGTTCATGAAGTTTTCTTAGTAGGCGTGGAATTTAGAGGAATTCTTTCAAACCTTTTAAACGAATCCTAAAGAAATACATATAAATCTCTCGCCTACTAAGAAAACTTCATGAAGTTTGCTTATCTCTGGTGTAAATCCCGACTAAGACAAGATTCCAAAAATTTTATTTGAGAAGTCACTACTATTTATTGTAAATTCTTTGGTTTTATTTAAATAGTTGATATTGATATTGGCTGGAGTATGCTCCAAAATACACTCAATGAAATTTGATAAAAGTCACTTATATTTTGACCAGAAAACATGTTTAATACAGTTTTAATACATTTTTTTTGTCCAAAAAAATTTGAACCCTTTTTGATTTTATTTAAATCCACAATATTCAATATATTTATAAAAGAAAAAGCATGATTTTTTCATTCTTTATGAAAAACATTACATTTTTCGCGAAATTTAATTTAAGCCATTTTTGAAAAAATTGAAAATAATCAAAAAGAGTAAAAAAAAAATTTGTTTACATTTAAATTTAATTTTCCCAATACAATTAGACAGAGTCTTATAGATTAGCGTTGATCACGACAGTATTACAGTTTATTTATTTTTTAATATTTATTTTTATTTTTTTTTTTAATGATGACTAAACTCTTTATTATAATTAATGAGCTCAAAAATGCAAACAGACATCGAGCTAATCATGTTTTGAAACTACGATCGGGTATTTTTGGCCCACTACTCAATAGCAGCTTTTTGAAGCTCTTCATAAACACAACTTGCCAGGTTACCCCATATATTCTCAAATGGGACTCATGTCGGAAGAACGCGCTGGCTATTCTAAAAGTTTGATTTTCCTCTCGACGAACTTACTCACTACTGAAC
Organism: Lordiphosa mommai; assembly: GCA_018904225.1. Classification (NCBI taxonomy): domain Eukaryota; kingdom Metazoa; phylum Arthropoda; class Insecta; order Diptera; family Drosophilidae; genus Lordiphosa; species Lordiphosa mommai. Next base: position 25,693 of record JAEIFT010000505.1, on the reverse strand, counting down.
CTTGGCATGTGTTTGGCAGCATTATCCTGCTAAAAGTTTACAACCGGGACCGGATAGCTTTTCAAACAAGCTTCAAAGACCTCGTCCTATAAGTTTGAAAAACCTTTCGAATGCATGGAACCTCGTATCTAGGTGTTTAATTGCCTCGCCTGCAAGTAGATTTACTTGGAAATTATGTCCAAAGATTTTTTATAGACCAAAGATATGGACTTTTTGCGGGCCACATCAAAACCGGATTTTTTTGTTCTTTAGAATATTGTTTCGTGCGTTTTGAAAAGTGGATGCAGGATTGCCCTGTTGAAATGTCCAAGGGTCACCCTAATATTCATCTGCAAAATTAATAAGAATTTCGTCTAATAAATCCACATATTTTTCGGAGTTAATTGTATGTATTACAAAGAATATAAGACTATTTCCAGCAATTACAAATGGAGCCCATGCCATCATATAACTTGTTTAAGGGTTCCAATATACCAATAAGCACATTGATAACCGTTTAGGACATCCAAATGTATTTTTTTTCATCACTTAAGATAATATTTCGTCACTTTGAGCCCAAAAACTTATGCATTTCTTGAAAGTGCATTAGGACAACTTTTTGCCAAAGAAGTAGATGATATTGATGATATTTTATTCATATGAAATCAATGTGTCGGCTCGAAAAATTCGTTGCACAGGATCCATAGGTACAGCGAGGGCCAGTTATCAGCGAATATGGGCTGCACTTTGAATTTCCTTAATTACTTATTTTTTTATTAGGGCGACCAGTACTAGGTTTTTTTAGTGATTTTCAGAATCTTTTTGAAACTTTCGCTGATTTATGCTGATATTTAAGATAGCTCCTTATTTTAGAGAGACCAGTTTTGAGACATTCCTGTTGAATTAATGTTGATTTAAAACATAAATCTACTGATTTTAAGTCAAAACTCACTTCTGTTATTGGCTATAATTTAATACCAAAAATATCTTTTAAATATGTAATATGTAAGCTGAACTATTTCGTTCTGGAATGTGAGGCACAATAAATTTTTAATAAAATTAGGAACCTAGTTAAGACTTGTGCTTAATTCAAAAACGATTTGAAAAGCTTTATAAGGTGACTTATTTCGCACATTTCTGTACCTGTGCCAGTGCCAATGTTGCCCAGCGTAATTATTTGCTTATAACTCGACTTTCGTTCTCGGTAAAGTCGCAAATAGAGAAGGATGAAATTCGCATTTTGCAACTCAACCCCTTAAGTCTACTTTGGAAAATGGCCCGCATTTTTTATAACTTCATAAATGACTCTGCTACATGCCAATCGACATCAGACAATTCTTCGAAATGCCCTTTGAACCTTTTTATAATTTTGTATTTTAAGTCAAAGGTTATCGTTTGGCAAGTCCTTTATATTTGATCCAATTTTAATGTCTGACAATCTGCTTGACAGGCTTATCAAAACATAATGATGAACAGGCGCGCAACCTTATCTCTGAGCTGACCTTTAACAATTTCAATTAACGAAACAGCAGTTTAAACTCTCCGCTTACCGCTGTGAGCTCCATTCTTGGGCATCATAAATTATATTTTCAACTGCAGTTCAGTTACCCAAAATGACAAGCAAAACAAAAACAAAACCGTGGGACTCTTTCGAAAAATGTCACAGGGCAACAACAGCAACAACTAAAACAGAAACATAAACATTTGTAACAATGTAATTTGAAACGGCAACAACCCGGCTGACCCACGTAATTTACCAGTCACAGACAGTCGGATGGACCGACAGACAGACAGGACAAACAGGACAGCGAACTGCGCTTTAAACATAAACAAGTGGGCAAAAGGCCAAATCCTGCAAACCGAAATAACCGGGAATAGATGGAATTCCTGGCATACTCGCTGCTGGCGCTAAACTTAAGCATAATCACATAATAAATATTTTACAAGAGCAAAACGGGGACAAGTAGCTGGGGGATTTCATTAGAGCCGGAAACGGAAACCGACATGATAATAAATATGAGAAAAAGTGTAAAAAAATAAAATGGCGGCAGACAGAATCAAGATAAGCAACGGCGACAGCACCACACACTCACACACACACACACACATATGCTGATAATTTAATGGCTCTCACGCACACATGAAACATGAGCGTAAGGATAACTTAATGGCCAAAATTAAACGCACCCTGGCTAAAGCGCTGAAATACGCTTTCCACCCCCCCCATCCATTACGGACACGATGTCTGCTCTGTTGAAAGCTGCATTCAGGATAAGCCTGGGAATCCGGTTTAGCTAACCAAGGCCAGGACAAACTAGACCGGCGAACAGACATAACTGTCAGTTAGATTTTTTTTATTTTTGGAGGGCAGTTTTTAAATTTTAACACAAGTGCCAAAAACCAACACCAAAAATTCTCTGACTTAACAAACTGCCCTCGTAGTATTTCACATATTTTCACTGATTTGTTTGCGCGTTAATTTCCCCCCAGTTGGCATTTACATTGTGCGTGGTTTTATGTGTGATATTATTTTTAATTTCTTTCAGTTTTCCTCATCCTCTCGCTCTGCGGTCTTTGGGCACTCTCCAAGGGGTCTCCTTTCTCAAAAATCTTTTTTTATGACAAAAGTTTTCCATGTCACGCAGATTAAAAAAAAAAAATGGAAGCAAAATAATGAAATTGTTTTGGGAAATAAACTTAACGAGAAGTTGAAGCATTTAATTTGATTTAAAACTCACACATAACTAGGCAAATTATGTGATGAATGTGAATACGACAAGTGTGGCATTTTTTGTTCATAATTTGGCCATCATAAATTGTGCAAAAGTTTTGAAGCATAATGCTACCCCAGAGTGGGCACATGTTCAAAGTTATGGCCCACAAGTGGTTTATCCCTATGAAACAAGCAACATCTGTTTATCATTTAAACTAATCAAGTGTAGGACCATTTATTAAAGTCAATTCCCAGGTTGATGATACTTCGAAAGACAATATTAAGGGTTTTGAATTGTGTTAAGAAGGCAGAAGTTTTATTTTAGTTTATGTATAAAATGCATGTAGTCTTATTTATAATTGGAATATTTTACGTAAAGCATCAGGAATGAATTTATTGAACAAAAAAAAATATTTTTATTAAAATAATAAGCACTTGCTTAGTGGAATGGAAGCACAATATATTTTTATAAAATTTTAAAATTCCTGATACATTTTTTACACAAAGCTAAATGTAAATTAGAAATTCATGAATACTGCACGACTTATATTCCATGCAGTTCATTTTGTTCTGTATAATTATGCAGATATTACACACCTCTTCGTAGGCAAAAAACGTGTGGCACAGTGTTGTTTTCCCCCAAATTTGGTTTATGTGCATATTTTAAACCGCAAAACGACGATAAGATTCATTCGATAAGTGCATTATTTGATATTGTTGCCATATAATCGATCTTGCGCCGACTTGCACTTACTATGTTGTTTTTGAGGGTATGGAACTAAAATTTTGTAACAGGTGTAATTTGTCTTTCACACAACTTCATGCATGATAATACGGGGTGCCACGAATGATCACGCATTATAAAAACTGCATCCCTATAAAAATTATTTCAAAATTTGTGGTCTCGCCATCAATATCCACAATTATATCACATCACTTGTTTTGTTTTGTGGATTCATCAATTTATATTTTTATTTTTATTAAAAAAGAGTGTTTTTATTTTGTTTTTTGTCTGTTAAACATAATTTATAGAAATGCTGCAATTGGCAAACTCAAACTAAATGCTTGATTAGTGGAATTGTTGTCTTCCTAAAATTTATGTGTGCCTGTACCAGTTTCCTATATAAATGCCATATACCTCAATTCAAATAAGGGCTGCAAACCGCTTTTAAACCGAAACGGGTCGTACCCGGAATTCCGACTTTTCTTTTAGTGTGAACCGAACCTTGAATCGAACCTCTTCAGAAAAAAATAGGTGAACCTGTTCCGAACCAAAACTTTCGGTTCAGTTCAAAAAAATTTACGAGTCTTAGTTAAGCGAGCATTTTATTGATAAGAGAAGTAGTATAGACCCAAAACTGCTCAAAGAAATAAAACCTATAAAATTTAATTGAAATTATTTGAACTTGTATGTTTGAATATACAAAAATTCAAATAATCTGTAATTTTTTTGTATATTTTTAACAATTTAATTACTCTACTTTACAGATTTGAAAATACTTTGGACGTGCCAAGGTTCGAACTAAAACCTTATCACAAAACCTTGAACCTTTAATTTCTGAACCTTAACTATTGGTAAATTTTGGTTCGAACTCGCGAACCGGAACTTCGAAAAAATTATTTGGGCTTGCAGATTGATTCTAATAACTTCCTCGTGATAAAATCAATACTTTTTCTTTTGGCATACTTTTCAGTGTGGCCTCGAAACCAACAAAAGGGTAAGCGTATTTCAAGCGGCTTTCATAATGATGGAAATATAACTGGTGGTTACTCAAAACTTTAAAGTTTAGAGATTTTGCTAAAAGCGCGAGAGTGACAAAGCCAACGTTTGTAGGAATGTGTGAGTGGCTGAGCGCTGCATAAAGGTCCACCCCTATTTTAGCATGGCGATCAAGGAAACAACCAAATGCGTGGAAAGAAGTGTTAATTGCACGCTGTTAATAAGTAAGGTATGAAATAAAAGCTTTCAATGACTACTAAGGGTTTCATGGTCACACTCTGCCTTTTGTATAATAGAATACTATTATTAATCAAATATATAAGAAAATTCGAGAAAATACAAGACTTATATTAACCATGTATAACTTTAACACAAAGGTCTGTGTCTTTTCACGATCACGTTGTAATAAATCGTGACACACCGTGACAAGCTTAAATTCAGGTAACGTGCGCACTTCTAGTATATACACGTATTTTTAACTCCTTAGACGATTAGTTTGGGACACTATTTGTAATAGCTGTCATATGACCGAACGGCCAACTTGCAACTAAAAATCAGTTTGTGCTCATATTAACAGCTTTAAGAACGATATACAAAATTTGATTCAGTTTGGTCCACTATTCATATAGCCACTGATTGATTTTTACCTGGGAAAGGCAAAGGTAAATGCCAAAAATTATATCTAGGTAAGGTAAAAGGTTGAAATGTTGAATAATGATGATTAGGGTCGGTTCTCAATCCTCATGATTTTTAAAATTTAGGTGGATATTAAGAAAATGTGTGTTGCCTACTTCTAGGTCGTGTTTAAGCAACATACCCTTAGGGCAATAATCATAATCTTAATGTACACCTACATTTAAAATAAAAAAAGATGAGAAAACGGCATTTAGTGTGTTCTTCAAATCCTACCTAGTTAATCGCTCCTAACAAGTGCGATTTAAGTTAGCAGTGTCAGAAATGGTTTTCGCAGGGAGTCCCGGTCCTTTGGTAATCAACCTTTTCATTCATGTTTTTCCTCAAGTCTATCCAACTCAAATGGTCTGGCATACGCCTCTGACTTAAAGCTATCTATATGCCTCTTTTTACGATCCAGTTTTACAGCTTCTATTCCAAAATGACCTAAGGTCTCATAGCTTTTAAACACATAAATACTAACTAACTGTAAAATCATGAACTTTCACCGAATCAAGCCGTATTTATATAAATACACTTTTATATAAAGTCGACTATTTCTTTCCGTGAGCTGTCATCAAAAAGTCCAAAATCGTTAAAGTCTTATCGTAAGCGGATCGTTATGCTAAGTTGTCGCACAAATGCAAACCAATATGAAACAGGGCGTCGTCGTAGCATATCGATGCCCAACTCGTATGGCAAACGCACGCACATGCTGCCCATGCTTCAGTGACATCGTGATCTGATACCGTGTCTACGGTGGTTGCCCATGGTGCCAAAGCCAAGGATTGTTGAGCGTGTCACTGCGCGCTAAGGGCTGCGCTCTCGGAGATGATCATAAAACAATCGCATTATCGGATTTTTTATTTGTAACGTCGTCGGAAATAACTTTCCTGAAACTTTTCGAACCTTAGTTAAGCTTTAAAAGCCACATAATTTTTCTACCCAAGTGTCCTTGGTTTTATCAATAATTTAATGATGTTTTGACCAAATCTAGAATATTGATCCAGCCACTGGTCTTCGCAGTATCAGATATAGCAAGACCAGATTGAACTGTTCCTTAGCTTTACCCTTCGTGGCCCACAGCTGAGATACCAGCAGGCATCTATCTAATTATGAACAGAGATAACTTTTGCTTGACCTCGCTTTTCTAAAGTCCCTTAGAATTGGTTATTTTGTAAATTTTGTCCATAAGCTGAGGGCTGTTATAAGTGAGACCAACATTCCCATTGAAATTAAAGTATCTAGTCCCTTACCTTTTGAGAAGGTAAATGAAAATTTGGAACTAGGTAAGTTGAAAGGTACGAGAATTGGTAAATACTGAGGAACACAAAATTTGCATCTAGGTATCTACCTAAAACATCGTACTAAACTTAATTTTTGATAGAAGAGTAAAACAAATTGTAAATTGTCATCATCGGTTAAGGGTCACTGTTTTAAGCTCCAGTTATAATCATTCTTAAAATGCAATGCAAATCTTCACATCAAAGCAACAATCAAACTTCACCGCAAAATATTGCGCACACTTTCCTTACAAAGAAACAATTCCAAAAATTGGTTAAACAATTTTTGGTTCAAATTTATTGTATTTAAATATGAAAATATTTTCACTCCTGATTAGGCAAGTTCAAAGGATTCTTGTATGCTTCTTAAGCTAACAAAAGTAAAAGCGCAAGCCTGTGCCATTTTGTTGCATATGTAAATACTTTATTTTATTTTATTTAACTTTTTGTTTTTTGACTGTCAAGTGAAAAGGCAAAGGCTTTTGACAGCTGCAAGCTCTAACGGTATTACATGTGACAGCTGGCGTCTGCTGCGGTTTATGTTAAAAGCCAAAACCCTAAATGGTGGCCCACACATGTGGGTGGGTGGTGTGGAGTGTGCACAAATTTATGTTTATGTTAACAAAGTCGAGCCCATTCAAGTGGCAAGCCAAAACAAGGCACATGCCACGCCGCCCCCACCCCTCTCCTTTACACACTAAATGAAATGCAGTCATGTGCACAAAGCCGAAAACATTGTAACCAAGCGCGAGTTTTGAAGATAACAGCGACAACTTCTGTTGATAATGAGGCTAAAGATTACACTGAACGAAAACTAGGTGGCTGCTGAAGTGGGTTCCTGATCTTCATGTTGTTGGTTGTTGTGGCGCCTCCTCTTGTTGTCGCTTTTCTTCCGGCTCTTCGCGCTCAAACTGTTGCTGCTGCTTTTGTGCCTCCTCCTCCTGTTGACGTTTTAACATTTCAGCTGCATAATCCGCAAATGTTAAATTAATATCAAATGGTGTACGCCGAAAAATATTTGGCGGTGTATAATTATTTTGTATGGGCCAATACAGGCCATCCTCATCGGGTGCAAATGGTGAAGTGCCATAGATATGCGAAAATTCATCAAGTGTATAATAAAAACGTGTAGAGGACAAAACCAACTCAATACGTTGTATTTCCGGCAACCATTTGCGATAAATATCCACGGGTAAAGTTTCCGAATTAGCCTGAGCCATGGATTTAACTGGCAGCACCTGTGCAGAACTATGTTGGGTCGATTGGGGCTGCTGCTGCTCTTCATCGCTGCTATCCGAGTTCTCGACAGGCAGCGCATGTACTGGTTCAATACTTTCATTTATTAAACGACAAATGGTCAATAGTTTCTCCTTAATGATCAAATGTTGCTTACCCATCAGATACTCATCTGTGGGCGTGGAAGTGGGAAATTTCTCATTAATATGAGCAGCTGGTATACGTCGCCACATTAACTCTTTGGTATACAACTCCTTAATGTGATCCTCGATTTGAAAGACACGATTACTGGACCAAAATTCGTCTATACAATTGTTAACCAGCTCACGACAGAAAGAGCCCATCATGTCCTCGCCAGTCTCTAGCATTAACATGCTGTACTCGCCCATATATAAAAATAATCCACACATGGGATCGGGCGTAAAGGTTTGACTCAGGCACTTTTTATGCAACTCCTGTAAACGTTCCGTGAAGAGTGTAAAGAAATCCAGCGGTTTATGCGTTTCTTCATTGTCCAATTCAGCCTCAGCCTCGGTCTCTTCAGTCTGTGGAGCATCTTCGTCCATAGCATCAAAACGAAAGGTTCGTGTCACAGTCTCTAAATTCTCCAGATCTGCCGCTATTTGTGGGTCAGTGGTAAATGCCTCTGCATTGGCATTATTGCCACCGGCTTCTTCGACATTCAGGTTCTTTGGCTGCGTGTCATCTTGGGTGGACTGTGGCGTACTACGCTCATCATCCATCAAAGGCACTTCACCTTCATATTGCGTTTCCACTGGTGCCACTTGTTCCTCCTCTCCCAGTTCACCCTCTACCCCCAAGGTGCCCTGGGTATTGGTGCTAATACGTCCCGTGGTTATGGTTGTCTGTATTGAAGGCGTGCTGGCACGTTGCTCTAAATTCACATTTTTGGCCAGTATAAATATGCGCTGATAGAACACCGAAGTGTCCATATCACGCAGTTCTTCGTCCACATAATCCACCAGAGATTTGCGTACATGAAAAGTACCCGGACGTCGTAGAGTGAAACAAGAGTGTCGCGTTAGACGTTGGACACGTGTCTGACGCTGACGCGCCGCCGTCGAACCCTTGCGCATCAATCCGCGATATATCGACATAATGACCAACTGTAAAAGGGAAGGCGGCCCAACTAGGAGAAGGAGAATCGATAAAGCTTGTAGTTGTTAGTTTGCTTTTAAATATTCAATGTTGTCTAGACAACAAAAACAAGCAAATAATGAGCAAACGGTTGCTTGGAGAAATCAGAAATTTTATTTTACGTAGGTTGCTACATATATTTCTTGCCTAATAATGAAAACGCAAATATTTATGATCAAAAATTTTTTTATTGTTTTTAAAAGTATTCTCCAGCAGGATTTATACACTTTTGCATGCGCTCAATCCAATTGTCGAAGCACTTTTTCCACTCCGATTGAGACACATCCAAAACATGGTTTTGTGAACTCTTCAACAGCATCTTCTGGCGACGAAAATCGTTGACCACGAATTTTTCCCTTAATGTGCGGGAATAAAAAGAAGTCATTGGGTGCCGCGTCAGGGCTGTACGGCGGATGACCCATCAATTCGACGTTTTGGGCGGTCCAAAAGGCGCTGGTGTGAGCTGATGTGTGAGAGCTCGCATTGTCATGGTGCACAATGATCTGTCTTCTCTTGTTCGTTTTTCGAATTTCTCATCAGAATTGACCGTCCTACGTTGCTCAAGCGGAACAGTCGCCACATGACCAGTTTTACCGAAGAAACAGGCGACCATTTGCTTCGAAGTGCTTCTTCCACGAACGACTTTCGTTGGATTTGGCTCGTCTTGGAAGACCCACACGGTCGATTGCTATTTTGTTTCGGGCTCATAAGCATAGATTCATGATTCGTCACCTGTGACGATCTTTATAAACGTCTTTTGAAACACCGCGATTATATCTTTTTCAAAATTTCTTTGCACCAATCCACACGAGCCTTTTTTTGAGCGATTGTCAAATGGTGCGCGATCCAACGAGAACAAAACCTTTTTACGCCAAAGATGCCTCTATCTCACGGTATGTCACATAACGATCTTGCATTATCAGTTCAAGCACGGCATCAATGTTTTCTGGCACAACGACTGTTTTTGGACGACCTTCGTTTTCGAGCGAGCGACGCCCGCGATTGAATTCATTAAACCAATTTTTCACAGTGCTATAGGATGTTGCTACATCGCCATACAAAGATTTAAGTTCATCGTTGCACTCTTGTCGTGATAATCCACGTCGAAAGTTGTGAAAAATGATTGCACGAAAAATTTTCTCGAGTTAATTCCATTTTTCTGCCGATGTAAGTTTTTGATTAATCGTTAATCGATATCAATCGTGGTCACACATGAAAGAGTTGTATGGAGCTTTTATCGATAAAAATCCAAATTTTTTTTTGGGAAAAGCCCAATTAGTCCTAAAATGTCTAGAAGTGACCTAGGCCAGAAACTTAAATAACAACCCACGTAGAAGAAAGCATCTTCGACCGCATAAACTATATATATTCTTGATCAGCATGACGAGCTGAGTCTATATAGCCATGTCGGTCTGTCCGTCGGTCCGTCTGTTTCTATGCTATCTCCTCCCTCAGTTTTAAAGCTATATTGACCAAACTTTGCAAAAAGTTTTTAAATACACATAGGCTGCACATTTGTCAGAATCGGCCAGATCGGATGACTATATCATATAGCTGCCATGGGAACGATCAGTCCAAGAACTAGTTCTAGTGAGAAAAACTTTTTTGGTTTCTATCGTAGCGTCATAGTGTTTTTACATTGGAGCCGTAACGAGGCCGTAAGCAAAAATGCCTTCAGGCAGTCGTAGGGCAATTTTTTTCATTATCAAAGCAACAACTCGTAAAGAATCAACAGAAAATTTTAAATATATAACATATTTTGTAAATTTGAATTATTGGATATTGAGAGAACGAAAGCGATAGACCTGAAGAAAGAAATGAATGAAAATTAAGCGGATCGAAAAGAAGAAGTCAAAAGCCATTGAAAATTATACATTTTTATGCTCAGCTACCAATTCTAGAATTGAAATCAGAGTCTCAAGATGTGGATAAGGAATTACTGATGACTCCATTGCCATACAGTGTAGCCGAAGAACAAAGTAAAAATAGATTAAAATCGTATGATGATGGCGTGAATATGCAAAGCATATGTAGAAAGAAATACCTAAAACCAACTGCACATTAAAAATCTTCTAAGTTTTTTACTGCAGAAATTTTTCAAATAATTTTATTATTTTTTTAATATAATAAACAATTAAACTGACATTTTTCCATTCTTTTTATAAATGCTTTTATATATAAATGCTAATGCTTTTCTTCTTCACTGCACGACTTTGGATTGGTTTAGGAAGATTGACTTAAATATTTCTCAACGCCGTTGAGCAGGACTCCTTTAAAATGTTGCACATACTGCTACCTCTTTAAAAAAAAAAATATGATAAATAAAATTACTCCTGCCTAGTTAATTTCTTTTCTAGTATTTATTAGTTTTTCACACAATTCTGGAAAAATTTATCAAAATCGGATGACTATAGCACATAGATGCCATATAAACAGTCGTTCAAAAATAGTTCTAGTCTAGTGAGAAAACTTTTTGTTATCAAACTTTGGTAGCGTCTTTCAAAAACTGCAAGGGTATTTAAATCATTGGCGTAGCCACTGTTAGCCTTCTATTTATAATATCTCGTATTCTTTTCGAACCTATGAGTAATAATAAAACGTTAGAGAGCCTTTTCGCTGCCAACTTTTTTTCCACATTAAGCACACACCGTAGAGTTTTAGAAAAATAAGATAGATCATTTGCAAGCGTATTAAAACTTTGAAACAGATTTCTTTAGATTTTTGGTAGTCCGTCTGATTTCTATAAAACTCCTGCATTCTATTTTAATTAAAATTTGTAATACCCTTGATTTTTCGCTCAGTGTCCGATTCGCACTTACTCAGTTATTATTATATGGGCATGTAGTTGTAGTAGTACGTGTACTTGGCGCTCTGTTGTTGCCTCAATGATTATTATCATTCACATGAAATCTAAAGGCATTTTGTTGGCTAAAACCTCATCCCTTGTTCGGTTTGGTTGTTGCTGTGCGGTTCAGCCTGTCAGTTGGTTTTGCTTTTCGCCAAGTTAATTTATTCATGGCGCATTTATGAGCATAGTGATTTCAAGCAGCACCTACAAAAAGCTTCTCGCAGAACAACAACAACAAAAACAACAACAATGTATAAAAGGGAAAACTTCTTCATCAGGCCACGACCTCGAAGCTGGTTTACCGTAGTCGGCAGGCGGCAGCAGGAGCAGCAGGCAGCAGCCGCCGCTCTTTGAACAATTTGAAACACTTGGGCATACAATATGTTGAAATGATAATGAGTGAAAATTGTTTTTTGACTCGCTTCCCCAGGTGTTTCGGTGCACACAAAAAAAAACTTTCTTCAAAAGCAGCACCAGAGAGAGAGAGAGAGAGAGGTCCACCCTTCTCCGCCTTACCCGTTGAGTGGCCCGTTTTACAGTTTAGTTTATTGTAACGCAAAGTTGCGTAGCAATTTGTGGCTATGTTTAAATATCTAAGTGGCTTAAATTGTAGTTTAAAGATGACTTTCACTCTTGTTCATTGCCAGGCAAATATGTGCCATCTTCATCATGGCCAAATCCGCAGCCAGATATGTCGACAAGCCATGCCCATTTGTTGTCTATGTCATTGGCAGTTGGCAGCGTTGATTGCATCCAAGTTCTTAGTCAATATTTGTCCGATTTCAATGAAATGAGAAATTGACATGCAAGCAAATACACCAGACAACCCCAGATGCACAGGATGGGATGCAGAGAATAGCTGCAGACTGCAGAAGAGAGGGGCTGGGGGGGGGGGCAAACAAACGCAGACCGAGTAGGTATACTGGACTCCGGCAGACGGAGCAGACATAGGTAAATTAATTGCGATTTGTATGCAATGGAACTTTTGTGTGTAACAAAGTGATTGATACGGTGTCCATTTTGTTAGACAAATTGTTCCCGCTGCTGTGGCAAAACACCACAGAATTTTCATCAATTGAAAGGCAATTCGTTAGGCATAGGCCCCGATTCTAGAAAAAAAAAAGAAGCTAATTGGCGTTTCACCATGAAATGCAGCTTTATTTTTGGTTCATTAATGTGGGCATAAAACACAACTCTGGAAAACAAGACCACGCATCTAGCACCCATCATCAGGGTCAGGAACCGATCCGGTGTTTTTACGTAAATGCTGAACTTAATCGAAAACCGCTTTTGAAAACGGTTCGCTTCGGTTCAGTTTATCTATGAGTTTAATTATGTGAAGCAGGGGTGCCCACGGAAAGTATATGGAAGAGCAGTATTATTTTTTCCTATATCAAAAAAAAAAAACGATATCGTAGCTTAAAGTCGCCCCTTTACTCAGGGAAAGGAGTATTTAATAAATCTTTTATTAAATCACAAAATGTTAATATTAACATAGTATGTTAAACATGTGATATTGAGCGCACAGTAATATCAAATTTATGAAAATATTTCAAATTTAAATATTTTCGCTATATATTATCCGATTTTTCTGACAACTAACAGATGTTTTTTTTTGACAACCGTTTTTTTGAAAACTAAAAAAAAAATAGAAAATTTGCAATAGGGTATAAAATATCTATTTGGAGCTATACATCAATGTCTGCCATTTACTTTTTTAAGATTATTTTATGTAAATGTTTAAGTCCAATATTTTCATTTTGGGCAAAAAAAAGTCGGTAAATCTCATGTTACTAAGCTCCATTGACTGCTACGTTGCGATTTTCATTATTTCTAAAAAAAAAGTATGGCCCAATGATGCCGCCGGCCCACAAACCGCCCCAAACAATTCATTTTTAAGAGTGCATTGGCAGCTCTTGAACTGATTCTTGCTGCTCTTCAGACCAAATTCGGCAATTATGTTTTGTTTCTGGTTTGTCGCTGAAGACAATTTTTTGGTTGGTGGATTAATGTCCAATAAAGTGAAACTGGTGCGAAATTTGTTTTTTTACCTGTTCGGTGGGTAGATTATGACGATTATAAGAAATGGACGTAATTTGTGAAACACATTTCTCACAGTGTGTTAATTCCCATGCCTGCTTGCAGGGATTCGATTTATGTAACACTGCCCTCTTTTTAGGTTCTGCTCCTTCCGAGTAAACTACATATTCCAACCAAATCTGTACTTTTAGTTTTCGGCTTGTGTTCGGATTTAAAACCCCTTTTTCTCGTAAACGATTCGGAATTTCGCTATGTTGTCCTCGACGAAGTTGTAGCTCTTGCTTTGGCCTACAAAACATTCATATTCATATTCAAACAAGCAATTCGAAAAACTAATTTTTTTCTTTTAATTACAAAAACTTTTAGTTTTCACCCCTATTTTGAAAACCGTTAGGAATTCGGCCAAAATACTGAGGGCAATGTTGTAGCTTAGACTAAAATAAACAAAACATTAGAACAAACCAACTTCATTTAATTACTTCGTATCATAGTTTTAGGTCCATAAGCCTGAAAACTTTTCAGCAACATTATTAAATATTAGAATGATTTGTAGTTATTGATTGGCTCTTAAAGTCAAAAATTTAAATTTTTCAAATTATATAAATTAAAAAACAAAAAGCAAAACTTAGAAAACATAAATAAAGAAATTGAAATGTTTTTAATTTTTACCTACAGTTTTTATGACAATTTCACTAGCTACTAGGCCTAAACTATATAAAGGAAAGTTCATATGACGTTGACTTGTTCTAACGATTTCATTATTTTAGTCTAAGCTACAATTTCGCCCTAAATGGTTTGCTCAAATTAGTAACGGTTGTAAAAAAAAATGTTGAAAAGCTGTTCAAAAATATGGAAAAACTTTATGATTTCTCAACATTTTTGTAATTTGGGGTATGAAGATGTGATTTTTTTAATCTGCAGTATATTAATGTTTTGTAGGCCACGTTAAGGGCTTCAATGTCGTGGAAGACAACAAAGCGAAATTCCGAATAGTTTACGAGATATGGGGTTCCTTAATACAAAAAAACAGTGAAAAAAAAACGGCAGCTAACCAAGCCAAACCCAGTCAGGGTTTTTATACTACCATCATACCCTTTCAAATTTTTTTTGGTCCCGTTGTGATGAACTTTTTTGAGTCTAAAAGTGTGTCACAGAGTAATAACCACTGTAGAAGTTGTTACTCAGTTAATGAAGATCAATGCGTTCAGCATTTCCTCTGTCACTGCTCAGCGATCAGTAGGAGACGTTATGCAATCCTACGTCAGCCTTTTTTGCCTAACCTTTCAGTGGTATCTGAAATAGAGATCGCTGTATAACTGAAGTTTGTGCTACTATTTAAGTGGTTTAATAGGGAAGACCCTACCATTTCTGCCTAATAGTAAAAATGTGGGGTTATATGTTATCTCAACGGGCCTAACTCTGGCCTAAGTGGAGAGGCTTCAGTGCCTCTAACATCACAATCTAAAGCCTTCAAGTGAACCACTTATAGTCTCGCTCTACGATTATCCATTCTTCTTATGTGGTGCAACACTTCGATTATTCGGCTCTATTAGCAACAGTTCCCCCTCCAGAAATCGGTTCCAAATCGTATCGTGCCTTCATCCTATCACTTACCAGCTAGATGCATTCCCTTATAAGTCGGTGAATCTTGCCCAGCTATGACTCTACGTCCACACCCGTGTTCTAGAGGACCTGCTTGTATGGATTCGATTTATGTTGGTAACTTAACCAACTTAAGCTTGACATCTGGGACCTAACACGAATAGAATAGCGTCTCATTGCAGAGCGCTGTGCTGCAGTGTGTATTAGTAAAGAGATTTTCTACCCACTTCCAACTTGCCTGCTATTTTTTTTCAATAATAATATTTTAGCTGTGATAAAAAACCATCATCTGCTTACACTTGCATATCAACAAACCACTAATTATGTAACCCGAACTGTTATAATTTTTATTTGCGTATAAATTCAATTAAAAATTTAAACGTCCCCAACTTGCACACAATTATTGTTTAAGTACAACTTTTTAAATTAAATGCGCACACCCAAAACCGAAAAGAGAGCGGGGGGGGAAGCGAAGCTGAGCCAATTTTATTTTAATTAAATTATCTGGCGCATCAACAGCAACAACAACCAGTTGAGCTTTCAATTGCCTGACTTTGGATAAAAGTTGAGCCAGGTGCGATGACAAAATTTTAATTGTTGTTGAGCAAAGTTTTTCGCCAATGCAATTAAATGCAATGACAACTTGACTAAGGGGGGGAGGGCGAATGAAGTGCCGGGCTAATCAATTAGATGGCCACTGGCAACGGCGGAACGAGGTTTCCCCTCCCCCATCTCCTCGAATTCCAATTAAAGGCAGCTAATTTATTTGAGGATGACCAAAAAAAAAAAAATCAATATTTGCTCTCAGGCCAAAGGCTATGATCATTGCGGTCCCTTGTCTTGAGCTCAATTATATTTTTATTTATGCGCCAACATTCGCGCACTTAACAAATAGCTTGAGAGCCAAAGATGAGCATCCCTTTATTTGGAAATGGAATTTTATTTGTTTCGCCCAAGTAAGCAAATTTGGCGGAAACTTTTGTTTTGTTTGTTTGCAAGGAATGTATTTGATTATGAAAACAGAAAAAGACCCAAGCCATTAAATAACACAGCAAGAATAAGTAAACTGTAAGCTCCATTTCGACTATTTCCATTAGTTGTACCATTATTTTCCAACATATCATCGATGAATTTTTTCATATCACTTTTTGTATGTTCACCTTCATAGGTTTTTATCATTTTACCATCAGTGAACCATACGATTTGGGGTAGCTCGCTTATTTCAAACTCATCACACCATTTGGGAGAAACACAATTATATTCTCCCAGGCATAAAAGATGTTCCTGTGCGAACTCCTTTGCGAGTTCTTGCCATATTGGATTTAAATCTATGCATTCTAGACACGATGGGTTGTAAAAATCGATTACGTAATAGCCATTGGCTGTGGTATCCTTAAATTGTTCCTCTGCTATGGTGTTGACCTCACCAAAATCGCAAAAGATTGAAGACAAGGTAGTGGATTCATCAGGTTGTGTTGATATTGATAGTAGAAGCAGGCTCAGAGTAAACCAAATTAACATATCCTTAAAAATCGAAATAAAAAAATTTTTTATTTTTTGGAATTTTGTCCTAAAAAGTCGATTACAAAATCAACAACTATTTGATTATACAAAAATTACGAAAATCAATTTGTATTATCATATAATTATATTGCCCGGCCCCAAAAAGTAGGCAATGCTAATTGCAACAATGAATATCTGGCCCCTAGAAGTATGCAATCTAAACTAAAGGTGGCAATTCCTCAGAACACATTGCCCCAAAAAGTAGGCAAAATATATTAAAGTTCTTTATTCAAAAGCAAACGGATTACAGTAAATAGTAACTGTCTTCCACTGCGAAACCAGACCTGGTGACTTGTAGTATGCCTTATGTTAAGAGTTCTTTTGCTATCGTACTAAGCATGGCTCTTAAGTGTGATTCAAAAATCTGCGAACTGCCCGGCCCCAAAAAGTAGGCAATGCAAAGTCAACTCAGAATCAACTGGCCCTTAGAAGTATGCAATCT
The DNA here is from genome assembly GCA_018904225.1 of Lordiphosa mommai. Taxonomy (NCBI): domain Eukaryota; kingdom Metazoa; phylum Arthropoda; class Insecta; order Diptera; family Drosophilidae; genus Lordiphosa; species Lordiphosa mommai. Next base: position 8,437 of record JAEIFT010000505.1, on the reverse strand, counting down.
AAACTAAAGGTGGCAATTCCTTAAAAAACACTGCCCCAAAAAGTAGGCAAAATATATTAAAGTTCTTTATTCCCAAGCAAACGGATCACAGTAAATAGATACTGCCTTCCACTGCAAAACCTCTTAACGAACCAGGTGACTGATAAAGAGTTATTTTGCTATCTTACTTTGCATGGCTCTTAAGTCTGATTCAAAAATCTGCTAGACCACTTAATGTTTTCCTTCAAATGTTTGCTGTGAGTTCAATGTACACGCCCAAATGTATGCTATGATAAATTTTATTCAAAAAAATTGTCCCAAAAATCTTGAAAATCCCTTCACATTTTAAATAGATTTTTATTTACTTAACCTTATTTATGGGCATTGGAGAGGAAAATGTTTTCAGGCACACTTTTAAGCGTAGTTTTTTTTAATACAATTTTGACCCTTTTTTTTGCTCTCTTTACTCATCCTCTTGTGGAATTCTTAAATGGCACTTCCTGTGCTGAAGTGTGTGTGTGAGTGTGTTTGGTATGACGAACGTTCCATAAATTCCTTTTTTTCGCCTCAGCTTCTCAGCCTGGTTTCAAATCTCAAACGAAAAATTTTGTAAATTCCTCACAGACATTTGTGTTCACATTTGTGTTTCTATAGCGATAGCTCATGTTTAATTGCAATGCCAACAGCAATTAGCATTTAGATAACACATTTGCTGCAACATAACAAATAGTTTTGTTACATTTCACCCACCCGTTGGATAAGGACGAGGGACAAATACTTGAAATTTAAATAGAATAAAAATGCATAGAGCATGAAATTGCATGTTCTTTTTAGCACGAGCAACAAAACAATGGCCAGGACTTGATTAAAGTGAAACGATATGCAGTATGTGTGCGTGTGTGTGTGTGTGTGAGCAAATATCAAACAATTAAATTACACGCCAGCCAGAAACCAAAACGAATGCAAAACAAAATCCAAAGTGAACTCAATTTGCTGGCATCTAAATCATTTTTAATTTGAACAACAATAACAATAGCTGCTGCGCATAAAAAAAAATTTTTTTTTTTTGTTTCCGCACAAACAAACGAACCTAAATAACTGCAATAACAAAATGTAGCATACATATGAGCATAAGTTAACGAGCTAGAGAGAGAGAGAGAGTGTGCTCAAACAGTGCACAACTGCAAATGCAATATATCCTACTCTCTCATGTACCGTTACACGCTGCTGCACAATTATTCAAATCCACGAGCCATGACTGCTACCGTGAGCTGCACAATAGAGAAGTGAAGTGGGAGATGCGCTCACCAGAGAACATAGAGAACAAGAGAAGCTTTGCCACATCACAGTTGCCGCTGTTGTGTATGAATACCCTGTGAACTTTTGATCAGTTCGATGTATAGGTAGCAAAATCACAAAATTTTTAATATTTCTCTAGAAGTAATAATTCGAATGATCTCCAGACAAATTTTTCCATAGCTGAAAAGAGTCATCAGTTATACATATTCAAGCTATCAACAATTTCAAAACGTTTCAAATCGACCATCATGTTTTAATTTCAGCAACTATTCTTGAACCGGTTCAATCTGGTTTTGATTCGGGAAAAAATCAAAATCAAACTTCATATAACTACACACCTAAACTCAGAAAAAAGCGACTGCCAGAATTCTAGTACGATCGAAATGGAAATAATGCCGCTTTGTACTTAAAGTTTCAAATATATTTTGTTCTTGGGTTCAGGTAAATAAAGTATAATACATTCTTAAGTCCAAACACGACCGTTAACTGAGAACAAACATTGTTGTATCGAGAATTTTTCGTATTTACAGTTAGCCGAAAAATTCTAGAAAACGCATTCTTAATTCAAGTACAAAATTTCTTAGGTTAAGTACTAAATAATCTTAAAATAACTAGCCAAAAAAAGTATGCAATGGAAAATGCGAAATATTTCAATACGAAACTGTCCTTAAACTGGTTCTATCACTTTACTTATGCAGGTATGGTAGATTTCTCGCCTACAGTTATATCTTCTAGTTTGATTAGCTCAAGGAAAAAAATTTCACGTATCAAGCACAAACCGACAGCTTTTTATGGGCCTCAACCTAGACTTTTGAACTTTTATGTCTTATGGCGAGAAAGTTAATGGCAATGGTTATAATTGTAAGATAACAGAAGTATCTACGTGTTTATTATCCCTAAACATCACTCAAAATTTAGCGGCGTTTGAGAGTGGCTCTTTATGTTATATCCTCACTGTATTTGGTTTAAAGAATGTTTTAGGGGAATAATTTAGAATTTATTAAACTTCAAGGAAAAAATATGCTATTTTTGATTACGCAAATTCTAATTTATGAGTTAATCGGAATTGACTTAAGACTTATTCGACCTAAAATTATGATCAAAAAGATCTTAGTATACTTTGAAATGTACTGAATATATCTCGGAACGGTCTAGAATCAAGTATTTCGGGATTGAAACATCGTACTTGATATCAGAACTTTGTACTTGAATCAAATATTTTCTCCGGGAAAAAAAATAACTTCATATTTTAAACCCAAACACCAAATTGTAAGTTCATAGCTTAAATAATTTCTGAGATATGCCTCTAAGTCAATTTTAAACCGGTTCAATCAGGTTCGGAACCGGTCTTGCAACAGTGAAATTATAAACTCTATATATTTCCTTCTACACACGAAATTTCAAGTTTATAGCTTAAATAGTTTTAAAGTTATGGAGCTGATCCACCCTTTGAACCGGATTTGCGCCTACTGCATATGCGAATGAATACAAATCGCTTTATTTTTGTAACCTACTCTAAAACTACAATCTCCAATTTACGAAGTACATATTAGAGTTGGGTCTTATGCATACAGGGTGGCTGCTGAAAGTTGCTACCAAAAAAACGTAATAACTTGTTTTCTATTTAAGGGGGTCTTCTACCCTTGAACAGTGATTAATGAGTGTTTTTTAAAAAAAATTCTGGAGAGAAAATTATAAGAGCTATTTTAGTTTGGTTTTTGGATTTGTGTTATTAATTTACTATTTAATAAAATATAAAAAAAAATGTTTGGATTTCGAGGGCTGTTCAAAAAGTTATCGGCCTGCCAATAAGGTCTAAAAAAAAAAGGTGTAGTCGTGGCCGATTCCGGGACTCAGGTTATCGGAATTGAAAACGGTAAATGAAGTTATGATCAGAATTGATGTAATTCTGGCCCGTACCTCAAGAAGCATATTTTTTCAATATTTTTTTGAAAATTTAGAAAAATTGGCGGCCAATTAAAAAAAAAATTAGATTTTTCAAGTTTTTTTTTGCAGTTTAGTGTAAAAAAAAATAGTAAAAAAATGTTTTTCCTCTTGATTGAGGTACGGGTCAGAATTAGATCAATTATGCGTCGATTGCAACATGGCTCATCAAAATCGGTTCAGTAGAACTGGCGCAATCATGGCTACCAGGTCAAAAAACATGGTTCCGAGAAAAACGCGCTTAAAGTTTTGAGCAACGTTGAAAATACACACGTTAGCAAGAACATTGCTTCACTAAAATGGATATATCTGCTAAACTATTACGAATATTTGAAAATGGTTTAAAGGGGATGAAAGGGGAATGTCCAAGCTATAATAATTAGGCAAAACAAAAAAATCGAAAAAAATTAATTTTCAAATGTAGAAGACACCCTTAAGAAATCTGCTTTATTTTTCTTTTTAATTTTATAGCTTGATCTTTAGATTGAACAGAAATGAATAACAGGTACACTGGACAAATAATTTGGATTGTCTGCCGCTATCACGCACTGAAGTCTATAGTTTCGGTTTAAAGAGAGTATGGATATGGGCACAGGTTTGACGGCGATCCTCCAGGCAGATGGACCATATTGGTCCTATCGCGACTGTAGCAATTGCCATACAAAACAATCCAAGAGTTTCGACATGAAGCTTATCTGCTTGAATCGATATCAGCAGAGAGACATTGCAGACAATTATGCACAAAGATTCAAACTTAATTCCTTATAAAATTAAAATGGCTACCAAACTGAACTGTAATTATGCCAGAAGATGCTTCAAATGGTGGAAGAGAAGAACAACATTTTTTTTAAAACGGTAACGCAAGCAAACAAAATTTTTGAATGTGTTTCCAATCTTACCTTACGTCAAGTTGCTATTGTTTAACTTAATTATTTTTAACCAGAACAGGGCATCTCTTGGTCGAGCTTGACAAACAAAAACTTGTCCAACTTGTTTTTGTATTTCCTTTTTGTTTACATCCTCAATTTGTCACAATAGCAGAGCAATTTAAATGTTTATAATAAACAAAAAAAAACCTTTTATTCATTACTTGCAACATTTTAAGCGCTTTTGTAAAGATTTGCATAGCTTTGCTGACAACTCGTTTACCAGGAAATATTTGTATCAAGTTTAAAAGCAAAACTTTTCCTTCCAACACAAAACTATCAATTATCAGGTATCTCATCTGAGCCGGGCTAACAGTCAGGTATCTCTCTCTTCATTTCAGTCAAAAAGGGTCTAATAAATACGGCTAAGCACTCGCATCTGGGCTTCGGCGAAATGACAAAGCCTAAGGCAAATGATGTGAAATATATTTTGTACATAAAGCGAAGAAGCAGCAAGGACATAAAATGGAGAAGGCGTCGATGGCGGATGCATATGCCCACTTACAAGTAATAACAAGCCCAAGAGGGGCATAAAAATCTGCGGCCAACTCTCTCAGGACAATGACAATGTCAGGCATATGTGTGTGTGTGTGTGTGTAGCCATAAAAAGCCAAAACCCAAATAAACTCATCCCTCCCTCAAAAAAGTTATTTGCAAAGGACTTTGGACTTTGACATAAAAAAGAAAGTCATCGCATAATGCGTGTGATTGATTTACCTGTTTCCAGCACCTTGGCTTGGCCAGGTGAGAGAGCAGCTGTAAAATTGATGGCTCCCATTTGGTTAGACGCGAGATTTTGAGATGATTAGCCCCCGAAAAGCAGGGATTTTTGTTGCAGCCAAAAGTTTTGGTTAGTTAAAAGTGTTTCGTCATTGTTGACACCTTTCGTCTTGACAACAACTTGAGAAACTCGAGACTGAAAAAGCCAAAAGTTTTTCTTTTTTCTTTTCACTGGCCAAACACAAAAGTTGTGAATACTTGTGGGCGTGGCAGCTCATGTTGATTGGTGTTAAATATTTGGCGGCAAGTAAGTTTTTTCCTAAATCTAATTTATTACATTGTGTGTGCGTGTGTGTGTGTGGACCAGTTTGAAAGCCTAACAGACAGCGACAAATACACAACAGAAGTTGTTAAGTCCTTCGCCACATACGAGATTGTGTGTCAGCCGCAGAGCTCATGTGACTCCGGATGGTGGGATGTCTTCGTTTGCCTGTTCACCAATTTGCTCCGTTGTCGTTAGATATATCTTCATATCATTTGCGGTGGCTTTAAAATGCCAGACACAGAGTTGAGCATTTATCATTTGGAATGCCAATTTGTTGAGTTTCAAGTGATATCCTCAGACTTGGCAATTGAAAGTGCAGTTAAACTGCAATCGCGTTTGCGTTTGCGTTTTCATTATGCGCCGCCCTATCCTCCCCAATCTCACATAAAAATGCGATGCCAAATAAAATAAAAGAAGCGGCTGAAGTTGCAGACAAAACTTTGTTTGAACAGTTTAAGCGGGGGCATACTCGACTTTAAGGTTGCTCTAGATTCACTTTATTGTTTAATTTTTTTTCTCAGCAATTTAATTTGCTCGGAAATTAGACATTATTCGGTTCAGTGGTTTGCACACGTTTTAAGCCACAGGTTCAATTCAACACCGCGGATTCGGTGGGATAATTTTTTGACACTTAAATGTCCTTAAGAGTTAAACTCAAAACAGCAAAATGGTATAGAGTAAGTCCTCAGCATTCCCAAAATGTATTTAAGTTGTAAAATTAATAATTGTGAAAATCAAACAATTTTATTTTCGTTTTAAATGGACGAAAAATAAAATTACGAATACGACACGTACACCAGATCTAAATTTTTACAACAAATCATATAAAAACATAAAATTTTTTATATAAAATCGCTGACCAAAAAATTTTCTAAAATATTTTTCTATATCACTATTTCACTAATTTATAAATTATATATTTTTTTTTTTTTTTTATCCATTTACCCTTAACAAAAATATATTCTTATTAAAATAAATTAAAAACAAATATTTTTTACATAATATTTAAAATATTTCATTTTACTAAATATAAGCATTTCTCTTTCTTCTCTTTTTTTCTTTTTTTCTCTCTTTTATTATCTTCCTCTTCTTTAATTAACTTTTAACAAGTATAACATTTCTCTAAATTTTCTTATAAATCAAATATTTAATATCAAATCAATTAAAAGCCAATATTCCCATACTTTTACAAATTATTTTTCCTTCCAGATATAAAAATTTTTCTACACGAGGTCAATCAATTTCTTTCGCTCTAGTCCTCTGTTATAAATTAATTACATCAAATATTAACTAACTCACTAATTTTAAAGCAATGCTATTTTTATATAAAAGAGTTTGTCCTGACTGGACTGACTGATTAAGCAATCAACGTAGAGCCTGAACGGTAAGACATAGAAAGCTGAAATTTTCACAAAGTTTCTATGAGTTGAAAGTGAGCACTAAGGCGGGGTTTGGGAAAATTCGACCTTGGCTAAGGGTGGAAAACTCCAGAAATCCGAAAAGCTACTATGGGGAAAAATTTTGTTTTTCATCCGATTGACTTGAAATTTGGTTTGTAAGTAAAGTATGCGAAATAATTGGACACCTGTTTCCCAGATTTTGGAAAATCCGCACAAGGAAAATGGCAACGGAAGAATTCTTCATGGAAAAAAATATTTTTCATCCGATTGACTTCAAACTCGGTTTGTGAGGATGGTGTGAAGAAAAATTAGACTTGAGATTTTCCGATGTGGAAAATCCGCCCGAAAAGTCGGAAAATTCCGGATATGGAAAAAATATTTTTCATTCGTTTGGCTTCAAACTCGGTTTGTAAGGGTAGTATGCTACCAGATTGCTTCAAACTCGGTTTGTAAGGGTAGAAGCATGATGTTCCAATTTGGCCGGGGGACCGGAAACAATGGAAAAAACGTTTCATCCGGTTGGCTTCAAACTCGGTTTGTAGGATAGTATGCTCAAGTATTTTTTGACGGTGGAAAATCCACCCACAAGAAAAGGCCAGGAGATTCTATATGGAAAACATTGTTTTTCATCCGATTGACTTCAAACTCGGTTTGTAGGGATAATGTAAAATAAGTTGACATGAGATTTTCCAATGTTGAAAATTTGACCCAAGAGTGAAATGCCTGGAAAATTCTATATGGTAAAACCTATTTTTAATCCGAGTGGCTTATGAAAAATTATTTGATTCTCGGCGTAGGAGATTTCCGCCCACAGGAGACAATGGTGGGCGTATTTCGGTTCAAGTGACAATGGCTATTTGTGAGCCGATCTGCATAAAATTCGTTCTGTAAATCTAGGGTCAGAATAAATGGAAACACTTGTTTTTTTTTATTTCGGAAGTTCACTCGCAAAGGTCGGATTATGGGTGCGGGGGTGGGTTTTTAGCCGATATGTATTAAATTTGGTTTGAAAGCTCTATGGGCCAATTAAATTAGATAAAGTTTTTAGCTTTGCGCATACTCACCCCTCAAGGTCGGATAATGGGTGGCGGGGTGGTTTCAGCGTTTGTACGCTTAACGGGCCAAGTAGGTGGGAAAATAATTTTCCATTTCTGATGGTCGGAAAATGGGGCGGGGGGTGGTATCATTCCCAAACGTTTTTTTCATTATTTTGGCGGCTTTATTGATGGTGGCGAAGCGAAGCGCGCCGGGTTATCTGCTAGTCTAAAAAAACATAAAAATATTTTCGTTTTCTATATATTTTTTGCACTTCTAAGGCGTACGAATGTCGTACCTGCAGATCGCGGAAATGCTTATATATAAAACTGTTTTTGAAGATATACAGTTGTTTTTACTTTATCAAAGAGACTAAAACTCCTTAGCTTTTTATGTACTATAAGGTGGATAAAAATGTGATCTAAATGTGGACAAACAAGCCACTCTATGAAAATTACAGAGACTATTTAAGAATAGTCAAATAATCGTCTTCCTTGATACTTTTTCCATTAAAAGTATTTTGATGTTACTGCAAAAATGGTTAAAAATACTGAAATTGTTTGTTGATTTCGGAAAACGACTTCCTCTGTGGAACATAGAAAAGCCACTTTAAATGATTTTTCCTGATTTTTGCTAGAAATTTCCAAGCCCTAAGCACCAGTTAAACTTCGATTGCAAGCAATGTGCCAAAATGTGCTCACGAATGTGTAAAATTACGTATAATGTAATAAATTTTATAAAAATATTCAGACAATTTTTTGCCTCCCCTTTTATGGCAAACTTGCTTCACCCTTATTTGCACATTGTTT
>JAEIFT010000504.1:0-189573 GCA_018904225.1 Lordiphosa mommai | reverse complement strand
ATAGAAAACTTCAGTGGCGGAAGCATTCATTTGAATGCCACCTCCAGGTGGTGGTGTCAATGATGACAGATGATAAAAGTCTGTTATAAATAGCCAAAAAAAAAAAAAAAAAGTGAGCAACAAGTGCCAACTGGAAGATGACCAGAAAAAACACAAATATTCAAAAAAAGGTGCCAAACTTTAACCAAGCAGCCGTTCAGCTCAGGTGAGAGACAGCGAGCGACGACGCTGACTTCGACGGCGACTTGGACTGCGCCGCTTGGCGAAGGCGGGGTACAGACCCCAAAGACTGCGACGCTCATTCGATACGCGTTCGTTGAAACGACGAGTCATGGAGACGCCCGCCTTCGCGTGTGAGCAAAAAAAAAGTAAATAAATAAATATAAATAAAAAAACTGAAACCCGATTCCGGTTTAAAAAAAAAGTTATATAAAAATTCAAATATCTAAGAATTATAACAAATTCGTTCAAAACGAAAGTGCAAGTGAAAATGATATGGGAAAAAGTGCTAAAGGGCACTCAAGTGAATTAATTAAAGTGAACATTGAGGAGTACTTCGACACATAACACCACATAAAAAGGTAAGTCTATAGTCATAACTTAAATAAGCTTATTTATGGCCAATTATTTAGTCATCAGAGCAGGCTCATTAGCTACTTAGAAGCAGGTACATGGTATATATGTACATACATTTTATATGCTGGAAGTACCTGTCGATAAGGCAAACAATATTCTTATATACACACACACACACGCAAACACACCTTAAAAAACATTAGCTAAAAAAAATATACATAAACAAACAAACCAATAAACCTTTGTTATATTTGCACTGCAATCTAACAGCCGTTGGGTCAAGTTAAGCGGCAAATTCTATAATTTTACGAGGGAATAAATTAGAAATAAATAACTGAGAAAATGCTGTTTAATTGGGCAAGATCTAAGATCAGCATCAAATAGATTAGTCAGCTCTCTAGCTGAATCATTTTTAATAGCTTTAAACTGATGCGGAGATCAATACTGTAAAGCAGCTCAAATTACTCAGTTTTTGTTTTACAAACAAATCTTATATAATTCTATCTTACACTTTTTAATGCAAAGGCTACAATTTATTTGACTTTGTTTTATTATCTAAACTGGCACCAACTCTATGGACAAAATATAGAATAATTAGGCTATATATGCACCTTTAAGAATATGTAAAGAAAATTTCGCTACGACCATCCTAAGTTCCCATATCAGTACAAATCTTCACCTATTTTAAACAAAAACTTTGTTTCTCAAAATCCATGATTTTCAAAAACAAAATAATTGCTTTAAAATATCATGTTGCTTAGGTTTGATAGAAAGCATTATAAACGAAAAGTAACTTCTACTTTGTGTCGTAGTTTTTATTTAAATACTTTCAAGATTAAGTGTACCTTATGTGGGAGCATATAAACTAACATATACCAAGATTAGTGACGCTACGATGGAAAACAAAAAAAGTTTTTCTAACTAGAACTTTTACTCGATCCTATGGCAGCTATAGATATAGTCATCCGATCCGGCCGGTTCCGACATATTGGTTGCGCAGTAGAAGACTTGTGCAAAATTTCAGCTCGATAGCTTTAAAACGAGGAGACTAGTTCGCGTAGAAACAGACGGACAGACAGACGGACGACGGACAAAAAGGAACTCCAGCTCGTCTTCCTGATCGAATATATAGTTTATGGGGTCGGAAATGAATATTTCTATGCGTTACAAACTCTCTGGCCAAAATTAATATACACTTTCAAGTGTATAAAAATGATATGCTTTAATTTCTACAAAAAATGGTAATATTTTACTATATAGTTTATCAAAACAAGATTCTTGATAGTAATCAGGATTTAAAATCGATTACGGTTATTTTCTTTAGATTTCGGTACTTTTACGTTTCGGTTATTAAAAACGGTTTCGTTTACCGGTATCGAACCCGGTTGGAAATACATTTATTTTTAAAACAAAAGAATCCTACATATGACTTGAGATATGATTACGATGATTGTTATAAGTTTTGGTTCCACTCTGTTTCTGAATAGATTCATCTAAAAATTTTTTTAAACCAAATATATTGTAGTTAGAGATTATTCATGTAAAAAGACTGCCAATAAGTTTTGACGGATTTCCCTAGGTGGCATAATAAAGCTATATTATTTCCTTTTAAAAAATCGGTGCATGTTTGTTTCATTTAAAGAAAGCTCCCGCAGAAAGCTGCTTTAAAGTTCAACAATACTTCAAGACAATCACATGGCAAACATTTCTTAAAATAAATCTTCAAAGTTGTAAAAAAAAGGGCTGAAGTAAAAACTGACCTAACCTAACCTTACAGTTGATATAAAGCAAGGTTTGGGTCCCTTATATTTGGAGGCATATTATACCCTGTACCAAAGGTACCAAGTAACCAATAAAGGATATATATTCTCGATCAGAATCAACAGTATAGTCGTTATAGTCATAAAGTTGGTAAAAGATTGGGACATTAAATTTTGGTACGTAGCTCATATATCATGCCAGCAATTCTTTTTAATTTTTGCCTGAGAAAGACAGATATTTCTTCCAGAATTTCAAAGCTAGATAGTTAAGAATTTAAATTTATATACACAGAGAAAAGCTCAAGATCAATTTAACCTTTGCTGGTTAAATGATCTTTTTAACGAGAAGGCAAAGCTAACTTCGACTGTGCCGAAGTTTTAATACACTGAAAAACTTTACTCCAACTGATTTAACTGGAAAATATATATAGGATATAGATATAAGATATTTAAAATTTTTAAATCATTGATAATTAAAATTTGATACCATAAAAAAAATTTCTTTAGTAAAAACACATTTTCCGACCGATCGTTCTATGGCAGCTATATGCTATAGTCATCCGATTTTGATAATTTTTTCGAAATTATGTGAAAGCATATAAAACTAATATATACCAAGATTGGGGACGTTACGATAAAAACAAAAAAGTTTTCTAATAGAAGTATTTTTGACCGTCCGTTTATATGGCAGCTATATTATAGTCATCCGATTTTGATAAATTTTTTCAAAATTATGTGGAAACATATAAAACAAATGTATACTACGATTGGAGACGCTGATGGAAATCCAAAAAGTTTTCTCACAAAGACTTATTTTCCGACCGATCGTTCATATGGCAGCTATATGCTATAGTGATCCGATTTTGATACATTTTTCCAGAATTATGTGAAAGCATATAAAACAAACATATACCAAGATTAGTGACGCTACAGATGGAAAACAAAAAAGTTTTCTAACGAGAACTTGTTCTTAGACCGATCGTTCCTATGGCAGCTATATGATAGTTATCCGATCCGGCCGGTTCCGACATATTAGTACGTGCAGCAAAAGAAGACTTGTGCAAAATTTCAGCACGATAGCTTTAAACTGAGAGAATAGTTTGCGTAGAAACAGACGGACAGACGGACAGAGCCAGACGACGACGACAAGAAATGAACTCAGCTCGTCGTCCTGATCAAAAATATATAGTTTATAGGGTGGAAGAATTTCTATGCGTTACAAACTTCTGGGCAAAATTAATATACACTTTTCAAGTGTATAAAAATATCAATTTTAATTCAGGACGTCTTCCCATAAATGTGTGCGTTGGTTGACTGCGTTGAGACGTCATTCATGCAAGGTCTCGAGTTCGATCCCCCCAGACAAGTCAATGTATTTTTTTTTTAATAGAAAAGATCGTATTGATATTTTTTTATCATATCAAGTTAATCTTCGTCATATCGGAGTGAAATTGATATGAAAAAATGTGGAAATGATGACTGCCATTTCATATCATTTTTTTCTCTCGTATAGTTATCAGCATTATTTATAGATCTACCAAGTTTATTAACGATCTGATGAATGATAATGGAGATATAAAGGAAGAGTCGCCATAAGTAACAGCATACACACAAGCGTACTACTCTTCTCTTTAATACTAAATTTAAAGCTTTTAGTACTAAAACACAAAGAAGAAAATAAACTTCTTAACACGAAAGTTAGGCCCTAAAAACTGATTGCACAACTTTTTCAGAAGAATTATAAATATGGTAAGCGGGTTAAGTAAGTACCTAGAGACCAAATTAACATCGAAACCATCCTTTAAAACACACATATAGGACGGAACAACCTTAGCCAAAGCTAGGAATAATTGATATAGGACTAGGAGATAAATATAAACAGTATCTGGCTTTAGCAGATCGGAACAAAGCTATGGGATTCAAGTACGGGAATCGGATGCAAAATTTCTTTGCTCAATGCAAAGTGGATTTATTTCGAACAAAAAGAATGCAGGGATCTGGTGGCCACATATGAATTTAATAAATTATAATTCCAACCGCAAAGTTTACACGAAAATCAACTCGTATTTCGGAACATGCCCGAATATTATAGAGTTCGCTTAAAAAATGTATTCTCACGTGGTCCATAAATTGATTCCGTCCGAAATCGGAATGTGAATTGGTGACGGTGGATTTCTCATCTACATGTTTTTTTAGATCTAGTTGTGGCTATTTAGAATATGTATGCTGCCTACTTTAAGGCCGCTTTTAATAACACGCTGGTCGCTGTGAACGCAAGCGTATTATTTCTTAATATCCACATAGATTTCAAAAACATGAAGATAAGAAAACGGCCCTAAATCTACTTTTTTTAACCCGACAGACGATTTAAAATCTGTGTCGTATGATTTTAAAACAAACCAAAAGATTTCACATGTATTCTGACAACTTTTTGTGAATTAATGTAAATATATGATTTATAATTATTATTCATTGGACAATTAAGGGTTTTTACCCCAAATACTTGCACCTAATTGGGACAATTTAAGATTTTATGCCCAACTTACTACAACTAACTCTACCTCACACAGGTACAGGATATATTACAGTCGGACCTTACCAACTGTCTTACTTGTTTTTTGAAAATTCGGTTTAGAAATATTCTTATAATTATTGTTTTAAGCTTATACTGAAAAATAACAGATAAAATATCACTGCCTGTTTATTATTCTCTTTCATTTCTATCTTGACTTACATAGCTTAAACTTATCATACTCCAATGGCTTTCTACATATTTACAAATTTAAAGCCTGATATCTTTAAATGCGGCAAATATTTTTATGTTAGTACACAAAAAAAAACTTGGTAAATTGATTTTCATTGTGTAATCCAATTTCCATTTTGTTTTTCACCCAACAATTTTTCATTTCAAAATAAATGGTTTCCACTTTTGATTTTCAAAACGTGTTTTACTTTGGAAATAAAAAAAAAAAACAAATATAAGGAAACTGTTTTTCTTTCATACACACACAACACACAACACCAACAAAGTCGGTTTTTCCACTGATGCTGAACTTGTAATCCGTTTGTTTCTGAAATTTTTTTATTTTTAAAATATTATTTAAATCCTTTTCTTGTCTGGGACTCAACACACATGACCTCTGGCGAATACAACAACTAATATTGAAAACAAACGCCAGCACCTCAACGATTCGGCTATAAGTAAGTAAGCTGGTGGTGGTAGCCGAACAGGGTTTTGTTTCTGTTCTATTTTTAGCATAACGTACTTGACAAAAAATCGCACATAATTGATACTAAAATTGTGAACATTTAATTCTATATGGAGGCAATCAAAAAGTGAACTTGTAATTTGAAGGCAAAAGTGTCTGCTCTTTAAAATTAAACAATTACAGTTGACTAAAATGTCGTTTTTACGTGTAGACTTGCGTAAAATCAAAAGAAAAATCTTTAATTGGACAATACTTTTAGCCAACGTAGAAAATGTGATTTTCCCAATTTTTTCTTTTTGTGTGTAGGTATTCTAATTGATAAACAAATCCAAACTTAATATAGAATTTCTGCCGCATTATGTTTTGCAACTGGATGTTACTTTTTTAGAAAGATAAAAAGACTCTTTGAAGTTGCCCCCCTTCTGCTGTATATAAAGTATATATTTATCTAAGTTTTTAGATAAGATATGAAAAAGTTGCTCCAATTTAAAGGGGCATTTGCATGCCAAAAAAAACAACCAACCACTTGGTCAGATTGGGATTACACATGTTTACATAGTTACCACTATGGCAACCAGGCCGGGCACAACAAGTCCATGTTGAAAAAAAAAACACAACAAACCCGGGGCAACTCCCCAAAGGATGTGTGTGTGTGTGTGTGTGTGTAATAACTGGCCAGTTGGTGGGGTAATATGTTTTTTGTTTGGTTTTTTTTTTTGCTGTTCAGGGTGCGGCTTTAAGAACCTGGCGTCATCGCGCCATGTTTTAGGTAGAACTTTCCCTGGGGTAACTTTGGGCCATGTTTAATCAATAAATTGAAATTGAACAAAAAAAAAAACCAATGTTTTATGGCATTTTTTGTGCTAATTGCAGTTTGGAGGCTAAGCAACTGATTTGGTTTGGGCAAGCCAGAAGAAGTGGTGGGTGGAAACAATTGGTTTGTGGGGGTGGCGGCTCGTTAAGTTTTTGCTAATTAGCTGGGGGAATTTGGCATCGCAATTGAATGACCTTGGGCTTACAAAGAAGTATATATATATATATATATTCAATTTTTTTTAGCCTCTGAAAAGTAGTAAACATTTTCTTTCATTTTCAGTTTTACTTTTTTTTTTTTTGAGTGCTTTGCCACATATTTCCATGCATATTTGTAACGCTCCAAAAATTCAAATAAACGGCAATCACAAGTTTGTACAGGGAAAACGTTTTGCCTGCTTAAGTTTTGCATACATTCCAAATTCAAGTCTCTCCTCCTACCTTCTCCCTCTCTCTTTCTATCTATCTATCTATAGCTCAGAAGCTACACAGATTCCATGTGTAACCTTCACTGTGTATGACATCAGCTGGGGGAGGGTGCTGCAGTAGTAGAACTTCAAGTCATTTTTCTACAAATTATCGCACATATACGAAATATTTTTTGGACTTTCCAAGTGAAAGCTTGAAATCTTTGAAATATATATTGAATTTTAGTAACAACAAATTCGCATTAATTATACAGACTTTGTTGATAATAATGATGATGCTGATGATCTTATAGCTGAGATTTGTGGTTGATGGTGGCGCTGGTGTTGTCTTTCTATTTAGTTTGTAATTGGAGAGACTTTGACTAATTGTGCGGTTAGGTTTAAGCGTGAGGAAATGCCACATACTTAATGAGAATGATGAATGCAAAAATTCAAAATAACAACTTTAATTGATTTAAGTTGTACATATCATGGTTATGCGCTAGATCAATTAAAACCATTTGCATTTGATTTTCTAGAATTAAAATCTAGCACTTTTATACCATTACTCAGACAGCTGGAGAACTATTGCTATTACAGGTATATGAAGACTGTAATTTACATTTTTTACATTTTACAAACTAATCCCGATGTGACACTGATCTTTATACTATACTAAATGTTCAAGAGGCCCAAGCGACGTCATGCCGAAGCTTGTTAAGCGTTAAATACAGTCAAAATAGCAGCCCACCTCCCGCCCAATGCGTAGTAAAAAGCATAAATTAAGGCAAACACTGGGTAAATCCTTTCAAAAATAAGCCGAAAGAATTCTTCTGAGCTAACTACTCGGTGGAGATTTCTTTTATTCATCACAGAGAACACAAAACGTTTAATGCATGACATACTTAGACGGGATTTACGCGATGAAGTAAACTATATTAAGTTTTCTTAGTAGGCGAGAGACTCAAAATGTACTTCTATCAGGGTGTCAAACCGGAACCCGAACCGGAACCCTAACCGAAACCGTATACCGAAAAGAACCGATTGAAACTCAGAACCAGATCCTTAACCGTTACGTATATTATCCCAGCCAGCATTTCAAGAAATTTTTGATCATATTCGAGTCTTTTTCGACTCCTCTTACTGATTAAAATAGTCACAAGTGCGCTCGTTTTCCGATCCAAAATGACTCTTTCGTCGGGAGAAAATGGTACCCTAGCCGCGACTCCTCAGAAAGAGTCGTTTATGACTCTTCCGAAAGAGTCTTTTATGACTCCTCTAAAGGAGTCATTTATGACTCGCCCTTCCGAATCATTTTCGAGTCGCTTCACTTTGCAACTATAATAATGAAGAAAAACTCAGAATTTGACTTGAACTCAGATAAGAAAGCACCGTTAGTAAAAGAAGAAAGACATAACATAGACCAAAAACAATCATTATTCAATCACCCGTGCGATAAATTTTCGATTGCTTTACGTTTTGTTAGCCTTATTTCAATAAATCACATTTTAAGCATATGCACGAGTCATTTTCGAGTCTTCTTTTAATCACCAATCTCTTTTTAATCAGCAATTCGAATCGAAAAACCACCCCAAAGTAGATTTTTGTAAAAACAGATCTTCCAAATGCTGGCTGGGTATTCATTTTTTGAGAACCGGTATTTCGGAATCTTTATTTTTGGAACTGAAATGACCGAAAAGAACCGAAAAATTGTACAGTTTCGGTTCTGATTTTTTTACACTTGAAAAGTGTATATTAATTTTGCCCAGAAGTTTGTAACGCATAGAAATATTCATTTCCGACCCCATAAACTATATATATTCTTGATCAGGACGACGAGCCGAGTTCATTTCCGCTTGTCCTTCCGTCCGTCTGTCTGTCCGTCTGTCTGTTTCTACGCGAACTAGTCTCTCAGTTTTAAAGCTATCGAGCTGAAATTTTGCACAGAGTCTTCTTTTTACTCAACGCAACTAATATGTCGGAACCGGCCGGATCGGATGACTATATCATATAGCTGCCATAGGAACGATCGGTCTAAGAACAAGTTCTAGTTAGAAAAACTTTTTTGTTTTCCATCGTAGCGTCACTAATCTTGGTATATGTTAGTTTTATATGCTTTCACATAATTCTGGAAAAATGTATCAAAATCGGATCACTATAGCATATAGCTGCCATAGGAACGATCGGTCGAAAAATAAGTCTTTGTGAGAAAAACTTTTTGATTTCCATCGTAGCGTCTCCAATCGTAGTATATATTTGTTTTATATGTTTCCACACAATTCTGAAAAAATTTATCAAAATCGGATGACTATAGCATATAGCTGCCATATAAACGGTCGGTCAAAAAACAAGTTCTAGTGAGAAAAACTTTTTTGTTTTCTATCGTATCGTCCCCAATCTTGGTATATATTAGTTTTATATGCTTTTACATAATTTCGAAAAAATTTATCAAAATCGGATGACTATAGCATATAGCTGCCATAGGACCGATCGGTCGGAAAATGTGTTTTACTAAGAAAAGTTTTTTTATGGTATCCAATTTTTATTATCAATGATTTAAAATTTTTAAATATCTGATATCTATATCCTATATATATTTTACCGGTTAAATCAGTTGGAGAAAAGTTTTTCAAGTGTATTAAATCTTCGGCACAGTCGAAGTTAGCTTTGCCTTCTCGTTTTTTGTTATTTCAGTTTTATTGCTTCAATCAGGGATTTCCTACGGGTAAAACGCAGGGTAAACCGGAACCGAAATTCGATTCGGTTTGATTCCCTGATTTTAAGATATCAAAAAAAAAATGAATGGATGTAATAGAACTAAAAAATGGTTTTCTAAGAATATGCCATTTAAAAAACTTTTTTTTTATTTTTGGACGAACAATTTGGCTTCTGTTCAGTGGTATCCCTTTACTCAGAAAATAAGGCTAAAATTAAGGAATTATATTTTATTATGTGGCCCAGACAAACTCAACTTAGGGCCATTTGTCATAAAGCTGAATAATATATGTTAATAATGGTTCGATAAAATCCGCTCCAAAATCTGCGTATCTCCGTTAAAAATGGGGATCTTTAGCGATTTGGATAGATTTGAACCCATACTATAAGACTACGCTCCAATATAGCACATAATACGATGGTGAAATACTCAAAGGGGTATATCAGCTCTTAAAACACACAAAATCAAATTGAAACATAAAATCTTCGAAAGCTTTTCCTTACATTACATTTTTCGAAATATTAAAACAGTATTTTTCTAGGGCGAATTTTGAATAAAATCCAGAAACTTAATTTCTTTAATTTAAATTATGATTTTTCTAACATTTCTATATTTAAGGGAGGATTTTTTTAAGATTTAGAAATCCTTTAAATCCTTACATAATGAAAGGGGTAAATATTAACCAAAATATAGTTGAAATATACATTTGAAATAATCATAAATCAATAAAAATAAGTAATAAGAAACCGAAACAATACCGGTATTAGCGTTTCGGTATGGTTCCGTTTTTTTTCGGTTCCTATTATAACGGTTATCGGTTCTCAAAAAATTTTAATATCGGTTTCGATAACGGTACCTGGTTTCAAACGGTTTATTTCGGTTAACGGTTCCGGTATTATTCCCTGCAGAGTAGTAAAGTTCTTCAATTGTTCTTTTTTGAGTGATCTTCTTTTCAGTGACTCTTCTTCAGCTTTTAGTGAGATATTTGAAAAAATTTAAGTTTAATTAAACAAAGTTGCTATCTTTGGGAATCTTTTGAAAAAACCCTGTTGGTCTCAATATAAATCCCAGCTTGAATCTATTTATCTAGTCAGTGTGAAATGGGCTTTATAATATTTATCAACCAAGTTTAGTCACATTTCAAGATAAGTTAGTAAGATTGACTTGCCTGTCAATATTTCTCTAGATCAAATAGATGTCATATTTTGGTTTTAGCGTATATAGAACAAGTTGTTGTTGTTGCTGTAATTGTTGTGTTCACTCGCCAACGATAACTCGTTTCGATTTGCACATGTGTATGACTTAATTTATGCCTCCCAGACCAGTTTACTTCAGGGGTTTTCTATACGCATAGATAAGACCTAAATTTATGTGATGTTTGTGCATAATTTGAGAGTTGAAAGGTTTTTATTTATTTTTGTTAAGCCGCTCCTAGACTGGAATTCTTTTGGAATGGAGGAGTCATATAAGGGCTGCTGTACAGCTAGACGTGCTCTGAATGTCAACTAGAAAGATGGGGGATGGAGTGACTAATAGAGCTGAGATTTTAATGCGTGTTTAGGCATAAGATACAAAAAAAGGTCACTCAAGAGGAGGGAAATGGAAGTGACAGACTGGCTTGAAGATTGCTCCTAAAATAGCGTTATAAATAGCCAAATTATTGATAATAATTATATACACTTAGCTGCACGAACGTATGTGAATAATTTAAAGTTTGAATTGTATAAAATATTAAACTTTAATAAACTTATGTGAAATGTGTTTCGTCTTCTGATGAAGACTACACCAAAAGCATGTTGACCTTCTCTTTAAAACAGAGCTGTACATTTAGCGTTTGGTATGAAAACGTTACTTTCGTTCAGCAATCTTATTTAAAAGCCTTTTAAATGGCATCACAAAATAGCAGAGAAAAATTGCTGAACTGAGAAATCAAACTAAGAGAAGTAGCAACAAGAACACACGAATATTTATAAAATAAACGGTTATTTAGTTTAGTTGGTCCCTCGAAGCGGACCACTAATCATATCCTTCGAAACTTATGACCTACCAAATCTACATCCGAAACATACAATGACTTAAAGGAACATATAAATTCTGTGCTTCAACGGTTATTTGTTTTTCGTTTTGGTCCCTCGAAGCGGACCACAAACCAGAACCTTCTAAACTTTGACTACAATCACCCAATCATAAAATGACTTTAGTTACTTCTGATAAGAACATAAAACATTTCTGTGCTTTCACGGGTTATTTTTCTTTTGGTCCCTCGAAGCGGACCACAAACCAAACCTTGTAAATACTAAAACCGTCCAAACCTAAATCCGAAACATAAAATGACTTAAGTCACTTCTAAAGGTCGCTTTTTTTAAAGAAACATTTTAGCAACTTCGAGAAACAAAATAAAGTAAATGTCAACATATGAAGATTGCAATACTAAGTCGCTTATTTATATAATCGTACATAGAAGGTAAAGGTTACCTTCCAATTTTTGGAGGACCAGACACTTTTGGAAGACGTGCATATGGTCCATTTGACTATTGATTAAGTGGACGCGTCCACCAGAACAAACATAAGGTCGAGTATTTGTATATTTTAAGCGATTCACTCAAATTCTCCGAAATTAGAGGGAAAGAGTTCGAACTATCTAAGAAGCTTTATATGAACTAAGGTTCGAACTGAAACCTTAGGCTTAACAAGCTCAGGAACCGAAACTTAGACTTTATGATGAATTCGAATGGATTGAAACTTCCAGAATTTTAGGATTTGCTAGAAGTCAAAGACAAGTATTCAAAGAAAACAAGACAACAAAGGGCGTACTAGATTCGTCGAACAGTGGAACTAGCCATACGAAGACTCGTTTCCTTCTTCGTCTTAATAGACGTTGTTCGATCTCCTCATTATTAACTATTAAAGGAGCAAAACAAGTAAGAGCGCTGCAGGCGATTGAGAAATACCTTACTTGATTGTGTTTTCATAGAATATATATCGACACAAAAAAAGGGTTCGCACAAGATGTGCGGGGAACAGGATTGAGGTGCGGGGTGGTTGCCACCCAAGAGAGGGAGAGAGGAGAGGAAACTGTGGAGATTTTCTTTGCATTTAATGATGAATTCAAATTTATGGATCGAACCTTCTGCAAAATTTTAGAGATTTGCTATGTTTGCGATATGTACGCATAAGCGTTACGTTAAATAAGGCCCATATCTGCGCCTCGTTCCTTTTTTCGTCTTAATAGACGTCGTACTTCAGGAGACAATTGGTCGATGATAACCAAAATATAAAAGTCAGAGCGCTAATTGAAAAAATTTAAAATGTTGGTCAGGCGATTGCTTGGGAAACAGTGTTGGAAAACTGTATTAAAAAATAGTGTTAAAAAAAATTTCAAATCTGAGTTGGAAAATTGAATTGGGAAACAATGTTGAAAAATTGTTGGGAAACAATGTTGAAAAACAGTGTTGGAAAATAGTGATGGAAAACCGGGTCGGAGTTGGAAAACAATGTTGAAAAACAGTGTTGGAAAACAGTCTTGTTAAACAGTGTTAGAAAACCGAGTTGGAAAATAGAGTTGAAAAACAATGTTGAAAATTAGTGTTGGGCAAAATTGTGTGAAAATAGTGTTGGAAAACATTGTACAAAAAAATGTTGTAAACAGTGTTGGTAAATAGTGTTGGAAAATACCTTTCCGTTTACTTGCCTTATAAAAATATATTAAGCGATTATGTTGATTTGTGTCATCCCTTCGAATATTCATATTGATATAGAGTTCAGTTAAACTTCTTTAACTCTGAATCTTAACCGAGCTCTCCCTCTCCCACTGTCTTTTTACCTGTGCTCGTAGATGCCCCATCAACTTGAAACAGGTTTCCTTATTTAGCTAATTTATTTACGATTTTTTTTTTTTTGTATTTTTTAACAACATCATCTCCACCCACTAACAAAAAAATACCAAGACGTTGACGAAGATTCATTTAAATGAGTTTCATCTTGATATTATTATTAAATGAGAAATAATGTTCAGAGCATTGAACCAAAGTTAGAACATGGGGCATGGCCCGTCAATTGTAGTGACAGATGTCAAGTCTGTCTAAGCGTCTAAACAAGTGCAGCAATTGTCGTTCCATCTGGCCAAGCGCTCACCTTCAAACGGATTCGTATTCGGGCATCACTTTCAGCTTGGCACAGAAAAGCGAGTAACGAGAATCGAGACACAAAAGAGAACTAGAATTGTGGACATTGTCTGGTGAAGGTCACATGGAATTGTTGTTGTTGTTGTCGGAGGTGTCAGTTTACACACCTTGCATTCCGGTTTATCGCAGAGTTCGGTCCTTGAGTACATATTTTTTTTTTCTTTTATGGTTTTAAATTGAGCGATAAGAGTTATCAGGAATCCATTGACCCATACTTAAGTAGTTTCGTTTTCATTTTACCCCATTTGTTTGTTGTTGTTTTTTTGAAATTTTATCAGTGTCCACTGGGGACGATAAATGTGATATAATTCTATGTGGGTTTTGTTTGCGAGTGAAGTAAATATTGATTTTGGGGAATTTTTGGGTACATAAATTGAGAGTTATGTTAACGAGGTTTCGAGAAAAAACGAGCATAAAGTTTTAAGAAACGTATAAAATACTCAGTTAAGCAAAACATTGCTCCACTTAAATTGCTATATTTTCTAAACTATTTAGATTTTCTGAAAATGGTTTGAAGGGAATGAAAGGGGAATGTCCAAGCTATAATAATAATGCAAAACAAAAAAATCGAAAAAAATTTTTTCAAAGGTAAAAGACCCTTTAACTGGTATTGAGTGCTTCTGAAGCACGAACTTAGCTAAAAATGGCAATATCTCCTAAACTATTTCGAATTTTTTGAAAATGGTTTGAAGTGGATGAATGTGGAATGCCCAAGCTATAATAATAATGCAAAACAAAAAAAATCGAAGAAAAAATTTTTTTCAAAGTAAAAGACCCTCTTAATGGTATTGAGTGCTTCCTGAAGCACGAACTTAGCTCCACTAAAATGGCAATATCTCCTAAACTATTTCGAATTTTTGAAAATGGTTTGAAGGGGCTGAATGTGGAATGCCCAAGCTATAATAATAATGCAAAACAAAAAAATCGAAAAAAATATTTTTTCAAAGGTAAAAGACCCTCTTAATTGGTATTGAGTGCTTCCTGAAGCACGAACTTAGCTCCACTAAAATGGCAATATCTCCTAAACTATTTCGAATTTTTGAAAATGGTTTGAAGGGCATGAATGTGGAATGCCCAAGCTATAATAATAATTGAAAACAAAAAAAATCGAAAAAAAATGTTGTTTCAAAGGTAAAAGACCCTCTTAATTGCTATTGAGTGCTTCCTCAAGCACGAACTTAGCTCCACTAAAATGGCAATATCTCCTAAACTATTTCGAATTTTTGAAAATGGTTTGAAGTGGATGAATGTGGAATGCCCAAGCTATAATAATAATGCAAAACAAAAAAATCGAAAAAAAAATATTTTTTTCATAGGTAAAAGACCCTCTTAATTTGTATTGAGTGCTTCCTAAGCACGAACTTAGCTCCACTAAAATGGCAATATCTCCTAAACTATTTCGAATTTTTTGAAAATGGTTTGAAGGGATGAATGTGGAATGCCCAAGCTATAATAATAATGCAAAAACAAAGAAAATCGAAAAAAAAATTGTTTTTCAAAGGTAAAAAGACCCTCTTAATTGGTATTGAGTGCTTCCTGAAGCACGAACTTAGCTCCACTAAAATGGCAATATCTCCTAAACTATTTCGAATTTTTTGAAAATGGTTTGAAGGGGATGAATGTGGAATGCCCAAGCTATAATAATAATGCAAAACAAAAAAATCGAAAAAAAAATTTTTTTTTCATAGGTAAAAGACCCTCTTAATTTGTATTGAGTGCTTCCTGAAGCATGAACTTAGCTCCACTAAAATGGCAATATCTCCTAAACTATTTCGAATTTTTTGAAAATGGTTTGAAGGGGATGAATGTGGAATGCCCAAGCTATAATAATAATGCAAAACAAAAAAACGAAAAAAAATATTTTTTTCAAAGGTAAAAGACCCTCTTAATTGGTATTGAGTGCTTCCTGAAGCACGAACTTAGCTCCACTAAAATGGCAATATCTCCTAAACTATTTCGAATTTTTGAAAATGGTTTGAAGTGGATGAATGTGGAATGCCCAAGCTATAATAATAATGCAAAACAAAAAAATCGAAAAAAATATTTTTTTCAAAGGTAAAAGACCCTCTTAACTGGTATTGAGTGCTTCCTGAAGCACGAACTTAGCTCCACTAAAATGGCAATATCTCCTAAACTATTTCGAATTTTTGAAAATGGTTTGAAGGGGATGAATGTGGAATGCCCAAGCTATAATAATAATGCAAAACAAAAAAATCGAAAAAAAAATTTTTTTTCAAAGGTAAAAGACCCTCTTAATTGGTATTGAGTGCTTCCTGAAGCACGAACTTAGCTCCACTAAAATGGCAATATCTCCTAAACTATTTCGAATTTTTGAAAATGGTTTGAAGGGGATGAATGTGGAATGCCCAAGCTATAATAATAATGCAAAACAAAAAAATCGAAAAAAAAATTTTTTTTCAAAGGTAAAAGACCCTCTTAATTGGTATTGAGTGCTTCCTGAAGCACGAACTTAGCTCCACTAAAATGGCAATATCTCCTAAACTATTTCGAATTTTTGAAAATGGTTTGAAGTGGATGAATGTGGAATGCCCAAGCTATAATAATAATGCAAAACAAAAAAATCGAAAAAAATTTTTTTCAAAGGTAAAAGACCCTCTTAATTGGTATTGAGTGCTTCCTGAAGCATGAACTTAGCTCCACTAAAATGGCAATATCTCCTAAACTATTTCGAATTTTTGAAAATGGTTTGAAGGAGATGAATGTGGAATGCCCAAGCTATAATAATAATGCAAAACAAAAAAATCGAAAAAAAATTTTTTTTCATAGGTAAAAGACCCTCTTAATTGGTATTGAGTGCTTCCTGAAGCACGAACTTAGCTCCACTAAAATGGCAATATCTCCTAAACTATTTCGAATTTTTGAAAATGGTTTGAAGTGGATGAATGTGGAATGCCCAAGCTATAATAATAATGCAAAACAAAAAATCGAAAAAAAAATTTTTTTTTCAAAGGTAAAAGACCCTCTTAATTGGTATTGAGTGCTTCCTGAAGCATGAACTTAGCTCCACTAAAATGGCAATATCTCCTAAACTATTTCGAATTTTTGAAAATGGTTTGAAGTGGATGAATGTGGAATGCCCAAGCTATAATAATAATGCAAAACAAAAAAATCGAAAAAAAAATTTTTTTTCAAAGGTAAAAGACCCTCTTAACTGGTATTGAGTGCTTCCTGAAGCACGAACTTAGCTCCACTAAAATGGCAATATCTCCTAAACTATTTCGAATTTTTGAAAATGGTTTGAAGGGGATGAATGTGGAATGCCCAAGCTATAATAATAATGCAAAACAAAAAAATCGAAAAAAAATATTTTTTCAAAGGTAAAAGACCCTCTTAATTGGTATTGAGTGCTTCCTGAAGCATGAACTTAGCTCCACTAAAATGGCAATATCTCCTAAACTATTTCGAATTTTTGAAAATGGTTTGAAGTGGATGAATGTGGAATGCCCAAGCTATAATAATAATGCAAAACAAAAAAATCGAAAAAAAATATTTTTCAAAGGTAAAAGACCCTCTTAATTGGTATTGAGTGCTTCCTGAAGCATGAACTTAGCTCCACTAAAATGGCAATATCTCCTAAACTATTTCGAATTTTTGAAAATGGTTTGAAGGGGATGAATGTGGAATGCCCAAGCTATAATAATAATGCAAAACAAAAAAATCGAAAAAAAAAATTTTTTTCAAAGGTAAAAGACCCTCTTAACTGGTATTGAGTGCTTCCTGAAGCATGAACTTAGCTCCACTAAAATGGCAATATCTCCTAAACTATTTCGAATTTTTGAAAATGGTTTGAAGGGGATGAATGTGGAATGCCCAAGCTATAATAATAATGCAAAACAAAAAAATCGAAAAAAAAAATTTTTTTTCAAAGGTAAAAGACCCTCTTAACTGGTATTGAGTGCTTCCTGAAGCATGAACTTAGCTCCACTAAAATGGCAATATCTCCTAAACTATTTCGAATTTTTGAAAATGGTTTGAAGGGGATGAATGTGGAATGCCCAAGCTATAATAATAATGCAAAACAAAAAATCAAAAAATTTTTTACTAAAATAAAGATATTAATAAATGTTCTTAAAAAATCGAATTTAGGTCCGTTTTCTCATCTTAATGTTTTTGAAATCTAGGTGGATATTACCAGTCTATAGACTGGTGTACCAATTGCATAATTTTGGTATACAGAATGACATTTTCATACACTTTTTCTATCTCCTCTTCTTGGGGGCACCCTGTTTTACACTATAATTAAATTGGCTAGCTTTGCCAATAACTTGGCTAAATTAAGTTGATTGAATCAAAAGCCATAAAGCTAAACGAAAAACAAGAAACATACAAACTTTTAAGTCCAAGGTTTGTACATCCATTATTATAGAAGCCCCCCTCTTCTCTCTTTCTGTCGCTCTAGTGTTTGTTAATTGATATTTGAACAGCAAAATGACCAAAAAGACAAATACTCTCAATGTATATTTAGTTTGGCAACGCTCAAGTCAAAAGTCTAGATCAACAACGGAGAGGGGAGACACAGAATAATCTTCAATTTCAATTACAATTTCATGAGCAATTAAGAGAGTGAGATACATTGAGTCTGGGATGGAAATTGCGCCACTTAGTTTTTTTTCAGTCTGAACTCAACTGCGCAACGAACTGCTTAGAATCTGGATTCAACGAACATTTTTAAGGGTAATTAATTGATTTCATTAGTGAGAAATGTAACCAAAACCATTGCCGTTGCGTGAGTCAAGCCACGAAAACAAAAGTCTAACTTTAGACGATTTCATCATATGCCATTTGGCTGTTTTGCGTATTCATTAGATACTTTTTTTTGTTTGCTTTTTTTTTTGCAAATTAGCTAATATGAGCTTAGCCCCATTGGGTGTATATGTGAATGTGTGTGTGTGTAGAAGAAAATTCTGCTTAACTCTAGACACTCCTCAAACAATTTGATTACAAATTCAAATCTCACGCTCTGACCTTTTTGCAGATACGACACAACCAATACCAAAACCCAAAGTTGGAGGCGGCGGAGACTAGCTACCCACCAACAACAATCCACCTTATCCAGCTTTACTTGTGCACAGTCAGAGACTTAAATTATATGGCAGCTACAACAACAACAACAAAAATTTCCATATGATTTTGGTCGGTAATGTGAAAAAGTTGCACTAACAAAGCGAATTTCAAATGTGAACCAATCACACAAAAAAAACCCGAAAATAGCGTGCATAAAAAATTGTGAAAACAACAAAAGAAACATTAGGCAAAATTATTACTAAAATCGTTTTTTTTTTTTTTTTTGAAAGTGCAGTGAAAACGAAATATGATTAATTAGCAATAATGAATAAATATTAAAAAAAAAAAAAATCTTGCATGTTCAGCCAAACCGAATTTTGAGGCGACTTTAAACGCGCGGAAGTCGCATGCCGAAAATAAAGAAAAAGAAGAAAATTGCATAAATTTTGTGTTTGTTGCAAAAATGGCCACATCGTCGGAGAGGATGAAACAACTGGAGGCAATTTTTATTGCCACTCCCCCTCAGACACCGCTGCATAATAGCTCACTGACGAGGACAACAACACCGCGTGATTTGCCCACAATGTATCATTTTGATTTTGGTAAGTGAACGAACACACATTAATTTTATATTTAACCACGTTCTCATCACAAGTGCAAGTCCATAAAAGTTCAAGTGGAATTTTAAGTTTAACTTCCGCGCGCACACTTTGCGTGCAAAAAAAGCCAAGCTGGGAAGCGTTCAACAGTGATGGAAAATTAGGAAAATACATTTGCTTAAAAGCAGGAATGCAAGCACTTTAGAAAGTGGTTATGGTTCGGTTCAATGGTTCTAAATGGTTTAAGACCAACGGTTCGGAAGCCCTTGTGGTTTTTTTTTTGGCAACTGGCGCCACTCTGTCGCACAAGCAATTGCTTCGCATTAACAAAATGCATGCATGTTTTTTTTGGGATAACTAAACTTGATACATTATCATGCCTTCTAACGTTTTCAAGATCGATAATATTTTGGCCAAATGTTTTTTTTTTTTTTTTTTTTTTTTTAATTAGTGTAAACCCAATACAAATGTTTTAATTTCTAAAAACTGATTAGAACAAACTGAAATTTTAAAATCCATTTTCCTGAGAGGTGTCGAAAATTTGACTCTAAAATAGAATGCCCAAATGGCATCAATGAATACCATTTTGAGTGACCATTTGGGTCACGATATTGCACCATCTCACACTGTACTCGTAATTCGAGATAATTTCGACAAAAACTCGACACATATCAATCCTTAGCACCAGTGACTTATATTTACGGCTACGCCGATGTTTTAAATACAGGGCTGCAAACCCAAATTAATTTTTCGGAGGTCCGGTTCACGGGTTCGAACCAAAATTTACCAGTTGTTAAGGTTCAGAAATTAAAGGTTCAAGGTTTTTGTGATAAAGTTTTGGTTCGAACCTTGGTTCGTCAGAAGTTTTTTCAAATTTGTAAAGGAGAGCAATTAAATTGTTAAAAATATACAACAAATTTCAGATTTTCTGAGTTTTTGTTTACTGGAACATACGAGTTCAATTAATTTCAATTATATTTTATAAGTATTATTTCTTTGAGCAATTTTAGGTCTATACCTACCTCTCTTATCAATAAAATGCCCGCTTAAAAAAGACTTTTAACTTTTTTTGAACCGAACCGAAAGTTTTGGTTAGGAACAGGTTCAGGTTCATCTTTTTTTTTTAAAAAAGGTTCGGTTCACAGTAAGAGAAAAGTCGGAATTCGTTCGATGGGTTGTTAAAACCGGTTTGCAGCCCTGTTTAAATACCCTTGCAGTTTTTGAATAGCGCTACCATTGATAGCAAAAAGTTTTTCTCACTAGAATTAGTTTTTAAACCGATCCTTCCTATATGCTATAGTTATCCGATTTTGTTAAATTTTTCCAGAACTATGTGGAAGCATATAAAACTAATATATACCACGATTGGTGACGCTACGATGGAAAACAAAAAAGTTTTTCTCACTAGAACTAGTTTTTAGACCGACCGTTTCTATGGCAGCTATATGCTTTAGTCATCCGATTTTGATCAATTTTTCCAGAATTGTGTGGAATCATATAAAATTAATATATACCACGATTGGTGACGCTACGATGGAAAACAAAAAGTTTTTCTCACTAGAACTAGTTTTTGGACCGTTTGTTTATTTTTAAAAAATTTTTAGCCGCGTCCTATGCCAGCTATATGCTATAGTCATCCGATTTTGTTAAATTTTTCCAGAACTATGTGGAAGCATATAAAACTAATATATACCACGATTGGTGACGCTACGATGGAAAACAAAAAAGTTTTTCTCACTAGAACTAGTTTTTAGACCGACCGTTTCTATGGCAGCTATATGCTATAGTCATTCGATTTTGATCAATTTTTTCCAGAATTATGTGGAAGCATATAAAACTAATATATACCACGATTGGTGACGCTACGATGGAAAACAAAAAAGTTTTTCTCACTAGAACTAGTTTTTGGACCGATTGTTCCTATGGCAGCTATATGCTATAGTCATTCGATTTTGATCAATTTTTTCAGAATTGTGTGAAAGCATATAAAATTAATATATACCACGATTGGTGACGCTTCAACGGAAAACAAAAAAGTTTTTCTCAATAGAACTAGTTTTTGGACCGATCGTTCCTATGGCAGCTATATGATATAGACATCCGATCCGGCCGATTCCGACAAATGTGCTGCCTATGTGTATTTAAAGATTTTTTGCAAAGTTTGGTCAAGATAGCTTTAAAACTGAGGGAGGAGCATAAAAACAGACGGACGGACGGACAGACGTACAGACGGAAATGAACTTAGCTCGTCATGCTGATCAAGAATATATAATATATACTTTATGGGGTCGGAGATGCTTCCTTCTATGCGTTACAAACATCGTGACAATTTTAATATACTCTCTGCAAGGGTATAATAATAAGAATCCTAAACAATACCGGTATTAGCGTTTTGGTATGGTTCCGTTTTTTTCGGTACCCATTATAACGGTTAACGGTTTTCGGTTCTCGAAAAAATTTTAATATCGGTTCCGGTTTCGATACCGGTACCTGGCTTTAAACGGTTTATTTCGGTTAACGGTTCCGATATTATTCCCTAGATATATGGCAAATCGAGTAAGTTAAGATAAGATCTGATGATAATCCGAAAGCGAACCTTTTAAAACCAGTTTTAAAACTCAGGATTTTGATCCTAACCATCAACTCTATCATCTAAATTATTAATCTAAAACCTAACTGAACCATTATTTTTTGGAATGTTACTTTTCAACAACGATTCAAACCACTTGGGAAAACGTTCCTATAGTTGAAGCAAAAACGATGCTGCAAAGTCTCGTCGCAAATGCATTTACATATTTTGCAAATTCATTGGCAGTTTTCGAGACTTGACACGAGATTAAAGTTTGCTTTAGAACTCACGCAATAACGCATTCTGCAAGGGTTCCACGCTGATCTAAAAAATTAATCTAAAACCTAACTGAACCATTATTTTTTGGAATGTTACTTTTCAATAACGATTTCAAACCACTTCCTACAGGATTTGGGATTCCTATAGCAATAAAATGTGTGAAAATTAAACTACAATAGAATTTTCACAAATTTATTAGATTTTCCTTTTTATTTATCATTTTTAAGCAGGAATACCGAAATAACATAGAACCTAAATAAAAGTTTTTTTTTACCGAAACATACGTTTCGGTACGGACCAGAACCGGAACCGAAATACGATTCAGTTTGATGCCCTAGTTTAAAGTTTTGAACAAGTTTTGTACCAAACCAAAGGTTTTAAAATTTCAAAGCTTGCCCACCGCTGATTTAAAGTAAATTTGATTTTCTGTCTCCGAGGGGGTGAGTGAATTGATTGAAATAGATTAGCAATTATTAAAAATATTCTCACAGCGGTTTATCTATGTTTCTGGGGTCTTAAACCTTTTTATATAAAAACTAATTGAAAATAATGCTTGAATTAGACACAATTTCTTTTCTTTTTATTCCCTTTTCATCTTTTCTTCTAATAAATTATTAAATTTGTATTGAGTTGCAACTTTCTACATACAATTGAAATGCCACAAATGACATCAGATAGCAAAGCGAATTGTTTATTTTTATTTGCAAAAACTGCGCCTCAAATAAACGTGGAAGGCATTTCAACAACCCACCAAAAAAATGTAGAAAAAAAAAAAAACAAAACAGAAGCCAAGCAAATGGTCACTTATACTCGTCACTCAATATCTTCAGAATTGACCCAAAATTCAATTTAATTCAATTAAATTAAAGCTCAAGTTAACTTCCAGTGCAAAATAATGTTTATACAGCAGCAGCTGCTGCTGACTGTAAAAAGATTAATGCATAAATATGACAGAAATCGAGCGTTGAAAATGTTTGCCATGCCAGGCACGTCTTGAAGATAGCGTGTCAGTTTTTGCTAATGCTCAGATAATGCAAACTGTTGTTCATATTCATTGTCATTTGACTGATTTATATACTCGCATACACATATGCGGTATGTACGTGTAGAGAGCGCCCAAGTCTTAGGCCTATGAGCAGTGGGCGTGACCCACTTTATATGCCAGCCCACACACACACTCGCACAATAGGAATTTCCTTGACATTGAACCACATTTAAGTCGCTAAACTAATGACAAACTTTAAAGACAAGTTTCATTTTGCACATAGAATAAATTCCAAATCGAATACCAACCAGTTTTGCTAACGTTTTATTTTATTGCAACGTAATTCTCCAACTGAAAACAAACATTTGTTATTCGCGAAGTATATTGAAAACCAGTTTTGTTCAAGAATTTTGCGCTGAATGCAAAAGGTTCCTCGAATTTTATACATTTTTGAATTCAAATCAAATTTTGTTTGTAACGGCCTTAAGCTCACCCACACGCCAAAAGCTTGCCTGAAAGCTTTACCCCAACCGCCTGCAACTGTAAACAGTGTTGTCGTGCTGCTAAACAAAAAAAACTACTTTATTTTCAGTCAATCATAATCTTTACCATTTTCATTTGACAATAAAGTTCGTTCTGATTCCCTGACTGACTGATTGACAATCCACTCAGGGATAACGGTTAGAGCTGTAGTGAAAGTGAGAACTATAGGGTGGCTGATGAATGATGCTACATACGCTCTTTTTTAAATTCAAAAGTAATTTTTCAACCGATCTATGTAAATTCAGATTTATACACTCTTTGGTAAAAATAAATTGAACAATTATTTTCCAATTTGGAAAAGGTTCATGCTCAAGGTTAGAGAGACGGAAAAGGTACTTTACGACCTGATTTTATGAAGAGACGATTTTTGGAATCTAAATTGTCGATTTTTAGTTATAGACAGATTTAAAACATTTACAAGGGTGTCTTGTAAATTCCTAGAGATTTTCGTATAATCGATTGCATTTTGATTAAGACTAGGATGTCTTCATATCTGAAGTCACTTCATTGAAGTGAGACGAAATAGCTTCGGTTACTAGATCGTATGGAAGGAACCCCGTACGAAATGGTAGATCCATAACTTTGAGGAGACGCTTTCAATTCGCGTAACTTTCGCTATCTAATCTAGTAACCGAGCATATTTCGGTCACTTAACATATGACTTTAAACAGTATCAATACGAAACGCAGACGTTTATACGAAAATCTATAGAGATTTACGGGACATACCCATCATACTCAAATGTTGGTCTTCAGAATGGTCGTTTTTTATAGTACACCCTCTTAAGACCCGGAAAAGGTACTTTAAGGCCCGATTTTAGAAAAACGTCGATTTGTAGAAGTGTTATACGGGTTTCAGAAAATCCATAATGCACATTTTCATTAAACAAGATCGAAATTTGTCGAAGATATAGGCACATATATTACATATACTTGTATATTGATCTTCACACTATTTATTTTGGTATAAAAAACCTTTACGACCCAATGTAAGGAAAGTCTGTTTGTAGAAGTTTAATACAGGTTTTAAGGAAATTTTAAACCGCATGATTCGCTGATCTAAGGAAACTTTTGAAGAAGTTTTACACTGATTAAGGACCTTTAAAGCTTATATTAGTCTTTAGTGTTTTTTTTTGACCCGAAAAAACTACTATACGGAACCGATTTAAAAAAGTCGGTTAGTAAAAGTTTACAACAGGTTCCAAGAAATCCATTATGAACATTTTAATTAATCTATGTAGAAATTTGTAGAAGTTATAGACAGATTTAGGACATATACTCGTATATTGGTATTCAAAATGTGTTCCGGGTTTTCTTAGACCTGATTTAAGGAAAAGTCGGTAAGTAGAATTATAATACAGGTTCCAAGGAATATAAAACAGAAAATTTCATAAATCTGGGTCGAAATTTGTAGAAGTTATAGACAGATTTGAGACCTAAATTCTTATACTTGTCTTTAGAGTTTTTTTTTGACCCGAAAAACATACTTTACGGACCGATTTAAAAAAATCGTTTAGTAAAAGTGCGGTTAAGGTTCCAAGGAATCCATAATGAACATTTTAATTAATCTATATAGAAATTTATAGAAGTTATAGACAGAATATGGACATATACTTGTATATTGGTCTTCAAAATGTGTTCCGGGTATTCTTAGGACCTGATTTTGGGAAAGGTCGGTAAGTAGAATTATAATACAGGTTCCAAGGAATCTAAAACGCCAATTTCCATAAATCTGGCTCGAAATTTGTAGAAGTTATAGACAGATTTTGGACATACAGTCGTGAATTAGTCTTAAAAATGTTTTCTGGGTCTTCTTAAGGACCGATTTAAGAAAAAGTTGGTTCGTAGAACTAAAATACAGGTTCCAAAGAATCTGAAAAGTCATTTTTGAAGAGCATCGGTCGAAATTTATAGAAGTTATAGACAGATTTGGGACATACAGTCGTAAATTAGTCTTAAAAATGTTTTCTGGGTCTTCTTAAGGCCGGATTTAAGGAAAAGTTGGTTCGTAGAACTATAATACAGGTTCCAAGGAATCTGAAAGTCATTTTTGAAGAGCATCGGTCGAAATTTATAGAAGTTATAGACAAATTTAGGACATATACTCGTATATTGGTCTTTAAAATGTGTTCGGGTCTTCTTACGGCCGGATTTAAGAAAAAGTCGGTTTGTAGAAGTATAATACAGGTTCCAAGGAATCTAAAACGCCAATTTCCATAAATCTGGGTCGAAATTTGTAGAAGTTATGGTCAGATTTAGGACATACAGTCGTAAATTAGTCTTAAAAATGTTTTCTTAAGGCACGATTTACGAAAAAGTTGGTTCGTAGAACTATAATACAGGTTCCAAGGAATCTGAAAGTCATTTTTGAAGAGCATCGGTCGAAATTTATAGAAGTTATAGACAAATTTAGGACATATACTCGTATATTGGTCTTTAAAATGTGTTCCGGGTCTTCTTACGGCCGGATTTAAGAAAAAGTCGGTTTGTAGAAGTTTTATACAGGTTCCAAGGAATCTAAAACACCAATTTTTATTTATTTCGGTTAAAATTTGTAGAAGTTATACACAGATTAAGGACATATACTCGTATATAAGTCTTTAAAATGTATTCCGTGTCTTCTTAAGGCCGGATTTAAGGAAAAGTTGGGTTGTATAATTATAATACAGGTTCCAAGGAATCTAAAACCTTATTTACTTTAAATCTAGGTCGAAATTTGTAAAAGTTATTGACAGATTTAGGACATATACTCGTAAATTGGGTTTCTGACCGATTTTTCGGTAGTTACATTCACTCAAAACCCGGAAAAGGTACTTTAAGGTACGATTTTAGGAAAAATCGATTTATAGAAGTATACTAAAGGTTTAAAGGAACCCTAAATGCTCAATTTCATTAACCTAGGTCGAAAAATGTAGACCTCATTCAACTACTTATGCCTTTTTGTAAATACCTTTCAAGGGGTCGTGCTCGTTAACCTTTATATCAATTCAATTATATAACAAATTATATCATGTGGCATTTTCTTTCATGCAGATATCTCAACACACTCACAAATAGAGTGGCTAATTGATTTTTTTTTTTTTCGAAAAACCTTTGGCCCACAAATCCACAACCAATTGAAAATTACCTACCTCAATTAACGGCACAATTCTGCTCACACATTGTGAACTAAAAGAAAATAGACACAACAACAACAACAAAAACTTTGGAATCGGATAGGAATACCAAATACGAGTATTTTACATTCACACTTTCTAAAAAAGCAATCACCAACAACCAACAACAAACAAATCAACTTCAATTTGTTACAACAAACAAAACACACAACATCACATCACATCATCATTGAATTACAAACAGAAACCCAGAAACAGAAACAGAACAGAGAATTGTGCAATCTGCAAAATGCGTTCGAGCCAAAAAGGAAAATGGAAAAACAAAATAAAAAAAAAACACAAAATTTGTTAGGCTCGGAGAGCAGCGCCAATGAACTGAAATGGTTTCATTATAGAAGCGGCGATATGGAGGGGCAGAAATAGAACTTAATTAGTAGAAAAATACGGCCAAATGTTGTTGATAGGGGGAATCGGGGGAGGGCAGGGAATGGGAGGTGAAGCGAGGGCCAGGCAAATGTCACCAAGACGGCAGTTTAAAGTGTGTTTATACTCTGGAATAGAAGCATCACATTATTTGTGGACAGAGTGTGTTGTATCACAGAGTTTATTGACTATTGGGTGCATACAGCAGAACTGCTTGATCACTGATTCATTTGGAATTTTTTTTTTCTCAAATGTCAATTTTTTTAAACGACCTCAGAAAGTAATAAATTGAGTTTCCCAAAGCTGATCACTGATCAAATGTCTTGGGTGAAGCATCTATTGTAACCAAACGTAATATTTTATGTTTTCTACACTTAAAAAAAAAAATGAAGTACTAAAGTAAAGATGATTACCTCTACCCCATACTTTATTTTGTACAAACTAAGTTTTTAGGTTGGTTGCTTTTTTAAATTTTGAGTCCCGACTACTTTAAGTGTGACCAGGTCCGATTTGCCCTAAAATTTACGACCTTGGTTTTTTTTAATCTTTCTGGACAAAGAATCTTTTTCTGGAAACATACCAAAAACTCATTTCTGTTTTTGATTGCCCGAAATTCTGCCAAAAGACGACCCTTAAAGTCTGTTCTTAAGAATTATGTTCCGACTTTTCCTTAAATCTGTCCGAAAAGAACTTTTCCGGCCTTACAAAGCTACAACTTTCCAAAAAAAATTACAAAAACCTATTTATGTTCTTGAGTCGCGAGTAATTTCGTCGAATCTGAATTCAGGTTATTGAACATAAATTCAGATTAATTTTTAGAGGGCCATTTTGAAGGATTATATAGGGCGATTCCCTTAAATCTGTAGGGGAAAGTACCAAGAAAATGCCAGAACTTTTTTTCAAATCACTCTCAAATCTCCACCTTTACTCAGAAGAAAAAAAAAATTTCCTATTTAAACAGGGAATTTCGGGGACAATCGATCTCTCAAATCAAAGAACAAAATTCTTGTTTCAAGTTAGTTTTTTTGATTCTAAAGACCTTTTATCTTGAAAATAAATTTATTTTATGACAATCTTATTATTCTAAATATTTTGTTTTTAAATGGAAGACAGATTTATGCGTGATTCAAGAAGGGTTAACAATAATATCTTTAAATTTTAAGAACAAAACGGTCTAAATTCAACTACGGACATACTTAAATTTAGAATCACATTTTTTCCGGGTGTAAGTTTGTAAACAAAGTCGGGAGCTAAATCCAAGTTTCAAAAAATTGATTTGATCCCTACCTTAGGATTAAAATTTTAAGTAAGAAAGACTTGAAACAATCCCAAATTTCTTGTATCAATCCGAATAAGGCTCAATTCAAGTTCTGATCCTACACTAAAAATCAAATTCAATAATTTTGGGAAGGGTAAATTCATACCCAAGTCAATCATTTCGTACTTGGTTTTGAAAAAATCAGGGATTGACCGAATTTTCGCATCGATTAGGATTGATTTTTTCCGGATATCTCGAATTTTGTGTTCTGTGTAAGGGTAAACAGTTTTATATATCGGTAAACTATACATGTTAAACTGTCTATGTTAAAAAGTCCATGTAAATGTCCATTTTAAAATGTCCATAATAAATTGTCTATGTTAAAATATCCATGTTAAAATGTCCATGTTAAAATGTTCATGTTAAAATGTTCATGTTAAAATGCCCATGTTAAAATGTCCATGTTAAACTGCCCTTATCATAATTTTGTGAGCAACTCAATATTTTGTCTGGTTAGTAGGGATTAGTACCCACGGGATTGTACTGAATAAAATGCCCGCGATTATAAGGCTTGGAAATCACTGATATGTTTGACCCGACTGCGAAATACCCCAATACAATTGATTTTGTGTGTTGTCAGACGAATATATACATTTTATATAGTTGTGTTTTTTATAAGCATACAAAAAGATAAACACACGAACGACGCTACAGTGCTGAAATCGCGGCTGTGGCCCCCTTTCGCTGCCTGTTGGAAGGCTGAAAAGCATTTTACTTTTAAAACTCCTATGTTTCGATCCGATCTTATTAGGTCTGAGTTAATATATTTAAAAACACACAGAGTTCTTAATTCAAATTTGTGGCTCTTACAGATTTTTAAGAGAGGGAAGAAATTTTCAAAATTTTAAACTAACTTGATCTGCGTATGGTTTACACTTACTTACATGCTAAAGACGGGGCTCTAGCTCTTATAAAAAGTACAAATTATCGCCGTGTCCGGGAGATTCCGAATCGGTTTGCAGCCCTGCTCTTAACTAGAGATGGGAGCGTGTCATTTAAAAAATAGATTTCAAACACGCAAACTTCCTAAAAAAATTTCCCTTAACACGCCCGACTTTATTTAATAAAATTTTTTAAATATATTTATTTATATCCACATATATAATGGCGATATAAGTGTATGTGTATAGAAATAATTCAAATTTACAGATAATCCAGAAGGCATTCGGATTCTAAACCCAGATTCGCGTTCAGTGTGGAAAACTTGTCTAGAATTTAACTCTTAAATCGGTTATATTTTAAAGGATTTTGTAACTATCTATTGTACATATTTTGGCTTTTAGAGAATCAGAAAAAAGAGATTGCAAATGGGCTAACACTGAACACGCGTTTAAGTCATCTGCTGTAACTGGAGATATTGTAAAAAAAACTTTTCTAATATCACATTTTCGCATTTTTCACAAATTTGTATAAGCATACATAAATTGCTAAATCACCAAGATTAGTGAGATAGAAGAAAAAAAAAAAAACTTCCTCATTAAACTTTTTTTGACCGACCGTTTCTATGGCAGCTATATGCTATAGTCTTCGATTATGATACATTTGTTGCAGAATTATGTGTGAAACTATAGACGATTGAAATCAAAAAAGTTTTTCTCACAAAGACTTTTTTTCACCTCATGTAAACTTATTCCTCATTTTTGATCATTTTTCTCAGTGTAGTGCTCTGCTCATGCCGTGAAACATTACTTTAAAGTTCACTCATATGTTTTTCATGGCGCGCCTTGCCCCCAAAACGCCAGCCATTAGCCAAAGTTGCACTATTTATAAGCATGCGCCCCCCTTTTGTAGTTTTTTTTTTTTTTTTTTTTTTTGCTCTGTGCCGTGAAAACTCAACTGAGAGCAACTTCTATTTTTTCTATTTTCGTTTCTCAAAAAGCGTGACAATTATATGGGAATTATCTAGATTTTCTATGGCCAAGTCAAAGTCGCGACGCGTGGGCGACCGCAGAGCGTCAACAACAACCCACGCCCCCACCGACCGAGGAGGAGGAAAACTAAAGGAAGTTGTTGGTTCGATAAATCAGAATGGCATGCCTCAAGTTCATTACTCGTACTAAACATATTTTTTTTGTTATGATTTTCAACTTGCATAAGAGTCTCGAGACACATATGCGAAGTGAAGTGACGTCATAGCAGCGGATGCTGCTTTATTATGGACCAAGTTGAAGTGATCTGACCAGAGAGAGAGGGAGAGGGAGACACACAGCGAGAGAGATACTCAAAAGTGCATTCGCATTTTAATTAAAAACAGAAGCAACTCCAAAAACAGAAACGACAAGAAAAATAAGCAAAAAGACACAAAAACAAAAATCTAAATGGAAAAAAAAAGACGAAAAGACGATGCTCTTTCAGGCTCAATATATAGTTGACAACCTCGTGAATTTGGAGAAAAATAGAAAAAAAAAGTGACACTTTTAAAATTTTATATTAAATGTCAGCGAAAAAAAAAGTGTCTCCAGGTGGCTGGGCCAGCTGTTTATTAAAGTGTTTCGCCTGCACAACCCAAACTTAAAATGTTGCTGAGGTTCGCAAATGTTGCCACGGTTAATGTTGTTGTTGGGTGGGGCTACCTTTTTTGGCTTACTTATGCAACTTTTCAGTTTTATGCCAAAAGTGGACATAATTATGTGTGTGTGTGTGTATGTAGGCTACACCCATAGAAAAATTATAAATCTTTGAAGTCTCTAATACTGATTGATGGAAGGAAGTGAAGTGAAAGATTTCCCTTCAAATGGAAATTGTCAGTCTTCCAACAGAAAGAGCAAAAGAGAGAGAGAGACAGTGAGAGGGCAAGCCAAAGGTTCAGCAACATTGACGGCAACGGATTTAAATAAATCAGCCGTTAAGACTGAAAGACAAGCAAGACAATCTAGAGAGGGAGGGAGGGGGGAGGGGGAGAGAGCAAGCAACACCCACAACACACACACACACACACAAGCCTCCCCAACTGGAGTGCAACTATTTTTAATTGCATGCAAAAATACTTATGCCTCAGCAACATGTTGCTAAACTTTCAAAGTGAGAGAGAGAGAGAGCTTAAGCTTACATGTTGCCCTCGGTGTGTCTGCTGCCGGCCTGCCTCAGTGGAGCACAAAACGCCGGCGCGTAAAGTTTAGTCGAAAAAATATGTGAAAATGAGCAAAAAAATGTGGCATAAAATTTTCAAATCAAAATCTCAAAAACAACAACAACAATTAACAAATAAAATCAATAAGCGGCAAAGTCGCAACATTTATGAGGAATATCAGCAATTAAATGAATTGCTGGACGTTGAAAAAACGCAGCCAAATTATTGCAATGAAAATGAAAATGCAAATGGAAATGAAGGCAACATTAATGTTTTCGAACAGCAGCCGCAGCCAAGTTCTTTCAACTCGTTGGCGCTTAGTGAGCCGCAACATCAGCAGCAGCAGCAGCAGCAGCCACATCTGTCCACATTTTCGCGCGTACGCAACACCTTCTCCCTGCGTCGCAACAATAATAACAAACAACAACAACAACAACCATCCCATGTCAAGTCAAGTGAGTCGGACTCTCCTCCAACTACAACAACAACAACAACTTCATCTAACAATCAACTGCCTCAACAACGCGTTTTGATTGTGGTCAATAAGATTGATGTGTTGTCCAACACTAACCATTTAACCAATCATTTGCATGCAGCTAAAGTTAACACAAGTAAATTATCAAAACTAATTAAATTACTAAACTGAATCATTATTTGTAAAACATAATTATAACTGGGGAAAGCTTTGGGTAGGCTAATGGAGGAAAAAAAAAGCTTTAGGAAATTTGTGAATTTCATTTCAATCATCTTTCATCTTTAATCTTTGAAGTGGAAAATTGTAAAAATAAAACGTATTTTCGGATTTGACAAAAGGCTTAACTTATTGCTCTTAATTGGCCCTACTATTGGTGCTAAGGTTGATTTTGGGCAATTAATTTTTCCCAAAAAAATAAAAACCGGGAGGCAAAGCTAACCTGACCGTGCCGAAGTTTTAATACACTTGAAAAGCCTTACTCAACTGACTTAGGCCATTGAAAATTTTTAATAATAATGATCATAAAAAATTTAAATACCATAAAAAACTTTTCTTAGTAAAACAGATTTTTCCGACCGATCGGTCCTAGTAAATGCTATAGATCCGATTTTGATAAATTTTTCGAAATTATGGGGAGAATATAAAACTAGTGTTTAAATTGGGGTGGCGCCGATGGAAAATAAAAAAGTTTTTTCCCACTTAGAACTTGTTTTTTAAAAGACCGTTTATATATGGCAGCTATATGCTATATTAACGATAAATTTTTCTACAATATAAGGTAAAATCATCAAAAACTAATATATACCAAGATTGGTGGAACGCTACAATGGAAAATAAAGTTTTTCTCACTAAGACTTATTTTTCGAATGATCGTTCCCGACAGCTATATGATATAGGTCATCCGATCCAGCCGGTTCCGACATATTAGTTGCGTGCAGTAAAAAGAAGACTCGCTGCAAAATTTTCTTTAAAACTGAGGGACTAGTTTGCGTAGAAACAGACAGACAGACAGACGGACAGACGGACAGACGGACAGACGGAGACGAACAGACGGACGGACGGGACAAGCGGAAATGAACTCAGCTCGTCAGTCCCATCAAGAATAGTATAGTTTATGGGGTCAAATATTTCTACGTTACAAACTTCTAAGTAAATTAATATACACTTTTCAAGTGTATAAAAAAAAATTCGCACGGGAAAAAACCAGTATTTTTGAGACCAACAATTGATACGATTTTAGCTAATCCTGAGGCAATATTTCAATCTGTTAAATTTAAGAAAATTGCACATTGATGACACTTAAAAACGGTTTT
This sequence comes from Lordiphosa mommai, assembly GCA_018904225.1. NCBI lineage: Eukaryota > Metazoa > Arthropoda > Insecta > Diptera > Drosophilidae > Lordiphosa > Lordiphosa mommai. Next base: position 156,194 of record JAEIFT010000504.1, on the reverse strand, counting down.
GGATTTACCCAAAATATATATATGATTTCTTAAAATTCAATTTTAAGCACTTTCGCACGGGGATGTCGTATGACATTTCTTTCGTCATAATAATAATGTTATTTCAGTTACCTTTTAAGGAAATTATATATAAATAAGAGGAGTTAAAATGTTTTTAAGTCAACAAAAGATTTCAATGTATTCATTTCGCCTAATAACAAAAAACAAAAGGATTTTTTAAAATATTGGATCGTACTTAACTTTTTCTCTACCGTTATGCGGTGTTTAAATTTTTTTCGCCGCCGTTTTTGCTCCTTTAGATATAAAAATAAAACTATGATTTACAAAAAAATCATCAGGTAAAGAAAATTTTAAATTTCACATTGATGATGTCGCACGGGACCAACTTTATATAAGTACCAAGATCACAAATATTCTCATTTTTTTGCATGATTCTTTTATTTGAATTGTATTAAAAATCACTATTTGTACTTTATATTGATACATTCCACAATGCACCTTGACGCACAGATAACAATGTTGTTTTTCAATGTCGCACGGGACATCGAAAAATGCGATGAGCAAATCAAAAAATACGTTATTTACCAAATAGCATAGTCTCTTTTTGCATTTTTAATTAACTCTTTGTATTCCTGGAAAGATTTAAGAATGCAAAAGTCAAGATAAAGAAAGACATTAAAGAACAATTATCAAAACAAAAAATGCAGGTTATCATACTAAGAATAGTTGAGCTTGCGCGACTTTTGCTTTTGAATATCTCGAAGTGTTTATAAATAAATGTAAAATCAGTTTATAAAATTAGTACAATTTGACTGTTTTCTATGAAAATATCTTAATGCAATTTTGAAAAACTTTAAAAATTTTTGGTCTCGGTGGACCTTTGTGGGAAATGCCCATATAGAATATAATCGTTTCGAATCTTCGAGGTTTTATGATTGAACTGAACCGAGGCATATATCCCAGCAAACGATTGGTCTGCTGGGTAGATTTTAGGACAGCGCTTGTCAATAAGAACAAGACGAAAAAGTGAGAGTGTATTGGTTTGCGAATATATAATGCGACGCAAAGCACTTCTGACCTACATCATTGAACGCTAGCCAGCGACTGATTGGCTTTGCTAATTTTTTTTTTACTCTCTTGGCAAAGCTCTGTGTGAATTGCCGAACCTGTGCGTACTGTCAGGCGCCTATGAGGATAGATAATCTCTACATGAAAGGCGCTTAATCTTCCTAATTAGGAAATGTTGTTAGAAATGAAATGTTGTTGTTATGAAAACTAATTAAATTACTAAACTGAATCATTTGTAATATCTTTTTATCATAATTATATCTGGGGAAAGCTCTGGGGCTAATGGGTTAATAAAGAAATCAAAAGAAGCTTTGGGAAATTTGTGAATTTAATAGATCCTATTTCAAGTTTTGCGTATTGTTAGCCTCAAAGTATGCAATAAAATAGCAATTTTGTTAAGCTAAGGTCCCAGAGGAAAAAAATTGCCAAATTTTGTTGAGAAATTTGTTTATTGAGATAGTTTGAGACTTAAAACTTAAGCTATAAATCCACTCGCAAGTAATTTGCTCAAATAAAGCTGAAAAATTATATGTAAATTTGTATCAAAATTTTGACAACTTTTAGAGTTTTCGAGTTTTTATAAAAGTCCGAACCGAACCTTAACCAGAGCATATATCCCAGACAACCAGGGGAGTCTACTGTATATAGCTTAAGAACAGCGTTTGTCAAGAAGAGCGAGGCGAAAAAGTAAGAGAGGCTCTGACCTACTTCATTGAACGCTAGCCAGCGACTGATTAACTTTATTGATTTGTTTACTCTCTCAGGCGATATGGGGATCAAACCCTGATATATGGAGTCCTAAATTTTCCTACTTAGTGGAGTTGGGTCATAACTCTTATATTGCTCTTATAATGTTCTTATATTGTTCTTATAAAAGTAGCCGGGAGATTTAAATGTATGCCTATACTATACTAAACTATTCGATTAAAAAGGTCTAAAATAATTCGCTTCTTCACGTCCCGTCCCGATCCCGACCTAGGTTGTCCCGATCCTGATTCCGACCTTCTTAATTCAATTCCGTCCCGATCCAATGATTTATTTCGGGCCCCCAGGAATTCCGTCCCGAAGACAGTTTTTTATATCTTTGTAGAGGGTATTATAAATTGCCCAGATGTATGCAACACATAGACGGAAGTTTATCCAGCCCATAAAGTATATAAATTCTTGACGAGCTGAGTTTATTAAGCCATGTCCGTCTGCGGTTTCTATGCTATCTTCTTCCACAGTTTTAAAGCTAACTGGATGGAACTTGGCACAAGAGCTTCTTTCATATAAGGCAGCCGAATCCGACCGCTAGAATAATGGTCTAGATGGGATTACTTCAAAACCGACCGAACTGAAATTTTTAGTGTTGATTAGAAAGACACTATATTCATTTAAACTCAGTATGCGTGCATTAAAAAAATAGTTAAGGCTAACACGGCTAGAACTTGCAGTTTTTGAAAGGCGCTACCATTGATAACAAAAAGTTTTTCTCACTAGAACTAGTTTTTAGACCGATCGTTCCCGGGCAGCTATATGCTATAGTCATCCGATTTTGATAAATTTTTCCAGAATTGTGTGAAGGGGTATAAAACTATTATATACCAAGTTTATGACGTTTCAATAGAAAACAAAAGTTTGGCGCACTACAACTAGTTTTTTTACTGACCGTTTATATGGCAGCTATATGCTATAGTCATCCGATTTTTGATCAATTTTTCCAGAATTGTGTGAAGGGATATAAAACTAATATATACCAAGTTTGGTGACGATTCAATAGGAAACAAAAAGTTTTTCTCACTAGAACTAGTTTATGGACCGATCGTTCCTATGGTAGCTATATGATATAGTCATCCGATCCGGCCATTCCGACAATGTTTATGTGTATTTAAGAAGACTTTTGGCAAAGTTTGTCAAGATAGCTCTAAAACTGAGGGAGAGAGATAGCATAGAAAAACAGACGGACGGACAGACGGACATGGCTATATAGACTCAGCTCGTCATGCTGATCAAGAATATATATGTTTATGGGGTCGGAGATGCTTCCTTCTATGCGTTACAAACATCGTGACACGAAATATACCCTCTCTGCAAGGGTATAAAAAACGGGATCAAAACATAAACTGGGACCCAAAGAATATATTGAGACCCAAAAATTTCGGGATCAAGAATCAATTCCCGTCCCGATCCCGACCCTAGTCTGTACCGACCCGACCCGATGCCAAATTTTAATATTCAGTCCCGTCCCCGAAGATTTTTTTCGGGACCCGCGGGTAAAAATCCAAAAAGCCCGCCCCGCGCTTATCTCTAATATGAACGATATAAGAGCTTAAGACACTATGCTATTACTTAGGCTTGCCGAGATTGGGTTTCTTCTACATTCATTTCAACAGAAACTCAAACTTTGAGATGTGTCACGTTGTTTTCGCTGGGCCCCCGCTGCTTGTTGATTAGCTGTAAAGCATTTTACTTTCAAAATTCCCGTGTTTTTTAACCGATCTGATTGGGTATTTCAGATTAGATGGATATTAGGTCTAAGTTAATATATTTTAATCAGCGTTTGCCACCCATAACGCCTGACAGACGAACACCTAGCCTAGCCCTTTGCCAAGAGACCAAACAATTTGTCAGTCGCTGGCCGGCGTTCGATGAAGTAGGTCAGAGCCCCTTCGCACACCAAATACAGTCTCACAATTCCAAAATTGTTGCTCTGACAGTTTTTTAAAGTTTGTGTGACGGACAGACGAACAGATCGACTAGCTGATCAAGAATAATGGGTTGGTAATGCTTCATACATTTGCACAACTTCATGCTACCCTGTTAAACCATTTTTAGGAGTATAAGTGCCGATTTCTCATCTTCTACATAGTTCTATCTGTCACATAAACTTACAAATTGAAGAGTAAATTCTAAGTTTATCTGACACATAGCTGCTATATGGTAGATGAAAAATGGGCCCTAAATATGACAACTTTTAGTTTCATAAAATTTCTACAAAACTTAAGAAAGAAAAAAACATTTGTTTCAAATAGATTAAAGATTATAAAATACCATTAAATAATTATATTCAATCTGTCCAAGCAATTTAGTCAATATATTTCAACATTTTTGGCTTATCAGCAAGCATGGAATGCCATTGATGTGAGTTCTAGGTAAAATGTTTCAATAACAAATAGTTTCAATTTTATTGTGGTCTACAATTCATTCTGAAGTAATCCCAGTCAAACCGTTATTCCCCTCAGTTCGCACTTTATTTTCCCACCATAAAGGGTGTCCAAGAGTTGAAAGTTCAAAACGTAAGCAAGAACAAGTAATTTGTTTGTCTTATGCTTCCATTTGTTTCAACACACACACACACACACAGAGCAACAATAGCCAGTACATATATACATACTATATATATTTATGGGCCCACTGAAGACTTAAGTGGCTTATACTTAGAGTCTTGCCCAACACCAATGATATATATATATATGAAAATCCTAATCAACTTTTGCTCCAGTAAACTTTTGAACGTCTGAACCTAAAATCACTTAGCCCGATCATATCCATAATTTCTTTCATCTTTATTTTTGTATATAAACTCAAGTGGACGAATTGAAATATATGTATGTACATATGTACACATGTATGAATGCAACTGTTGCAAACCAAAGTCAGCTCATTCACCCACTTCTCAGATGCAATGCAATGCGTAACATGAAACATTGCATTGATTTGACTTGGTAATGAGATGAAGTGGAGAAGAGCTTACCAAAGGGAAGGATGAATGGGAATGGAAAACTTATGCGTGTCGCTGATTGATGTAATGCTGTGGGCATTATAATTGGTTTTTTAACCAGATAAAAAAAAAGTAACATCTACTTATTCAAATTAACATTTATTAAAGCCTGCGTATAACCAAAAGCTTTAGCTCCGTTAGAAGAAATCGCACAGCTACAATATTATAACAGTTGTGAGTACGAAAATAGATTTGCAACCACAAATATAAGAAAAAGTCCAAAATATGGCTAAACTGTATCTGATTGTCCATCTTTTAATCATTCTTTAAAAAGTTATAAAAATATCTGACCATTTTTTCAGCAATATCTCTTTGGTAACCTGCTCATGAGTTCAGAATATCAAGAAGCATATCTATACAAAAGGCTTTAAAGATTTAATTGACTCTGGAAGAGATTCTTGATAAATGGATTATGAAACAACAGCAAGTAGATGATGGTACTTTATTTTATAGTTGGGCACGGGACGGAATTACGAACTCTTTATAGAAAACGTAATGTTTCGTAGTTTCTTTAAAAAATATCCAAATAGTTCTAAAATGCTCACTTTTGCTATTCCTGCTTAATTTAATGTAGTTTTCTTAAATGTTATCAAAAGTAGATTAGATTTAAAAGTTGAAACGATACTTAGCTGTTCGGCCCTAAGGCACCATCTACCGTTCAAAATGTAAACTAAACACCATCTATTGGAAAACTTCGACATGACTTTCTTATCAACCCAATATATTGAATGAAAAATCTTATATAAAAGTTTTTCGTTTATTGGAAGTAAAACGAGAAGGCAAAGCTAACTTCGACTATGCTGAAGTTTTAATTCACTTGAAAAACTTTACTTCAACTGATTTAACCGGTAAAATATATATAGGATATAGATATCGGATATTTAAAATTTTTAAATCATTGATAATAAAAAATTTGATACCATAAAAAAACTTTTCTTAGTAAAACACATTTTTCGACCGATCGGTCCTATGGCAGCTATATGCTATAGTCATCCGATTTCAATAAATTTTTTCGAAATTATGTGAAAGCATATAAAACTAATGCTCCACTAAAATGGCTATATCTGCGAAACTACTTCGAATTTTTGAAAACGGTTTGAAGTGGATGAATGTGGAATGCCCAAAGGTCCAAACTATAATAATAATGCAAAACAAAAACCAAAAAAAAATTTTCAAAGATCGAAAAAAAAAACCCGAAATATTTTGAAAAGGTAATTTTTTTTCAAATGTAAAAGACCCTCTTAATTGGTATTAAGTGCTTCCTCAAGCAAGGACTTTGCTCCACTAAAATGGCTATATCTGCGAAACTACTTCGAATTTTTGAAAATGGTTTGAAGTGGATGAATGTGGAATGCCAAAGCTATAATAATAATGCAAAACAAAAAGATCGAAAAAAAAATATTTTTCAAAGGTAAAAGACCCTCTTAACTGGTATTAAGTGCTTCCTAAGCAATATCCAAACTATTGAACTTTGCTCCACTAAAATGGCAATATCTCCATAAACTATTTGGCTAACTTTTGAAAATGGTTTGAAGTGGATGAATGTGGAATGGCCAACCTATAATAATAATGCAAAACAAAAAAATCAAAAAATTTAATTTTTTTTAAAGGCATAAAACCCTCAGAGGGGTTTATTGAGTGGTTACTCCAGCAAGGACTTTGCTCCACTAAAATGGCTATATCTGCGAAACTACTTCGAATTTTTGAAAACGGTTTGAAGTGGATGAATGTGGAATGCCAAAGCTATAATAATAATGCAAAACAAAAAAATTGGAAATAAAAATTTTTTGAAAAAAAAAAGATTGGGGACGTTACGATAGAAAACAAAAAAGTTTTTCTCACTAGAAGTAGTTTTTTGACCGACCGTTTCTATGGGAGCTATATAATATAGTCATCCGATTTTGATCAATTTTTCCTGTATTATGTGAAAGCATATAAAACTAACATATACCAAGATTAGTGACGCTTCATCGGAAAACAAAAAAGTTTTTCAAACTAGAACTAGTTCTTAGAACGATCGTTTCTATGGCAGCTATATGATATAGTCATCCGATCCGGCCGGTTCCGACATATTAGTTGCGTACAGTAAAAAGAAGACTCTGTGCACAATTTCAGCTTGATAGCTTTAAAACTGAGAGACTAGTTCGCGTAGAAACAGACAGACGGACAGAGGAACGGACTGACAGACGGAATTGAACTCAGCTCGTCGTCCTGATCAAGAATATATATAGTTTATGGGGTCAGAAATGAATATTTCTATGCGTTACAAACTTCTGGGCAAAATTTATATACACTTTTCAAGTGTAAAAAAATAGTGTTAGAAAACAATGTTGAAAATAGAGTTGGAAAATAGTATTGGAAATCAATGTTGATAAAAATGAGTTGGAAAACAATGTTGGAAAATAGTGTTGAAAAACAGTATTGGAAAACAAAGATGAAAACAGTGTTGGAAAGCTCCCCAAAGGTCAAGTGGAATAGAAAATACTACTACCAACGACATTCTAAGCTAACAAGTTGCGTAACGACCATAAAACTGAATTCACAGGGAAATTTTGCAATGTGACCCACGAATGTACATGTGTATTCGCCGACGGAGAACAAATGAGGACACGGACAGCACTAACATGTAAAAATCGAATATACACGGTTACAAATACACTGACACAGTTGACATGTACAACGGACCCATTGGCACGCATAACTTTTGACGGATGTCAGATCGCTTAATGACATACCGCGTTTGGCGTCAGTCCAAGCAGATTTTTACCATAGAACAATACACGCCACGCGAGCACTCTGAAATAGTTGAAATTTACATTCAACAGAACAAGTCAATTGTGAAAACTCAACGTGCTTTTAAAATTAAAATGAAGCCCATTTCACTAAATGGGACCGTAAATAAGCAAAATTTTCCGTATTTACGCCAAAAATCCTCAGGAGATTCAAAAGTGCCTCTTCATGACGAAAAAGTCACAGTTTGGTGCGGCGTTAGTGCGAAAACGGTCTTGGGCCGTTTTCTTCCAAAATGAAAATGGCCATGCTGTTACCATCAACCAGGAAGCGTTATCGCGACATGATGACAATTTTGTGATGCCAATTATTCGTCGAAAGCGTTGAGGCAGTTCTGGTTTCAACAAGACGGCGCTCCACCGCACACAAGTCGCATAACAATCGATTTTTCTGAAGAAATTGTTTGGGCCTTTGTCAGTATTTGGACTAGCCACGCGTTCGCCCGATTTGACGCTGTTTTCTTGTGGGGGAGTCAAGGTTTACGTTAACAAGGCCGTAGTAGAGCTCAAGGACAACATTCGTGAAGAAATAGCCGCTATTCCGGCCGAAATGTTGGCGAAAACGATGGAAAATGCTGCAAAAAGGCGCACAATACGCCATCAACGCCAGAGGCGGCCATTTGAGAGATATCATATTCAAAAATTGTTCTACTTGGAACAAATTAAATGATTAAGATGCCAAAATTTTTAAAAAAAAAAAAAACATGCGTCCGTCGAATATGGGCAACCCTGTATAATCGTAGGTCAAATTTCTGGACGTTACCATAAGTTTTGTTATTTCCAGGCATTTCTTAGGTATATTATTCCCCAAAAATCTTCCGTACCATTTCGATAAAGATGTTTCACATCAAAAACTAGCGTCTATATATGGTTAAACCGGCTACTCATTGATCCAACCTCGTTTTTTGATAAGTCAATTTCTATCAATTTTGGAATAAGGTGATTTCCCCAAATAAATTGGTTTAAGAATAACATTTGAGGGGAACCCCTGAATACAGAAGTATAAAATTCCAAGTAATTTGGAAAGCCGCTTTTTTAGTCTACATAAAACTTGGGTACTTCCCTTCAGAACCAGCGGTATCGATCAAAAAAATATTCTAGCTGTTGACTCAATCAAAACGATTTGGAAACAAAAGCTAAACACTGTCAAGAATGAATCTCTTCTCCATATTGCCTCATTTTTCTTGTGGTTGGTGGGCGATTCTTTAAGCCAAATGTGTTCATCGTTGAACCAATTTGTTTGACTTCAAAATACCAAGATACGCCCACTGAAACCATTGCACACAGATGGATGGATGGAGAGGAGAGGAGACGGACCTAATAAATTAATATGGCATCAATGGCATTTGGTATAGACCAGCTGCCAAATTTGGCTACAACAACATTTCATCAGGTTGATTTGTGGTGGTAAAAATCGGATAACATTATTTATCTACCAAAATGTCAACGGTGAATTTATACGTGAGATTTTCACTTGGCCAAAAGCCCAACTCAACTTTTACTCTACTTCCTTTCCAAACCAACAATTGGCGCTGCTTTTGTTGTTGCTTGGGGTTTTTCGTCGAGAAAAACGAAATGAAAATCAGTTTTAGTTTGTAAGCCCTGTGAATCAAAACAAAACAGCTAAACTGAATTCCCAATCTACTCTCTCTCTCTCCCACTCTCTAAATATATATATATATATTTTTCGATAATTGTGCGGCTCTTAGTAACGGCAACCACGGAGAACGATACGTTAGAGTTGTCCTATCCGGGACAGGATGAAGAGGAGTTGCCATCACCGCCGCCTCCACCGTTGACCACGGGCCAGGCAGTGCCCGTACCGGAATTGGTAAGCAGTACGGGTCAACTAACGCCCTGTCCCAACTGCAGTCGCACGTTTAATGTGAATGCTTTGAGGAAACATGTGGTGGTCTGTGAGAAGATGAAGAAACGTAAAGTATTTGATTCGTCACGTCAAAGACGCGATGGTACCGCACTTTCTACCTATGTGCTGCCCAAGAATTTTGGTTTACCGAATGCAGAAAAAGCGGTGGGTGTGTTAACACCGCCTGCAATACGTCGAGACACCACACCAGTGCAGCAGCAAAGGATGGTGGAGGTAAGCTTTACCTGAAAGCTTTACTTTTCCTACTAAAACTCCCTTTTACAAAAAACAGCCCGCGGCTCCCGCTGGTCCCATACGTCGCAAATCCCAGGGTCAGGGCGAAATGGTGCGTTCCACTGCGCGTGCCTCTTTGCGTAAAGCGGCTGTCAATGAGGCATCCACTCAACCAGCTGCTGCTCCTGCCCTGGAGCGTTCCATTCGCAAACGCATCAAGGCTGCCGCTCCGGGTGAACGTTGTCCACATTGTGAACGCACCTTCAATGCCAAGGCCTTTGATCGTCATGTGGAATGGTGCAAGGAGAAGGCGGTACAGGCCAATATCAAACAAACTAACAGCAATGAGACCAGCAAGGCCAAGGAACGTCTCGATGCGCGAAAGCAATATCGACCTCCGAATCTAAAGTAAGCTGGCTAGCAACTGTCATCAAACTGTTTGCATTTGTGTTATATATTATTCCCATATTATTCCTTTCAATTTCATTTCCTCTTTTATTTTCTGTTTGTGTTTTTGCAATTTCGTTTATTTAACATGATGTTTTTCAGAACCAAACGTTCGTTGAACCGCGATAAGTATTCCGGCAATCATGAGGATCTTTTGGAAGCCGGTGAAATGATTGTACCCAAGCAGAATCTAATGTCGTTAAGCTCCATGACATCGTCCGTGCACAGTGAAAGGTGAGTTTAAGAAAATGTAGAACTATACTAGAAAAGTAACGTACTTAAGATCCGTACCACAAATATCGAACACAGGCATAGAATAACCGTTGAAAGAAGGTACCAAATTGATCTCTCTTAAAGATTTGCCCGTCAATAAGCTACCAAAGTCTTAATTCGGAACAGCTTGTCGGAGCGACCAATTTTTTTTTTTTTTTTTTTTTTTTTTTTTTTTACTAATTTTCCCGAAAAAAGCGATTTTCATGTCGTGGGAAAATAATTTGCCGTCAATAAGCTACCAAAGTCTCAATTTGAAACAGCTTGTCGGAGCGACCATTTTTTTTTTTTTTTTTTTTTTTACTAATTTCCCGAAAAAAGCGATTTTCATGTCTTGGGACAATAATTTGCCGTCAATAAGCTACCAAAGTCTCAATTTGAAACAGCTTGTCGGAGCGACCATTTTTTTTTTTTTTTTTTTTTAACCGAAAAAGCGATTTTCATGTCGGGAAAATAATTTGCCGTCAATAAGCTACCAAAGTCTCATTTGAAACTTCGGAGCCCAAATTTTTTTTTTTTTTTACAAATTTCGAAAAAGCGATTTTCATGTCGTGGGAAAATAATTTGCTATTAAGGTTTTTTTTGTTTACAGTTATGTGTTTTCTTATTAGTATATATAATGCGAAATTTAAGGTATTTAAATAGCTGAAGGAAAAATTTCAAAATTTTTGGTGTGTATTTTTTATTTTATATGATTTGTTTTTTTAGAATAGAAAGGTTTTTTTTGTAAGTAAATAAAGATTGCCGTCAATAAGCTACCAAAGTCTTAATTCGGAACAGCTTGTTGGAGCGACCATTTTTTTTTTTTTTACTATTTTCCCGAAAAAGCGATTTTCATGTCGTGGGAAAATAATTTGCCGTCAATAAGCTACCAAAGTCTCAATTTGAAACAGCTTGTCGGAGCGACCATTTTTTTTTTTTTTTTTTACTAATTTTCGAAAAATTCTAAATCTCATTAACACTGCGGGCGTTTTTTTTTTTTAATTTCAAAAAAGCGATTTTCATGTCGTGGGAAAATAATTTGCCGTCAATAAGCTACCAAAGTCTCAATTTAGAACAGCTGGTCGGAGCGACCAATTTTTTTTTTTTTTTTTTTTTTTTTTTTTACTAATTTTTTGAAAAACGCGATTTGCTTGTCTTGGGGCAATAATTTGCCCTTTTTTGACATCGGAAAGCAAAGTTCTCCTTTATAAACGCCAATTGATACTCTTCCCACACTAACTACACGTTAACTGAAAAAGTTGGGTGCGGCTATAGTTATGCACCAGAGTTTATACAATAATAATTTCTATAAATATATATAAATGCGAAAAATTTGTAACCCAAAATATTTTACACGCGTGTTAAATTTTTATTTTTTTTTAATTTTTTAATAATTTGAGCTCCCTTCTGTAAAAAACAAATTGCGAAAAAAATTTACACAAATTTTTTTACAGGCGTGTAAAATTTTTTTATTTTATTTAATGAATAATTTGTGCTGTCTTCTGTTAAAAATAAAACGCGAAAACAATTTTAGACAAATTTTTTACAGGCGTGTAAAATATTTTGTATATTTCATTTGATTAAATAATTTGAGCTGCCTTAAAAAAAAATTGAAATACCCTTGCAGTTTTTTAAAGACGCTTCCATTGACAACAAAAAAGTTTTTATCACTAGAACAAGTTTTTAGACCGATCGTTCCTATGACAGCTATATGCTATAGTCATCCGATTTTGACAAATTTTTCCAGAATTATGTAGAAGCATATGAAACTAATATATACCACGAATGGTGGCCCTACGATGGAAAACAAAACAGTTTTTTTTCACTATAACAAGTTTTAAGACCGATCGTTCCTATGACAGCTATATGCTATAGTCATCCGATTTTGACAAATTTTTCCAGAATTATCTTGGTATATATTACCATGACCAATTACCTGAACCAATTCTAGTTCGAAAGCACTAAAATATCAAACTTCTTTTTATCAGTTAAATATCTAACTCGATATTATCAACCTACATACCGAATTTTAAGTTCATACTTCAAATAAGGCTTTGAACCACTTGTGAACTTATTTATTCTGGTTCAGAACCGATCTTAAGCCAATAAAACGTGTAATTTCGTATTACCAACCTACACAAAGACTTTTATAGTTCTGTCCTTTTGTAACTTCAAAGATATGGTTCGGAACCGGTCTTTAACCATATTCCCAATCTACCACCGAATTTCAAATTCATAACATGAATAATTTGTGAACCACTTTTGTACCGCTATCGAACCGGTTCACAGACTTGAAACACAGCCCATGGACCGTTTTCTCATGTTCCTGTTTTTTTTTTTAATTTGCTTTTAGAGACAATTTATGTTGTCTACGTTTAGGCCGCGTTTAAAATCATATACGGGTCTTTTTAGACACAAGTATATTTCAAATATATTTTGAAAAGCGGCCTGAAAGTAGGCAACACAATTTTTTTCTTTCAAAAAGCACCTGTATTTGAAAAACTGGAACAGGAAGAAAAACTTTTTACTGATACTTTGAAGATAAGGAACAAAGATACAAACATTCACTTCGCATATTGTACATATAGATTACACAAATTTAAGGCCGATTTCTCATCTTCCAGATAGCTGCTATGTGTCAGATAAACATACATTTTACTCTATTTGTAAGTTTATGTGACAGATAGTGTAATGTAGTAGATGAGAAATAGGCTCTTAATGTTTAGTAAAAACTTTTGTCTAAGACAGTTAGTAGAAAAGGCCAAGGCCGCATGCGGAAAAAATTTGTATATATATTCACTCACATTTCTACTAAAAATTGGTTTTCAATTTTTGGCTGTTCCAAAATTTCATCAACTTATCCATACGCTCTTGGAAATGTTTCATCTGTTTCCTTAGCCGTTCGTTTCCTTCTCTGAAATTGTAAGCAATAACTTGTCAACTTTCGATATTCTTCGATTGGTTTAAAATTGGTTAGTATAATAGGGTGGCTGATGAATGATGCTACATTAATTAGGTTAAATAATAAATTATTGTAATGAAGTATTTTCAAGCACTATTTTTAAAATTAAAATAAAATTAAAAGAACAAAAGCTATTCCCAGGTGTTCCGCCCCAATTCCCATACGATTTGAGTCGTTTTTGGGTCGAAAGCGATTTGTAGAACACATGGAATTAACTTTTTTTTTTTGGTAGCAGCATTCATTAGCCACCCTATAGTTTGTTCTATTTCCCAGAAACCAAAGGTCTTATATAAAAACTTAGTTCCTTTAACTTAAAACGTACCAACACCATTTTATGTCACAGAAAGGGAAAACATTGTATCGCCTTAAAAAGTATTTTGCAGATTAAATTTGGTACTTTCATTACTTAACATTTAAGTGACGTTTTAAAATCCTGTGTTCGATATTTTAATTTTGTAAACGAGCCCTGGTCCCTCTTCTGGCGTGGCTTTGGTTGTCGTAGCCCTTTTTGGGGGAAAGTATCTTGTAGCTGTAGAAACTCTTGCGTAGTTATCTCTTGCGGAACGTATCAGTCACCTAACCACCCACCCACCTAATCAGCCCTCAAGTCCCAGCCGGCTCTAAGCACTCGCGCCACACCCTCGATGTACCCAAAACGAAGTCCGGATTACATACAATGGTTACCCAGAATATGGTTAGCCTTCAAATGGAAGAATTGGAGGCACCAGTGTCGCCTCCTTCACGCTCTAAGCGTAAACAGCGCGAAACCTGTGAAGAGATCGATGAGACTATGCAACATCTGCGACGTGTGTCGAGTGGTGAGGCTCTCCAGCTGGCCAAAATGGAATGCATGGAGGCGTCAGCTCTGCTACAGTCTAACCGTAGACGCAAAGTATTAAGCAATCCAAAGAAGTTGGAGGTAGCTGCAAATAAGGAACTCTCATTGCCAGCTTTACCGCAAGTACCGATGCGTTTCGAGGAGCTTAATGGGTTGATCAAGCGAAAAGGTAGGGAGAAAGAGCCCGGGGGGTATATGGCGTGCAACTGTCTAATTAAAATGAATTTTTTAGTTTGGATAAGATCAGCGAGGCATAAAGCTCCATTAGATGCAGTCAAACACAGTTAGTCAATTTATTCTGGTTCTAAATATGCTAAACCAGAAGCAGTCAAGGGTAACGTCTACAAATGAAAGGAGGGCGGGGCTAAGTGGATAAGGGATAGTGTTGGGGGATCTATAAATCACGATATGATGGAAATTGTTGATTCTATGCTAGCTAAGGAAAGATAGCGGTTTGGTTCATTTCTTTTTTCTTTTTCTTTAAGACTAGCTAACACTAGAACTAGAGCTCGTGAACTAGTTCAAATGAACTATTCTTTAAAATGAACTAACAAACTAGGTCCCAATTTTTTAACTATAATTTATTTTTCGAACCAGATCTGAACCACTTAGAGCTAGAGCTTTGGTGAATTTCGTGAACTAGTTCAAATGAACTATTCTTTTAAATGAACTAATAAACTAGGTCCCAATGTTTGAAGTATAATTTGTATTCGAACCAGTTCTGAACAACTTAGAACTAGTGGTCGAATTTCGTGAACTAGTTCAAATGAACTATTCTTTAAAATAAACTAGGTCCCAATTTTTGAACTATAATTTATTTTTCGAATTAGATCCGAACCACTTGGAACTAAAGCCGTGGCGAACTTCGTGAACTAGTTCAAATAAACTTCTTTAAAATGAACTAGGTCCTAATGTTTGAACTATAATTTATTTTCAAACCACTTAGAACTAGAGCTGCGACGAATTTCGTGAACTAGTTCAAATGAACTATTCTTTAAAATGAACTAGGTCCCATATTTTGAACTATAATTTTTTTTCAAATGAACTAGTTCAATAACTATTCTTTAAAAAATAGGTCCCAATTTTTGAACTATAATTTATTTTTCGAACTAGATCCGAACCTCTTAGAACTAGAGCTGCGGCGAATTTCGTGAACTAGTTCAAATAAACTATTCTTTAAAATGAACTAATGAACTAGGTCCTAATGTTTGAACTATAATTTATTTTCGAACCACTTAGAACTAGAGCTGCGTCGAATTTTGTGAACTAGTTCAAATGAACTATTCTTTAAAATGAACTAGGTCCCAATTTTTGAACTATAATTTATTTTTCGAACTAGATCCGAACCACTTAGAACTAGAGCTGTGGCGAATTTCGTGAACTAGTTCAAATAAACTATTCTTTAAAATGAACTAATGAACTAGGTCCTAATGTTTGAACTATAATTTATTTTCGAACCACTTAGAACTAGAGCTTGAGAATTGCGGAACTAGTTCAAATGAACTATTTTTCAAATGAACTATTTTGCTTTAAATTTTGAACTAGATCCGAACCTCTTAGAACTAGAGTCATGAATTTTGTGAACTAGTTCAAATTAACTATTCTTTAAAATCAATGAACTATTTTTATAATTATTTTTTGAACCAGATGAATAGGCGGGAATTTCGTGAACTAGTTCAAATAAACTATTCTTTAAAACTACTGAAATAGGTCCTAATATTTGAACTATAATTTATTTTCGAACTACTTAGAACTAAAGCTGTGGCGAATTTCGTGAACTAGTTTAAATTAACTATTCTTTAAAATGAACTAGTAAAATTTTCGAAACAGAACTAACTTGATTTGGAAAGTTCAAATGAACTATTCTTTAAAATGAACTAGGTCTCAGTGTTTGAACTATAATTTATTTTTGAACCAGATCCCAACCACTTAGAAGTACAGCTGCGGCGAATTTTGTGAACTAGTTCAAATAAACTATTATTCAAACTGAACTACTGAAGTAGGTCCTAATATTTGAACTTCAATTTATTTTCGAACCACTTAGAACTAGAGCTTTGGCGAATTCCGTGAACTAGTTCAAATTAACTATTCTTTAAAAAGATCAAATGAACCAGGTCATAATTTTTTAACTATAATTCATTTTTCAAACCAGACCCAACCATTTATTGGCGAATTTCGCGAACTAGTTCAAATAAACTATTCTTCAAACTGAACTACTGAAATAGGTCCTAATATTTGAACTATAATTTATTTTCGAACTACTTAGAACTAAAGCTGTGGCGAATTTCGTGAACTAGTTTAAATGAACTATTCTTTAAAATGAACTAGGTCCTATTTGAACTATAATTTATTTTCAAACCACTTGAACTAGAGCTGGCGAATTTGTGAACTAGTTCAAATGAACTATTCTTCAAAATGAACTAGGTCTCAGTGTTTGAACTAAAATTCATTTTTCGAAGTGGGGGTTTCAAGAATTTTATCATAGGGAAGAAGTAAAGCACAACTGTATGCAAAATCTAACCCAAGCCCCACTACCTTAGGCGGCACTAGCATCTGTAATATCGAAATGGACGAATCGGATCTAAAGTTATCAACAAAATCTCGTTCCTCCACATCGTTGGTGCGACAAGCACGTCGTCGTATACGCACTCGAGAGCTGCCTGGTATGGAAATGCGTGCCCTTGAAGAACCCCCAGCAGCTCCGCCACAAACCACCACAAGCGCTCGATCTTTAACCATGAAATCAAACAGCAGTCGTGTGCCCTTACATCGTCAGCCGCGTTCCGCCATGTACTCAGAATCAGAGGATGAGGGTGGCGAAATACATATCAAGCTAGAGACAAGCACCACACGTACACTCTGTAGACCCAAAAAGCGTTCGACACTCGAAAAGAAAAAATCTGAACCTATGCGTGCTTTACCCATGCCAGAGTTAAAGCAACGCCTAGAGGTACTTAATCAGAGCATGAGTCAAACGGTATTGCCTAGACTGGAATTGGGTAATGAACAACGACCAGTGGAAGTTGATTTGGATATGGATAATGATAATGATTCATTGGATTTGGACTATGAAGATGCAATCGGCAGTCCCAGTGTGGAAGAGGAGGAGGAGAGCTCAGACATTGATATAAAGGAGAAAATGAAACTGCCCATGAAGTTACCGCCTTTGTCAAAGGAGGGCAGTAATGTAAGTCGACGTTTGGTGCTGCTTGAATTGGATGAGAATGGCACCATGTATATCAAGGCTCCACCCGAAAAACAGGGTGCTAATTCGGGACGTAGTCATGGAAAAAGGTGGGTAATGCGAAACTTTGCTTCAACTTGGAGTAAGTCGAGGAAAAAAATAAAAATGAAAAAATAAAAAATTGACTTAAAAAGGACTTTGACTGACAAACGCAGCACAAAAGACTCCAGGGCTTAAACTAGGAGTAAATTAGGTTGGGTTAGTTTGTAATGGTCGAATTGGGAGAACATGAGTAATTGTGCCATATTCTCCAACTTCAAGTACTAAAAAAAAAAAAAAAAAAAAAAAAAAAATGCTCCCCCAAGGACTTTGACAACTTAAAAACCAGGGTTCCAACTTGGGAAGTAGTCATGAAAGAACTTGGGTACTTCTACGCCTGGGAGTATGTCAAAGAAAAAAAAGGAAAAATAAAATAAAAGACGTCAGGGCTAGAACTAGGATTAAATAGGTTAGGTTAGGTTGCAATGGTCGTAGAGGCAGAGTCCCAACGCTGTGACCGTAGAGGGAGGGTCTTCGCTTTAGAAAGTAGCTCGATTATGAGCAGGTCTTGTAGGAAAGAGCGACCTTAAACTGCAAGTCGCTTTCAGCTAAGCGATTTCAAGAACATACGAGATATTCCACACTCTCCTTCTCATTCACTGAGTTGCAGCATCTGCAAAAGTCGTTGTGTTTTATGCCGAGTCGCTCGGCGTGTCTTCCTATTAGACAGTGTCTGAGGGAGCCTCTCGGTGTTTCTTTCCACTATGCAATGTCAAGTTAGGAGCCCTAATAATGAAGATATGTTTCCTCTTTCTAGTCCAAGCAACGCCCGACATTTCTTCTTATTCAGAGTAGGTCATGTAAGCCTAGCTACTTCCCTATGTATAAGTGGTTTGCCAACGATTTATGGTTATTCGTAAGATAGTTCCTTTTGTCGTTTAAAGGTCGTACTGCTATATTGCTTTTATCCGGTCAGGGTATAAGAGCACAATCTAGCGATGCCTTCAATGTAATAATATCCATACACCTGCACAAGATGAATGAGCGACTTGCTGCACTCACTTAGAGATTTGACCCTTGTTAGTATTACGGTCAAGGGCTTTTACAGCAGCTTGACTATCCGTGTAAACGAATACGTTACTCTTTCTGACCTTAAGGGTTTGCAGAAGGTTGTCAGTCTTCTCAAGGGCTACAACCTTTGCTTGGTAAACACTACAATGATCAGGGGAGTCGATATTAAGTTTTGATCTCGAGATCTAGACTCCACTTTCTATCCGGTATGACTTGATTGTAAGCAGTGTAATGCAATATTAAAAAAAAAAAAAAAAAAAAAAAAAATTACATCAAGGCACTACTCGAAAATCAGGGTTCTGCGTCGAGGCGTAGACATCTAAGAACACGGGTAATTATGCCCTATGCTTCAACTTTAAGTATTTCAAAAAATAAAAAAAAAAAAAAAAAAAAAAATTCCTTCCCCCAAGGACTGTGACAACGTAAAAATCAGGGTTTCACGTCGTCAAGGGCTTTTACAGCAGCTTGACTATCCGTGTAAACGAATACGAATACTCTCTCTGACCTTGAGGGTTTCCAGAAGGTTGTCAGTCTTCTCAATGGCTACAACCTCTGCTTGGTAAACACTACAATGATCAGGGGAGTCGATATTAAGTTTTGATCTCGAGATCTAGACTCCACTTACTATCCGGTATGACTTGATTGTAAGCAGTGTAATGCAATATTACAAAAAAAAAAAAAAAAAAAAAAATACATCAAGGCACTACTCGAAAATCAGGGTTCTGCGTCGAGGCGTAGACATCTAAGAACACGGGTAATTATGCCCTATGCTTCAACTTTAAGTATTTCAAAAAAAAAAAAAAAAAAAAAAAAATTCCTTCCCCCAAGGACTTTGACAACGTTAAATCAAGGTTCACTACTCGGTCAAAAACAGGGTTCTGCGTCGACGAAACATCTTAGACATGTAAGATATGCCTATTTTTAATACAATAGAATTTAAAAAAAAAAAAAAAAAAAAGGGAAAGTTAAAGGGTTCACGATTAAAATAGGGTTTTTACCCGTATTCAACTGGGAGAATAAAAAAAAAAAAAAAAAAATTACATCAAGGCACTACTCGAAAATCAGGGTTCTGCGTCGAGGCGTAGACATCTAAGAACACGGGTAATTATGCCCTATGCTCCAACTTTAAGTATTTCAAAGAAAAAAAAAAAAAAAAAAAAAAAAATATTCCTTCCCCCAAGGACTTTGACAACGTTAAAACCAGGGTTTCAACTCGGCACGTAGTCATGGAAAAAATAGGGTAATTCTACCCTATGATTCAACTGGGAGTATGACAAAAAAAAAAAAAAAAAAAAAAAAAAAAAAAAATTCCCTCATTAAAAACATCGACAACCAAAATCCATCACAGAAGACCCCAGGGCCAAGACTAAGACGGGATTTACGCGTTGAAGCAAACTTCATGAAGTTTTCTTAGTAGGCGAGAGATTTAAATGGATTTCCATACTTTTCGTTAAATAGGTCTGTCAGAATTTCCCTGAATTTCACGCCTACTAAGAAAACTTCTTCGTGTAAATCCCGACTAACCTATAGACTTATATATCACCCTACATCAACGCTAACTCTCGTGTCTTTTCTTTCACACAGCGGAGACAAATACGATCCCTTTCTCTCAGCTAAACGTCAACTGGAAGAGCTTTGCTCGCCTAGTACACCACCTTTAGAGGAAAGGGATAATGATGCCACACCGACGACAGCCACACCTTCACCTAATATGTGCATGAGCACTTCATTGACTTCTAAGCAAACGCTGGGGGGAGCTTCAAAAGTAACACCCTCTACGAATTTTCGACGTACTTCCTCTTTACGAGGTCCACGGCGTACACCCCTGTTACCCTGTCGTCCTTTATTTGCCACCAACTATCGTCCCACCATACAACGTGGTCTCTCCGATGAGGGTCCCATCTCTACCAACTTTCTTAAGCCCGAGGAGTATGATGAGATGCCGGTACGTGCCGCTTGTGGCAATGATTTTCATAGTCCTCGTGTGGTAAGACGCGATACCAGTGCCTCCCCAATCGTAAGCAACAAATGAAATTGCCTCTGGAAGCTGCTGGACGGCAGGTGGCCAAGACCGACTCTTTGGCCGTGTTTCTTAAATATGAACACGAGCTGGAGCAGCTGAATGCCAAGGCCAATGAGTTGACCAGCAAAGAGCTGAAGGATAAGAGCAACAATTTGAGCAAACAGAACTCGGCCAAGTGTCTATTGCCGCCTTTGACAAGTCCCAGTCCCTCCACCGCCTCTGCGGGTCTTAAGGAGAACTCAATTTTCTGTCCACTCGTTTGGAACCTCTTAATCCAGCTCCCACACCCATTAAGCTGGAGAGTCTGTTTATAGATCCCAAACTGATTAATGCTTGCGATAATCTTCATCTGGGCAGCGGTGTATCCTCGGATACCAGCTCTACACCCCAACAGCTGTCCCAGAGTCGAAGTAGAAGCAGCTCTCAGTCCACTCTAACCCACGAGCGACGACAATCGGGTGAGGCTAGAAATCTTTTAAAGCGTAAAATGCGTTTGGGACGTAATCAATTTCTGTATGATGCTTCACCCGAATACGAGACGGAAGCCTTATCGGGTGGTTGCTCGGCGGATGATGAGGCCAATCGTTCGTCCATGGAGTACGATGAACAGTGCTGGCAACAGCAGCAGAAACAACTGCTAGCCCATCCCCTGCCACATACCTTCGATGATTTTGACTTTGAGGAATTTCTCTCTTCATTCGAGAATGAGAATGATGAGTTGCAGTTCCCTTTATTCCGGGATTGTCGTGAGTTTCTCTTGAATCGCACGACGAGCAGCAACAGGCAACGTTCGTGTCAGAAAGCGACTTCAATACCACAGACTTTCACCGACTGCAGTCAACTGCTGTTTCCCTCAACTAAACCAACAACTACAACTACCCACAGATCCGATTTGGAGGAAGAAAAGCTACAGCGTCAGCACTCGAATGCCTCTAGCCTGGCTAGCCATGACAAGGAGCAAAAGCGTGAGATTTTCATAAGCATCGAAACGGAACCAAATGCCCAGGGACGTTCACCCATTTCGCCCGATAGTTTGCGTCATATGGTGGGTAATCCGCAAACACCCATAGATGTCCTAGACATTGAGAATGGCAATGAGCCGGAGCATGCGAAATTTAGCAAAATAAGCGACACGGAGGAGCCACCCGATGTGGTCGAAGAGTTTGAGGATAAGGCCAAACAGCAGCAGCCGCATGAGCAGCAGCAGCAGTTGAACACATCCTCAAACCCTTCGGCCCACATTATGTCACCCAATGTGCAGCTAAACAATGCCAAGAATCTCATACAGCAAATGCAAAGTGAATTTCGGCAAATGGGCGAAGATGCCAGCGCTTCCATGCGCAGAGCCATGCTAGAGAGGGAGACGACGACACCCTTGACTAGAGGAGAGGCAAATAATGCTCATACACCCTCGGGGGATTCAGATGAATTAAGCAGTTTGGATGGCTATCCCATGTCCTCGTCGCTATCCTCTAGACGTGGAGGAGCCAGCTCCAAGCTAAGCTCGGATTCGGCCTATGGCAGGTGAGTGTACAAATTGGTGCGGGAGGGGGGATAAGTAAGTTACTCTATTTGCTCAGTTGTTCACTTTGTTCAGCTGCTCACTTATTTGCTCTTTTTTGTTCAGTTCAAAGAAAAAGTCATCCATACTAATCAGAACTATTTAGGACTTAAAATGTAAAAGGAAAAAGGGCAAAGCCCTAAATCCTTCAAACGATATTCTTCTGATGAAGTCAAAAAAGAAGAAGAAAATTTCAGACTGTGTAGAGTTGGTGTTTTTATGTTCACTCGTTGACGTAAAATGCGCAGTACAGTCAAGTGGCCCATGCGACCTAAAGACGAAGCTTGTAACGCGCGAATCTTAGGCAAAAGTAGCAGCCCACCTCCCGCTCAATCTGCATAGAAGCTCAATCTTGTGTGCGATTCGCTCACCTACAAAAAAAAAGGGTTATCCTGGAAATTGCTCTTTGCTCACAGCTTTTGAGAGCCAACTCTCGCTTGCAGCTCTTTGCTCTGAGCTGCTGGGAACACTAGAAGCCGATTTCTGGCTCTTGAGTTACAGCTTTCGGCTCTGAGCTGACCCAGGACCCATCAATCGGTTCGCAGCTCTTAACTTGAAGCTCTCGGCTCTGAGCTAGAAGCCCCAACTAGGGAGCTGGGAGCTAGCACCCGGCTCTTGGGTAAGAGCTCTCGGCTCTAAGCTACATATAAAGAGCCATGAGCTATAAATCGGTTCGCAGCTCTTGGCTCTGAGCTAGAAGCCCCAGCTCGGTAGATGGAAGCTAGCAGCCGGTTCTTAAACCTCAGCTCTGACCTGAGAGCTACATCTTAAGAGCAAGGAGCCAGCAATCGACTCGCTGTTCTTTACTTGTAGCCCTAGCTCGGAAGCTAGTGGCCGGTTCCGGGCTCTTGAGTAACAGCTCTGAGCTGAGAGCTTCGTCTAAAGAGCCGTTTACATGTGGGAGCCACTGCTCGGTAGCTGGGAGCTAGCAGCCGCTTACGGACTCATGAGTAACAGCTCTAAAGCTACATATAAAGATTAAGGAGCCATCAATCGGTTTACAGCTCTTAACCTATAGCTGTCGGTTCCGAGCTCTGATTGCAGAATACGAAATACTCTATTTTCTAAATCCTGGTATACAGAATTGCCTTACAGATTCTAGAGAATCGTATAATCTTCTTTCCATGCACCTAGTTTCGGAACTAAGGCGAATATGGGATTTTTAAATCAAAGTAGATTAATTTTGAATGAAAAAGAAAGGATGTTCCAGTTGGTCCATTGTGATACCTGGTATGCAGAGCTGTTCTATTGATTTTAGAGATTCGACGGAGTTAGGGTATTACAAAGTCAAAAAAATGAATTTGTAAGAGTTATGAAAAAATATTCAGAACTGTTTCGGATTCACTTTCGGCCGGATTCGTCGAATTCGAATGTGAAACATGTGATATGTAAAATTGACTGAGTAAAGTATGCCCTGTGTCCCTCGAGGGAATAAGGACCCAAAAAAGAAGATTCAAATAAGAAAGCAACTGAACAAAACGTAGTAAAGAATGTGAACAACTGAACAAAAGAGAGCAATTAAAGTAAGGTGTGCAAGTGAGAAAGCAACTGAACAAATAGGAGCAAGTATGTGAGCAACTGAACAAAAAAGAGCAGTGTTGAAGTGAGATAGCAACTGAACAACTAAACAAAACTGCTTTATTATGTGAGCAACTGAACAAAAAAGGGCAACTGAACAAAAAAGAGCAAATGAACAAAAAAGAGCAGTTGAAGTAAAGTGTTCAATTGCGAAATTAATTGAACAACTGAACAAAAAGGCTCTAGTATTTGAGCAACTGAACAGAAAAGAGCAACTGAAGTTTAGAGAGCAGCTCTTTTTTGTTCACTCACTCCTAAAGCACCCCACACACTTATAAAAGTGCTTTAACTTTAAGGCTGTGACAAATTGAACTTAATTTAATTTAATTTTTAAATTTTTCTAACCTTCAGCAGCAATTCACCCTACAGTCTGTCCCGTCAGCGTTCTACCGAATTGGCCAGCTCGACACCACGCTCCCAGAGCGGTATACGTCCGCATACGGCCAGTGCCAAGTTGCCCAATATCATGATGGATGCCTCCACTCAAGCTCAGACTGCCTATGGCACCCTAAAGTCACGTCAACGTCTCTTTGCTGGCAATGGAGAGAGTCTGGTTAAAGCGGATAATACTGAATCCTCTAGCAGTGGTTCAGAAAATTCGCTGTCTAAGCCACAACAGCAGCAGCAGCAGCAGCAGCAACAACAGCAGACCAGCAACTACAACTATCAGCTGCAGCAGCAGAAGGGGCAGACTCCATCTTCCCTTAACAACAACAACAATGTCACTCCCTCCACATCGCAGCATTCCCTGCTTAGCTCCAGCTCCAGCATGAATTCGAGTATGAAAATGTCCAAATTCTGTCACGAATGTGGCGCCAAGTTCATAATTGAACATGCCAAATTCTGTATGGAATGTGGCATACGCAGGGTCATACTCTAATCTGGTTGAAATATGGATGGATCACACCTTATATACCAAATGTAGCCTTGATATAATCATTACAAATAATAATAATAATAATAATCATATATTTTAATATACAAAAAAAAAAAAAAAAAGAAGAAACTTATGTAACCATTTTGGGGGCATTTCACAAATTCTCTTAATTTTTTTCTTAACCAAGACTGAACACGAACGATTTCTAACACAGCAGCAACTACAACAAGAACGAAACTCCATTGTATTTTGTATACTGTTTTACTAATTGATTTAAAAAAAAAACACACACACGGCTTAAATATATATTTCATAAATGCAACATTTACACATTTTATTAATGACCTCGAGGGGGGCGGGGGTGTATCAGAAATTAATCAAAATTTTCGAAAGCGATTTCTGTTACATCCAATTAATGTTAATGGTAAAGTAGCATTTGAATGGCTAACTAAAAGTAAAGCAACTGTTTGTAATTTTGACTAAAAACTAATTTACTATTTAAAAGAGTCAGCAGCAGCTCAGCAGCATTAAGTCAAGATCCAGAAATGGTAACAACAAAATGCCGATGCCCAAAAAAAAAAGCTTTAATTTTACGATATCTTTAGTATCGAGGAGAAGGAGCACTACGGGGTTGCCCATATTCGACGGGACCCATCTGAAGCCACAACATTTCGACAGAGATGTCAGATCGCTTAATGACATACCGCGTTTGAAGCGTCAGTCCAAGCAGATTTTTACCATGGAACAATACACGCCACGCGAGCGCTCTGAAATAGTTGAAATTTACATTCAACAGAACAAGTCAATTGTGAAAACTCAACGTGCAAAATTATCATGTCCGATGAAGCCCATTTCACATTGAATGGGACCGTAAATAAGCAAAATTGCCGTATTTACGCCACTGAAAATCCTCAGGAGATTCAAGAAGTGCCTCTTCATGACGAAAAAGTCACAGTTTGGTGCGGCGTTAGTGCGAAAACGGTCATTGGGCCGGTTTTCTTCCAAAATGAAAATGGCCATGCTGTTACCATCAACCAGGAGCGTTATCGCGACATGATGACCAATTTTGTGATGCCAATTATTCGTCGAAAGCGTATGAGGCAGTTCTGGTTTCAACAAGACGGCGCTCCACCGCACAAGTCGCATAACAATCGATTTTCTGAAGAAATTGTTTCCGGGCCGTTTGAGTCGAAAAGTGGTGATTTGGACTGGCCACCGCGTTCGCCCGATTTGACGCCGCCTGACTTCTTCTTGTGGGGATATTTGAAGTCAAAGGTTTACGTTAACAAGCCAAAGGACCGTAGAAGAGCTCAAGGACAACATTCGTGAAGAAATAGCCGCTATTCCGGCCGAAATGTTGGCGAAACGATGGAAAATGCTGCAAAAGGGCACAATACGCCATCAACGCCAGAGGCGGCCATTTGAGAGATATCATATTCAAAAATTGATGTAAACAAATCTACTTGGAACAAATTAAATGATTAAGATTGCCAACCGCCAAATTTTTATTTTTTTCTTTGATTTTTTAAAAAAAAACATGGGTCCGTCGAATATGGGCAACCCTGTACTAGAGTCACTGGATAGACCACACGTTGGAATTTTTTTCCACTTTTAGCAAGCGCGACAAATATTCTTCGCTTAGCATTTGAGATTTTCAGTCAATATGCGAAGAACAGCACTTTTGGGTCATTCGTTTCCAGAACTCACTTATTTTTTAATTTGAATAAAAATGTACTCGAACCTTGTAAAGTTGAGCAAACCGTAATTCGTGGTTTAAGACGCGATTGAATAAGGCTAAGCCTCTTTTGAGCTGGTTCAATCTGGTTCGGAACCAGTCTTGAACCACTGTGATATATGTCTCCATATTACTAACCTACCCACCAAAATTTCAACTTAATAGCTTCTTCACTCCTTTAGAACCTGTTCAGCGGGTTCCAAATGGGTCTTGAAACAGTAAAAAATCTGACTCCAAATAACCTACACACCAAATTTCAAGTTTACAGATTCAATAATTTTTTGAGATATTCTCAGGAACAACCTTTGAACCATTTAAGCTGGTTTGGACTCAGTCTTGAACCAGTTAAATATATGTCTCCAAGTAACTAGCCTACACAGAAAATTGTAAGTTTATCCCATCCCACCCTTGGGACGATTTGGGTCGTTTTTGGGTTGAATGCGATTTCTAGAACTCATGGGTATAGCCACTAATTCAAATCCGGCTCGAAAGACCAACATAAAGGTGGGGGATTGGAACGGTTTAAACTAGTTAAATAATAAAAAATTATATTACTCTCTGAACCACTTTAAAATTGATCTTAAGCCATTGTAGAACCGGTTCACAGACTCTTTCTTGATCGACATGAATATACATGATAATTTCATAAAGATTGGTTAAGTGGTTACAGAGATATGGCTCTGAATCACTTTTGAACCGATTTAATCCGCTTTCGAACCGGTTCACAGAATTGGAGCATAGCCTATGACTCTTTCCTGATCGACATGAACATGATGTGAAAATTTTTTGAAGATCAGTTCAAGGAACAAACATACAAAACATGCATACATACTTTTACTTTAATATATTAGGCCTGTTCCCGATTTCGAACAAAAACTCATTTAAATGTTTATTTATATTCGTGCGACTGTATTGAGAGCAAAACGTTTCGAATTCTCTAATCATTTCCTGTATATGTATAGATGTAAACTCCGGTGCATATTTATAACCGCACCCATTTTTTTTTAGTTTTTCAGAGAGGGGAGAGCAACAATTGGGTGAATGCAGTTAAAAGAGAATCAAAAATAAGATAAGCTAGAAACAAAAGAACAACTCTAGCAATGCAAAATTGACCGTTAAGATTTAATTTCGTTTTATCTTATGACTTCCCTTGACTTTAAATTGGCTAAAAAATTCGATTTGGCAAATTTGGGTAAAGTTCTTCCCATGCCATCAAAATCTTCAATAATTTTCGACCGCATTCACGCAGCTTAAATCAAAAACCAATCGTTTATGAGCGAGTATGTTTAATCAACAAGCTCATTTTGAGTAAAGGCTCTTTTAGCTTGTCGCTCATTGTGCACGAGTCACCACGAGCTTTTGTTTTAAAATATACAATCATATAAAATGTATGAGCGAGTATGTTTAATCAACAAGCTCATTTTGAGTAAAGGCTCTTTTTTAGCTTATCGCTCATTTTGCACGAGTCAACGGTTTTGTTATAAAATATACAAACAACAACACTAGCAATTGAAAATTTTAACGATATGTTAAAATTTTGGTTTTATGCTTGGTGCATATATATAGCCGCACTGTATAATTTCTCATTCTGTCATAATTAGCCATAATTTCGGTTGATAATTAAAAGTGTAAAGCGAAACTTTGCTTTCCGACGTTGAAAAAGGTCAAATTATTGCCCTAAGACATAAAAATTGCTCATTTCGGCAAATTTTTGGAAGAATCAAGATGACTATGGACGGAAAAAATTCGGTGGACCCAAGCCAAAGCTGAGTAAACGAGTTTAGCGTCGATAAGTGAGCTCTGTAAGCAATTCGTTGCAGAGCGCTAATCAGTTAGCAGCTCAATGTGGCTTACTGGTGTCACGTTGGACAGTTGCACGTGTTTTAAAGAAGTCAAGATACATTGTTTTCCAAAAAATTAAAGAAGTTTTAAATTAGGAAAGTCGCATTTAGTTTAAAAAACTGTGGGTTAATCGATTCGGATTGCATTTTTTTTTATTTTGGAATGCTGAACTTAAAAATCATAAAATGTTTTATGGATACTTTAATGAGATTGCATTTGTTATAGGTTTTTTTCTCGGTAGATTCTAATTACATTTTAAGCCATATATCGAGTTGGAAGCTTAAGATGGAGTCAAGCAAGGTATAAATAGAAAGAGTAAGAACAAATTCGGAGAAATGTTAAAGCTCTGCTCAAGATGGGTGCCGCGATTGCTCACAACTTAACACTAACCAGTATGAGGAGAAGGAGGAGGTTTCAATCAAGTGTTTGGTTAAATGACATTAGTTGATGTAGAACCTTGTTAAACTTAGTTTATATTAATCTCACACACAAAAAAGTTGAACAAAACATTTATATTCTAGTTTAATTTAATTTCGTTATTGTAGTCGTAGTTTAAAGCAACAAAACATTTAATTATTAATTTCCTGATTTCAATTTTTTTTGTTTCAGAATATTTGCAGCTCTACAAAAAATGATAATATTATCGTTTTTGATTCAAACAAAAGTGGAAAATTGTAATTTTAACAAATGATTTCGATTCTTGCTTTTCCAGAATGTCAAAGAACTTTCACAGTGCATGTTAAAAAAAAAAAATATAAGCATTATGCGGGGTTTTTTTTTTGTAACAGTCATTAAAAACTTCAATTTATACATAGTCTGATTTTCTTTTTGTTTTTTTTCTTTGCTTTCACATTCTTTTAGAATATTTGCAGCTTTTAAAAAATTAAATATTTTATAATTATAACAAATTCAAAGTAATTAACAAATCTTTTTGGTTCTTGCTTTTTCATAATGTCAAAGAACATGGGATACATGGGAATTGGGTGGGAGGATCAGCGCCTTTTTATAACAATTGTAAAAAAAAAAAACAAATTAAATTTAAACATTATTCCGGGTTTTTAAACAGACGGACATTAAGATATGTTGATAAACACATACAAACATAGTAACCAAATAAACCAAATAAGGGCCTGTGTATCATAATCTTAAGCAGGCATTTTGAAGGATTTCACTAATCTATAGGCACATCATGGAGTAACCATGAATTATCACTTATTTAATATTAAATTATAAAATTGAACTTTTTAAGTCTTTCACTTACAGCAATTGCTGGACTAAAATCTGGCGAGGACTTCTCAAAGAAAGCTGTGACATTTGTGTATCCAAATCGTTAGAGCCAGAGCTAGAGCTATTAGAGCTTTGACAGGCCGATGCCTCCTCGGAGCTAGTGTCTGGAAATGGAAGAATAATATAAGGGTTAAACTTTGATAATAAAATTTTCAAAAAAAAATTGGTATGGGGGAAGGTTTTTTCATCCGATCGTCTTCAAACTTCCCAAATTTGAAAAATCCTCCAAACAAGGATAATGGTCGGAAAATGTTGTATTCAAATATTTTATTTTTATTAGATTGACCTGATAATCGATATGTAAGCAAAAAGCATGGTCGAAATAATTCGAAAAGCAAATGTGTTTTCAAGATTTCGAAAAAAATCAATCAGCTACGGTGGGAAAATTTTGTTCGGTATGTAAATTGGTTTTATTAATAAAAATTTTTTTCCGAAACATTCATCTCCAAAGATTGGAAAATGGGATCAGAGGTGGGTTTCAGATCATACGTTACTGTTTAGTTTGGTTTCTGAGCTTTTTAGGCCAAATAAAAGGAAAAATAGTTGACTCTTTTCGGAAAATCCATCTCCAATGATCGGAAAATTGGAACTAAGGGTGATTTATGATCAAACGATATTGAAAAGTTCGGTTCCTGAGCTCTATGGACCAAATAAATAGAAAAATAGATGTCTCATTATCGGAAAATTCATCTCCAAGGGTAGGATAATGAGGACAGAGGTGGTTTTATGATCTAACGTTATTGCTAAGTTCGGTTTCAGAGCTCTAGGGACCAAATAAATGGAATAATAATTGTCTCATTTCGGAAAATTCAGCTCCAAGGGTCGGAAAATGGGGGCAGAGGGTGGTCCATGACTAAACGATCTAGTTAAGTTCGGGTTCTGAGCTCTAGGGGCCAAATAAATGGAAAAATAATTGACTAATTTCGAAAAATCCAGCTCCAAGGGTCGGAAAATGGGGGCAGAGGTGGGTTTATGACCAATAGTTATTCTTGAGATCGGTTTTTCAGCTCTATAGGTCAAATAAATGATAAAATAATTGACTCATTTTGGAAAATCCATCTCCAAGGGTCGGAAAATGGAGGTAAAGGTGGGTTCATAACCAAAAGTAATGGTTAAGCTCGGACTCAGTGCTCTAGTGGCTTAATAAATGGAAAAATAATTTACTTATTTCGGAAAATCCCCCCGGAGCGAAAGGGTTCATGATCCCCATTATTTTGGAGGTTTGGTAAGAAAAATAGATTTTCGGAAAATCACTAAGGGGGGGGGGAGGTGGTTTAGACAAACGTTATTTTTGAGACGGTTTGGTTTTAAGCAAATAAGAATTTTCGAAAATCAAGAAAGGTAGTTGTAAAAATTTAGGGTGGAAATGGGGGCGGAGGTGGGTTTATGACAAACGTTATGGTTAAGTTTAGTTTCTGAGCTTAGGGGCCAAATTAATAGAAAAAATTTTATTTCGGAAAATCCAGCAAGGATCGGAGAATGGGACGGTTTATGATCAACGATATAGTAGTCGGTTTCGGCCATAGGAAATATAATCGAAAAATAGTTGACTCATTTCGGAAAATTCATCTCCAAGGATCGGAAAATGAGGGCGGAGTGGGTTCATGACCAATCATTATTGCTAGATCGGTTTCAGAGCTCAAGCAAGGAAAAAATTTACTATTTCGGAAAATTCATTTCAAGGATCGGAAAATGGAGGCGGAAGTGGGTTCATGACCAAACATTATTGTTGGGATCGATTTCTCAGCTTTTAAGGCCAAATAAAAGGAATAATAATTAATTTTTTCGGAAAATTCAGCTCCAAGGTTCGGAAAATGGAGGCGGAGGTGGGTTTATGATCAAATGTTTTTGTTAAGAGCGGTTTCTGACCTCTATAGGCCAAATAAATGGAAAAATAATTGACTTATTTCGGAAAATTTAGCTTCAAGGATCGGAAAATGAAGGCAGAGGTGGGTTCATGATCACACGTTATTATTGAGAACGGTTTCTGACCTCTATAAGCCAAATAAATGGAAAAATAATTGACTCTGTTCGGAAAACCCAGCTTCAAGGATCGGAAAATGGGGGCAGAGATGGGTTCATGACCAAACATTATTGTTGAGATCGGTTTCAGAGCTCTTTAGGCCAAATAAATTGAAAAATAATTGACTCATTTCGGAAAATCCATCTCCAAGGTTCGGAAAATGGGGGCAGAGGTTGGTTTATGATCAAACGTTATTTTTGAGATCGGTTTCTGAACATTTTGAGCAAAATAAATGAAGTTTCAGAAAATTCAGCTCAAATGGACGGAAAATGGAGGCGGAGATGGGTTTTTAATCAAACTTTATGGAAAAGTTTGGTTTCAGAGATCTAGGGTCCTAATAAATGGAAAAATAATGAACTCATTTCGGAAATTCCATTTTCAAGGGTCGGAAAATGAGGGCGGAGATGGGTTTATGATCAAACGTTATGGTTAAGTTTAGTTTCTGAGCTCTAGGGGCCAAATTAATAGAAAAATAATATTTTTATTTCGGAAAATCCATCTCCAAGGATCGGAAAATTGGGACTGAGGATGGTTTATGATCAGACGATATTGTTAAGTTCGGTTTCTGAGCTCAATAGGAACTATAATCGAAAAATAGTTGACTCATTTCGGAAAATTCATCTCCAAGGATCGGAAAATGGGGGTGGAGGTGGGTTCATGACCAATCTTTATTGTTGAGATCGGTTTCAGAGCTCTATAGCCCACAAAAATGGAAAAATAATTTACTTATTTCGGAAAATTAATTTCCAAGGATCGGAAAATGGAGGCGGAAGTGGGTTCATGACCAAACATTATTGTTGGGATCGATTTCTAAGCTTTTAAGGCCAAATAAAAGGAATAATAATTAATTTTTTCGGAAAATTCAGCTCCAAGGTTCGGAAAATGGAGGCGGAGGTGGGTTTATGATCAAATGTTTTTGTTAAGAGCGGTTTCTGAGCTCTATAGGCCAAATAAATGGAAAAATAATTGACTTATTTCGGAAAATTTAGCTTCAAGGATCGGAAAATGAAGGCAGAGGTGGGTTCATGATCACACGTTATTATTGAGAACGGTTTCTGAATAAAAAAAAAAAAAGAAAAAAAGGAAGAGTCGTAGCTCTAAGGCCAAAAAATGGAAAAATTGACTCTTCGGAAAACGAACACAAGGGTCGGAAAATGGGGGCGGAGGTGGGTCATGACCCACATATTGTTGAGATCGGTTTCCAAGCTCTTTAGGCCAAATAAATTGAAAATAATTTACTAATTTCGGAAAATCCATCTCCAAGGGTCGGAAAATGGCGGCGGAGGTGGGTTTATGATCAAACGTTATTGTTGAGATCGGTTTCGAACATTTTAAGCCAAATAAATGAAAAAAATTACTATTTCAGAAAATCAGCCAAAGGACGGAAAATGGAGGCGGAGATGGGTTTTTAATCAAACTTTATGGAAAAGTTCGGTTTCAGAGATCTAGGGGCCAAATAAATGGAAAAATAATTAACTAATTTCGGAAAATCCATTTCTTAGGGTAAGAAAATGAAGGCGGAGGTGGGTTCACGATCACACGTTATTGTTGAGATCGGTTTCTGAGCTCTATGGGCCAAATAAATGGAAAAATAATTGACTAATTTCGGAAAATCCATCTCCAAGGGTCGGAAAATGGAGGCAGAGGTGGATTTATGATCAAACGTTATTGTTAAGTTCGGTTTCTGATCTCTAGGGACCAAAAAAAAAAATAATTGTCTCACTTTGGAAAATCCAGCTCCAAGGGTCGGAAAATGAGAACAGAGGTGGATTTATGATCCAACGCTATTGCTAAGCTCGGTTTCTGAGCTCTAGGGGCCAAAAAAAGGGAATATAATTGTCTAATTTCGGAAAATCCAGCTCCAAGGGTCGGAAAATTAAACAAACGTTATTGTTGAGATCAGTTTCTGAGCTCTAAGGGCCAAATAAATGGAAAAATAATTTGTTTATGCACTAACAAGGTCGGAAAATGGGAATAAAATTTATAGGAGACACCCATGGAAAAAATAAGTATAAATTAATTTCAGTTTAAAAACTTACCCGTTTCTTGAATGAAAGCTCGATTGAGGTTCACCGTTATATCGTCAGGCATTTTGGCATACCAGGGTGTAAGCTTCAAATCTTCCTCCTCACTCGAATCACCCTCCGTGTCCACCTCATTGTTATCATATGGTATATCTGGCAGAAATTGTGGACTCAATGCGGGATCCTTTTTCTTGTAGAGATATGTGCCTTGGCGCTTGCATTCATTGATTATTAACTTGAAGTCCTTATGATGCCTTAGGGTCACGGGATTCCCAATGAGTATAAGCAGAGACTTGGCACGCGATAGTAAAACATTAACACGTCGTGGATTACGCATGAAACCCATATGGGCAAATGAACGCACCAGGGATACAATTATAATGGGCTTCTCTCTGCCCTGATAGGTTTCCACACTGCCCACCTCCACCTGATGATGACCCTGACGCTGCAGCAACTGGCTTAACAATCTGCCCTGTGCCGTATAGGGCGCCACCACGCCTATATCCTGCTGATAGACAGGCACACCACCACCCAGACCCTCATTCAGCAGACGTCGCACATACCAACACAGCACCTGGGCTTCCAGCTCATTGAATGAGCTGGTGGAGTGCGACTCAAGCTGAGTACGGCCATGGGTGGCCTGGAAAATGATGGGAAAGTCCGAATTTGGCAGCAGTTTCCAATTGGCGGCCAAGTGTACCATTTTGGCCGGAGCCTGGGCTATCAATTCACCCTGATAGTACAGCTCATTGTATAAACGCACAATTTCCGGATGTGAACGATAGTTACGACGCAGGCGCGTTTGCAGTGAGCGATCATAGTTGCCATTCTCATCCAGTTTATAAATATCCGAACGTAAAAGACGCTCCATGAGCGAACAACACAGACCCAGGGAGGCAGCTCGATCACTTTTTAGCACGGCTCCCAGTTGCTTGTGATCACCGGAGAGTATGACATGACAGTTGCTACTTTGTTTAACGCCCACAATGCCAATCAGTGCTTCCGGTTCGGTGGAGGCGCCCGCCTCATCTATAAATATGTGAGTGAAGTAGGTATGCTCACCCAAACCATCGTTAATGAGGCGTCCCACTGTGCACAAGGTGGCCACCACAATGCCATACTGTAAAACCTGTGACAGACTCAGATGCTCAAAGCCACGCTGGCCACAATTGGAGTTCTTAAGCAGCAGGGCAGGCACCGATTTCAGGCCCTTGGCATAAATGGAGCGTGAAAATAGACGCAATAACTGATAGTCCGGTTTCTCCGTAAGCCGGGCTGGGCACGACAAATACTCGCATAATTTCAGGGCTATGGTGTCACAGGCAGAGTTCGAACCGGCGGTAACAAGAATGCGGCTATCCGTTGAACGAAGTCGCAGCTGTAAAATGGCCTCACATATGGTGGTAGTTTTGCCAGTGCCTGGTGGTCCGAACACTATGTAGGGTCCCTGAGAGCTGGGTCCAGCCACTATTTGCTCCACGGCCTGCAATTGCTCTGCATTGGCTTGGATAGAACCATTGATCAGGTTTACTTTGAGGGGGGATATGCGGTTTGGTGGCGGCTTTAACATCCATAGGGGCAGTATGCTCTTATCCCCACAGTTGGCAATTGTTTTATTCAGCCAGGCAGGAAATGGATATAGATAACGACGCACTTCGGGTGCCTCCTGCAGCAATTCGAGTGCTCGATACATATAACGTATGGGTGTGCGCCGGGAGCGTATGATAATGTGAAATTTTTGGTTCAAAATCAGCAAATCACCGGGTTGGCTGCCGCGACTAAAGCGTATGTCCAACTGTGTGCGGGTAACCTGTTCCACTTGGGCCACATAACGTCGCATAGGATCCTTAGGGCCTAGACACTCATGCTGATGGGGTAGCAGATTGAGTATGGGTTGGGTTGATAAGAGACTTTCGCGCGGTACCAGCACCACTTCATCCATATGGGCAGTCACCACATCCTCGGGATTAATGTTGTTAATCCTGGGTAGAGTAAAACTAAAACCATGTTTTCCTTTCTTCTGTAGCTGAACCTGAGCCTGTGAGAGCTGGGCATACAGCTGCATATGATGCAAATCCTCTATGGTCAGCAAAGTCTTGAATACCGAGCAAACATTATAGAATTCCATTTGGCGTTGTATTAAATACTCGCTAAAGTTTACATTTCCCGCCAGACTGTCGCTGCTGAAATTCTGGGCCAGCGATTCAAGCATTTGCGAGCTGGGCTCATATACAGGCAAATTGCGCATTAGATTGAGGAGTCTAGGCGGGGAGGGGGAAGAAGAAGCATTTTTAGTTGGTAACTTATTTAGTGAGTCTCCACTTACTTAAGTCTTTTCATTAGCACCAAGTGTGTGGGTATACACTCTCCTAGGCCCATACCCATCATAGCCTCCGGTTCCTGCCACAATTGCGGCAATTTGGCCAAATTGCCTAATTGCTTATCTAACTGTAAAATGTGCAAAATTAAGTAACCTAGCTGATCTGCTGCGCGTTGGACTAAACCAGCTTACCAAGACCAAATCCATGCCGCTCGAGTGCATTTTTGTTGGTTTATTAAACAATTAACACTGAGAACGTATTTCACACAACGAAACAGAATCACACGACAATATTCAAAGAAATGCAACTTTTTTTTTTCTTGGTATACACTTTTCGCTTCTACCGTTATAGTTGAAACGTCAACGCCGGCGCGGCGCGGCGCTCGCTGCTGGCATTTTTTAAGCTCCGTGCAATACGGTCACCCTAAGTCACAGTCACTGTGAATCACAGTTCTAGGCAGTTATTTTAAATGAAAATTTAAAATATTAAAAGAAATTAAGTTATTTTAAATGTTGATTACAAAAATAATAGGCAAAGTGGGCGCATTTTAAATGTTGATTACAGAAATAATAGGCAAAGTGGGCGCAATTTTTTAGCTATCAATTTTTTAAACGGAAAAACTTAAAAAAATGTTTTTTTTCCATATAACTCTGAAAAAAATTCTCTTTTTAAAAAAATGTTTTATAATAAAATGGTAGATATGGCAAAAACGCATGTTTTATGTTTAGTAAATTTTTATCGAAAAGCTTATAGTTTAAGAGAAAAAGACAAGAATATAATATTTTCTAAGATATATAAGTAAAAAAAACAAATTTTAACCGTTTCTTTCAGATTTTAAAAAAAAAAGGTCCGCGGTTTTTTTATACCATTGCAGTTTATTAAAGACGCTACCATTGATAACAAAAATAATTTTTAGACCGATCGTTCCTATGGCAGCTATATGCTATAGTCATCCGATTTTGAAATACATTTTTTCAGAATTGTATGGAAGAAAAACTAAAATACGTTGTGACGCTAAGATTGTCAAAAGTTATGCTTCCTTCTAGGCGCTACAACATTGATAACAAAAAGCTTTTAAGCTTCTGGCTAGAGCTAGTTTTTAGACGATATATCGATAATATCGATGGTGGCTATGCTGCGGGTCATCATCGATTGTTTTTCCACCATCGATACATGATGTTGGAAAATTCCAATTGGAAATGACTGGAAAATTCTTATGGTAAAACCTATTTTTAAAAGCTTAAAATCTTTTGGAACACATTATAGAAAATAATTAGACATTTGATTTCTCGGTGGTGGAATTTCCGCCCACAGGCAAGAATAATGGTGGGCGTATTTCGGTTCAGTGACAATGGAAGCGTATTTGTGAGCCGATCTGAATAAAATTCGTTTTGTAAGCTCTAGGGTCAGAATGAATGGATTTATTTCAGGAAGTTTACTGCAAAGGTCGGAATATAGGTGCGGGGAGATGGGTTTTTCGCAACCTGAATTGCTAAAACAAAATGGTTTTTTTGTTTCGATAATATCGAAATAATCGATGGTTTTGACTATCACTATTCGAAAAAAACATCGATGGAGGGCACTATCGATGTTTTTACAGCTCTACTTCTGGCCTAGGTCACTTCTAGCGATTTTTTGGAGCAATTTGCCTTTTCCCAATAAAAGTTTGGACTTTTATCGATAAAAGCTCCATTCAACTTTTTCATGTGTGACCACGATTGATATCGATTAACGATTAATCAAAAACTTACCTCGGCAAAAAATTGAATTAACTCGTGAAAATTTTCGTGCAATCATTTTTCACAACTTTCGACGTGGATTTTCACGACAAGAGTGCAACACGATGAACTTAAATCTTTGTATGGCGATGAAGCACCATCCTGTAGCACTGTGAAAAATTGGTTTAATGAATTCAATCTCGGGCGACGCTCGCTCGAAGACGAAGGTTGTGAAGGTCGTCCAAAAACAGTCGTTGTGCCAGAAAACATTGATGCCGTGCGTGAACTGATAATGCAAGATCGTCATGTGACATACCGTGAGATAAAGGCATCCTTGGGCATTTCTTTCACATACAGCATACATTTCGATATTGCATGAACACCTGGGCGTAAAAAAGGTTTGTTCTCGTTGGACCCCGCACAATTTGACAATCGCTCAAAAAGAAGGCTCGTGTGGATTGGTGCAAAGAAATTTTGAAAAAATATAATCGCGGTGTTTCAAAAGACGTTTATAAGATCGTCACAGGTGACGAATCATGGATCTATGCTTATGAGCCCGAAACAAAAATTTGGAAATGGCAAAAATTTGAAACAAACTTGATCTGCATGCAGACGATACAAGTCTACACTGAAAATATGGTAGCTCTAGCTCTTACAGTCTCTGAGATCTAGGTGTTCATACTGACAGACAGACAGACGTACATGTCTATATCAACTCGGCTATTGATGCTGATCAAGAATATATATACTTTATGGGGTTGGAAATTCTTCCTTCTGCCTGTTACATACATTTGCACGAACTTAGTATACCCTTTTTTTACGGTATACAAAAATTTAGTTAAAACCTTTTCACAATTTATTTTAAATTAAAATTTTCTTTTATTTTAATTTAGTTTTTTAAAATACGTTGTATACAAATTT
The DNA here is from genome assembly GCA_018904225.1 of Lordiphosa mommai. Lineage (NCBI taxonomy): Eukaryota > Metazoa > Arthropoda > Insecta > Diptera > Drosophilidae > Lordiphosa > Lordiphosa mommai. The sequence continues at coordinate 117,770 of JAEIFT010000504.1, read as the reverse complement.
TCACCTTAATTAAAAATGTTATTTCAATTTTTAAATTTGATTTGTTTTCACGCGCCACTGTGCCTCGTGATTTGGTGAAGCAGTCACTTAACGTATGCTCATCTCTATGGTAATCGATAAGTTATCGGAAAGCGGGCTAAACTTGTAACTTTATTGCAACTTTATCATGGATTTGCCGGAGAATTGTAAAGCCAGCGGCTCCAATGTGGTGTTAATCGAAGAAATAGATAGCAATGATGTGCCCATCAATGAGCTGGATCAGTTCCAGTTGACGGAACCTTTGAGAGTGGTGGACATTATCGAAGACGAAGTGGAAGATGCAGACGAGGGCGCTTTGATTAAGCGGTATGTACAGGGCGTACAATGTTTGGAGTTTCCCGAATTCTGCACCAAACTTGAGCCTGGCGATGAGGTTGATGATGAGGATGACGAGGAAGAGGAGCAGGAAGTGGCCAGCTTGCAGCAGCAGCAGCAAGTGGCGGCCGCCAAGCCGCCACGCAGTGGTGGCGGTCCAGGTCGACGTAGTCAACTAAGTGCGGCCCTAATGGGCCTGATGGGCGAGGCCAATTTACAATTTGCCTATGGACGCTTTGATGTGGCGGAACGTATATGCATGGAAATAATACGACAGAATCCCTTGGCCAGTGAGCCCTTTTATACTTTAGCTGAAATCTATGAGCATCGGGATGAGGTCAAGTTTTTAAACTTTTCCACTTTGGCGGCACATCTTAATCCCCAGGATCGTGATATGTGGGTACGCATATCAGATTTGCTGGTGCAACAGGGCAATATGGCCCGGGCACGTTTAATCTACACCAAGGCCACCAAGGTCTTACCCAAAGATTATTTTTTGAGGCTGCGCAAGGCACAACTGCTGGAGAAGATGGGTGAAACCAATGCGGCCATGTTTACCTACCTGAAAATGTTACCCCTAATGCCGGGCGGCGAGTGGAGCATTTGTTTGAGTACGGCCAAAAATGTGGCACGCTATTTTCATGTCCTAGAGAAGCATGCGCTGGCGCTGGAGGCTTTGGAAGGGGCGTATAAAGTGTGCGGGGCTCGCTTTACGCTGGAGGATTTGAATATTTACTTGGAGCTGTTGATATTGAATAAACAATATGCCAAGGTCTTGAGTAGCCTGAGGGAACGCACACGTTTGGGTTTGGAAACGGAGCAGGAGGAGAGCCTGGAGTTGATTTACTTTTGTGATATACCCGATGACTTTGTGCCCGAACTGAGGGCTAAACTGTGTGTAAGCCTAATACATATGCGTGCGCATCATTTGCTAGGTTATTTGATACAAAATGTGCAGGAGCATATTACCTTGACAGTGGAGCGTGTGGAGCTGTATATGGACATAACGGAAGCTCTTATGCAGGAGCATAAATATGCCGAGGCCATAGCTTTAATGCGTCCCATTACGGATGGCGATACCTTGCAGTGTCCCGCCTTTGTGTGGCTGCGTCAGGCGGAGTGTTTGCGTCAACTAAATCGCACCAATGAGGCCATCCAGTGCTATGCTCGTGTGGTGCAGCTGGCACCCTTTTGCTATGAGGCCAAATTTACTTTATCTGCCTTGCTCAAGCAGCAGGGTAGAAATGAGGAGGCTGTGCAGGCTTTGGAGCAGTCGGGTGAGGCCGAGGGACAGCCTTTACATGCACGTTTGCTTTACGAAAGATGCATTATGCTGGAGCAAATGGGTCGCCTTGAGGAGTTCTTAGAAGTGGGCTATGTCTTGCTCAGCCGGCACTCCATTAAGCTAAAGAATCGTGAGGAAATGTCTGCGGCAGCCAATGGTGGCAGCACCTACAATACCGAGGGTTTAAAGGTCATCCTGCAAATGCGTAGCCTGGCTGCAGGCCATGAATCCGGCGAGCATTTGGATCCCAGCAAGCAAGCCCATAACGAAGCCTCCGATTTGACCATACAAAATGAATATGATTTGTTTCTGCAGCTTATGAGCTCCGCCCATAAACATGGCCGTTTTAGTGCTTTGGAGAGAACCTGCTTTGCTTTGGTCACCACCAAAAGATTTAATTTCTATCATCATGAAATTGAAAGGATTATGATTTTGGCCTGTTATTTTAATCAGGATTGTTCGATGGGTTTTTCCTATTTGCGTGAATTGATAGCCAAGCAACCGGATCAGCTGAATCTATGGAATCTTATGTCACTCTATGTACAAAAGGGCGATGATGTGCGCTATTCCCGCTATATCAGACGCCTGATGACACGTCATCCTTTGATTTCGCCACAAGTACGCCTGTTCCTGGCCCACTATCATCTCAACTGCAGCTCCTATAAATATGCCTTGAATGTGTATGTGCCCATTTTACGTGAACATCCACATCCTTTGGTGGCCTTATGCATAGCCGTGGTCTTTAATCAGTTGGCCCTGCAGAAGAAGGTTTTGAGAAAATCAGCCGCTGCGGCTCAGGCCATTGCCTTTGCCCAACGCTATCAGGATTTACGCTCAAATGGTAACCTCAATTTAAATGAATGTGCCGCCCAACAGGAGATTTATTATAACATAGGACGCATCTATCATCAGGCTAACATTTTGCATTTGGCTGTGGAATATTATGAAAAGGCTTTGGCCGTGCAACATCCTTTGATTAAACAGCATCCGGAGATTTTGGGTTTGCAGCATGAGGCGGCCTTTAATTTGCATTTAATCTATCGCAGCAATGGCAACAAATGGAAGGCCAGACAGTGCCTCATGCGTTACTGTGTGGTTTAGTAGGATTGGAGAAGCTGTAAATATTTTTTTGTATAAATTAAGGGTAAGGTTTTAGAATGCTTAAAAAATTCCATAAAATTAATTGCAATTTTTATTTTCAGAAATTGCTCAAAGTGGAGAAAATGTTGGAGGGAAAAACAGGCTAGTGACAAAAGCAACACCATTTAAATAGGAAATAAAAGGTATTGTTTTAATTGAATAAGTTGCCTAATCAGAGTTTTCTAAACTCAATTGGTTTATAAAATATACTGATCTAAGTGGGCACATCCCACAGAAAAGGATCATATTTAAAATATTGCCTTGGGAGGTTTTTTGTGAATATGTTTTTTATACACTTATCCGTCCATTTGTCTGTCCTTCGGTTTCTACGCAAAGTTGTCTCTAAGTTTTTATGCTGAGCTAAAATTTTATTTAGAGTCTTCATTTTATTGCTCTAATATATAGAAGCCAAACCTTGGTCGGGAGGATTAAAACTTAAAGCTGTCATAGGAACGATAGATCGTAAAATAGGACTTGGCAAGAATAACTCAGAATCAAGGTGAAACAGGTGCAGAACCGAACCCCTAAAAAACCGGTTCGGTTCTGGTTTTTTTGAATTGACTTAACCGGACCATGAACCGCACCTTCTACATTTTTGATCCCTCGAACCTGAACCCAAACCGAACCACTTAATAAAGTTTATTTTTAAAATTAAGTTATTAAAATTGCTGACGGAAAAATTTCTTGATATGACTATTTAAAATTAACCTTTATATGTATACTGTCTGTAAAGAAGGGATGTTTTTAAGAACATTAGAAAGCAACAAACCAATGTCAAATATAAAATCTATCAATAATGTTACAGATTCCCTCAAAAATTGTCCAAGAGAACATACATCGAAAATGTTGTAAAGTTTTGGAAAGGTCTTTAAAAAATATTCTACTAACTTGGTTGTACAAGCCTAGACAGACGAAAAGGATATACGGACTAAAATCAATCCCAACAAATGTCAGGTGAAGTTGGATTTCAGCTTTTATGAAACCAAAGTACAATCAGGTTCGACTCGTACTTGAAATTTTAATCCGAAGGTAGGTACATGAATTTACTTAAACAAGGCTCTTCTAAAAAATTACTTATTTCGCATAAATTATAATATATGATCATATGATCAAATTAATCGTAATCGAACCGAGGTTCGAACCAAAACCTAGGGTTCAGAAAAATTCAGGAACTGGTTCGTGAACCGAGCCCAAAGATTCCTCACTGGTTCGAACCTCCGAACCGAACCTCTTCCAAAATTTGGGAGGTTTGCAGCCTTGCTCAGAATATCATAAATATAATAGGCTGTCAAAAAAATTTTGCAAAATTTGTTTAAAATCGGATACCTTTATGTGATGTAGTTGATTTGCCCCTCACCAAAAAATCATGAAAAATTATCCTCAACGAACCGAGAATTTACAAGAATTGTCAAGTTTTTAGATCGCCTGGGACTTACGCGGTTCAATGGTAAAAATTGTACATTTTAAAGTACATTTTTTTCTGCCTCAGCTGTCATTTCTTTCATTTGATTTCATTCAAAATTTGATCTGAATCGGGACTTTATATTTATGCTATAGCTGAACAGATATCTGCTCATTATGTAATAGCAAGTAAATTAAAAACATGCATCAATGCAATATTGTTCAATAAGGTATCTACTATAAGGTAGCTAAAACGTTTTTAAAATCACAATTTAATTTTGGGAAGATTTGTTTAAGTTATGTTTAGTAACCTCAAATTCTGTTTCTTGGGTAAAAGTTTGGTGGATTGTCGTGAATTTTTGTTACTGTGAATGCAATATTGTTCCTTAAAGTATCCTCTAAACGATAGTAAAATTTGTTTTTGCCCAATATTGCCCAAATCCGTAAAATCACGATTAAAATTATGGAACATTACTTTCAAGGAGGGTTCGGCATTAATATTACTTTTCGTAGAGGAATTGACGAGTAAAATTACAAATTACTCAAGTAATTTGTATTAAAATTTTCGATAATTTCGAATTACTATATTCATTTGCAATAATTAAAAGTAAAATTACAAATTACTATATTAATTTGTAATAGAAATTTTTCTTCAATACAAATTACTCAACGTAATTTGTTAATAGAAATTTCTCGAAATACAAATTACTATTTTAATTTGTAATAATTAAAAAAAATTACAAATTACTATATTAAATTTCGTTGTTTTTACCGTAGCTCTAGCCGTTCGCGAGATATCGCGACTTTTGTTTAAATATTGAAATAACAAAAAACACTGTATTCTCTATGTCATTTGTATTTCTAAACGAAATTACAACAAAGTATCGAACATAGTTTGTACTTTAAAAAATCCTATTACATATTTATATTGTAATTTGCATTTAACAAACGTTTGTTTACAATTTATAAAAGTAATTTGTATTTCGAATAATTTTTTTACAAATTAATATTGTAATTTGTAGTTTTGATTTTAATTATTATAAAATGAGCAAGTAATTCGGTAATAGTTAATTATAATTCCCCATTTTGCCGATCTGCTTAAAATATTCAAAGGTATATTTAACAACTTCAAAGTTATTCTGTTTCTTAGAGTAAAAGTTTGGTGCATTGTCGTAACTGTTAATGCAATATTGTTCATTAAAGTATTTTCAATACGATAGTTTAATTTGATTTTGCCCGATTTTGCCCGAATTCGTAAAATCACGATTTTTTTCAGACTACTTTGAGTTTGAGCATCAAGAAGTGCTTTAAATGTGGTTCTCACCTGTATCATATTTTATATATATGCAAAATGTACAGTGGATAATATTGTTCTTCAATGTGTATAGTATAATGCAACGATATTTATTTTTTATATACTTGAAAAGTGTATATTAATTTTGCCCAGAAGTATGTCTAGAATATATTACGACCCCATAAACTATATATATTCTCGATCAGGACGACGAGCTGAGTTTAATTCCGTCCGTCTGTCCGTCTGTTTCTACGCGAACTAGTCCCTCAGTTTTAAAGCTATCGAGCTGAAATTTTGCACAGAGTCTTCTTTTTACTGCACGCAACTAATATGTCGGAACTTGCCGGATCGTATGACTATATCATATAGCTGCCATAGGAACAAACGGTCTAAGAACTAGTTCTAGTTAGAAAAAAGTTTCTTATTTTCCATCGTAGCGTCACTAATCTTAGTATATGTTAGTTTTATATGCTTTCACATATTTCTGGAAAAATGTTTTAAAATCGGATCACTATAGCATATAGCTGCTATAGAAACGGTCGGTCAAAAAACTACTTCTTGTGAGAAAAACTTTTATGTTTTCTATCGTAGCGTCTCCAATCTTGGTATATATTAGTTTTATATGCTTTCACATAATTTTGAAAAATTTATCAAAATCGGATGACTATAGCATATAGCTGCCATAGGACCGATCGGTCGGAAAATGTGTTTTGCTAAGAAAAGTTTTTTTTTTATGGTAGCGTGATCAAATTTTGATTCTCAATGATTTTGAATCTTAAATATCTAATATCTATATCCTTTATATATTCTATCGGATAAATTAGTTAAAGTGAACTTTTGCAAGTGTATCAAAACTTCGGCACAGTCGAAGTTAGCTTGCCTTCTCGTTTTTTTGTTGGATTTAAGAGAAAGCTTACGAGTTCCTTATACCAAAATATGCTTATACAAATATTCGTTTTAAAGTAACATTGTTTAATTTAATTTTCATGTTCATTAGTATAAAAAAAAAAAAACAAATAAAAACAGTACTTCATAGGGCTCATTCTAATCTAAACTAATCCAGGTAAATTTTACCTTTCTTTTTATATTTTTTCTGTATGAGCTTTTGTTACTGAACTGCTCCTACGCGGCTGAATAGATTGGGATGATAATTTTTGTGAATATTTTTGTAGGTCCCTAGATGGTTTAGGGTTCACAACTACACTCGATAGGAGGCGCTGCAATCGGCCTTAAACCGGTTTAAAGGGTGGTTCAGAGCCATATCTCTGAAACCATTTAGGGGCCTTCTAACTTTGACAAAAAAAAAAATTTACCCATTTTTTGTGTTCCATTTTTAATATAGCTTGGACATTCCCGTTTTATGCCCTTCAAATCATATTCAAAAATTCGAAATAGTTTAGCACATATATCCATTTTAGTGGATCAGTGTTCTTGCTAAAGTAAGTAATTTTATACGTTGCTCAAAAGTTTAAGCCCTATACTACTACATAGATACTTTTTTCAAAGTTGTTGGTCAGCAAGGCTTGACTAGAAGAAATAGCAGCAACATAGTTAATCGAATAGTGTGACCAACGCGCTGGTAATTGAAAAATACCACGAATTTCAAGATTCTGTGTTATTTCTTAATAAATCTGGCCGGACTAGACTTACGTTCATATTTTATGCTAAAGTAATCTAGATTACTTACTTCGCAGATCCGTATAGGGCTTTAAGCGCGTTTTTCTTGACCTGGTAGCCAGTTCTACATCAAAATGAGTTTAATCAGCCAGAATTCTTTTAAAAAACTCTCAATAAATCCTGTGCAAAGGTAGAAGACCCTCCTTTATTCTAATAAACGCTTATAGCCCCCATAAGCTTTTATTCTGTATAAATGTGATAAAGAGGGGCATTCTTGGTGCATAATATCTGGTGTGACGGCCGATCAGTTCGTCTCAGTTGACATATCTTCAGTGTGCAGATGCGAAAGGGAGATACCAGGCAATAAAATTTGTGAGCTCCACCTTTGCTCTCAATGATTATTAGCAAAAGCTCTCAGTTGACAATGTGGAGAGATCGCCTAACCAGTTATAATTAGTCCATGGGGCAAGTGACACCGAATAAGTGAATAAGTGAAAAGATTATCGGTATTACTGCTAACCCCCTTATAAAGTTGAACATATTTCGACTTTTTCCGCCCATTATCTTAAATTAAAAATCATTTCTCGTGCTTTCGAAAAGTGTGCTCATTTCTTTTTTTTGTGTTTTTAGTTTTATTTAAAATTGTGTGTGAGTGTTGGAAAATATTTTAAAACACAATTACAAAATGTACGCGTACCGTAGCGTGGCGTGGCGTTTTTCCATATATAAAAATTTGGCAGTTGTGTTTGCATAGGTAACTCCAATTAGTTCCTGGGGGGGTTGTTTTTAGTTGATTTGATTTTGAATGGTTTTGCTGTTGGTTCTATTGTGAGTCTTTTTTTTTTTTGATTAAGTGTTTGTGTCTGTAGACGTAGAAAAAACTTGTGGTTCAACGAATTCGTAACAAATGAATAAAAGTTGTCAAATTGTAACTGTTTAAATATTTTTTGCTGTTGTTTTTTGTAGAGCTCTTCACATTGAATTAAAGATAATAAGAATAAACCTAGAAAAGATGTATCGCGCATATAGAAATATAGATAGATAGATATAGAATTAAGCGTTTGCCTAGGATGGTCTAAAAATTGTATGTACCTAAAAGAGTAGATCGTAAATATGTATTATCAACTGTGCAAAATAGATAAAAATATTATATAGAAGTCAACTTGAAAAGTAGATGATATCTATTGAGGAATAGATATATATATGTAAATAAATAAGATATAGAAGTATGCAAAGAGAATTATAAGCAAAAAGAATTATGTATGTATGTATATATATATATATATTTTTTTTTTTACTGATTTAGTGCCATGTGCTAAGAACTATGCCTAGGTGAATGTCCATTCCGTGTGATTGGTCTAGGCCAACAAAAAAAAAAAGGAACAAATTTGTGTAAAAATGTGGTCTTTTTGGGTTGTGTTGTGCGTGCGTGTGTGTGTGTGTGTGTATGTAAGTGGAGTGCTGAGGCTTAGACCTCGGTGACGGGACGCTTCTCAATCCAGGCCTTGACGGGTTCCAAAGCATTGATGGCCTCAACCACGCCACGCAGTGCTGGGTAGGGTTCCAACAGATCACGCTTGACCATGTAGTTCATGTAGTCGGTGATGCCGGCAAAGTAGACATCAGCCCAGGTGAGCTAGGATAAAGATAGAGAAGAAATTTGTTTAGTAAGCGTAGGGCTAAGCTCGTTTCAATACTTGTTATCCGGTTCGAAGGTCCGAATTCAACGTAAATCATTGGTTACGGTTTACTTATAATTTTAAATAGTTCTAAAATGATTCTGACAGACAGCGGATTTTGAATATTTTTTCAGATTGAATTTAATCCTAGTAGGCCAGGATAAATGTGGTTTTTGAAGAAACTTGGAACAGGACGTATTTATTGTTTGCGTAAATTTTAAAATAGAGTATTCTATGATTTTAATATCAATATGTTTTAACCGGTAGAATGGTAATTTTATCATATACAATATTTGAATGATCGGTTAAAACATAGTTTTAGTTAAAATTTATATTATTTTATTTTATAATTTTTATAATTTAATTTTATATCTTTAAAAATAATTTTGAAAAAAAATAAAATTGGATTAGTATAGCATATGTAAATTATAAGGATGCAAGATTTATTAAACTACTTGATTACGTAATTTTATCAAAATTTTTTATATACAAATTTTGATAAAATTTATAAAATCGATACAATAAAAATATAATAAATAAAAAAAATATATTTATTCAAAATTTTTTAATATATACCAGTTTTATGCTTACATAATTTTTTTAAAAATTTATCTTAAAATTGATAATATAACAATTTCAAAATTTGTTTTGATAAAAATTTTTAATAAAAACTTATTACTTTAATGACTAAAATTTTTATAAGATTAATGTATCCATTTTACAGGGACAATTTCCTATTTGCTATTTTTTTTTTTCTGTTTTTTCAATTCACCCTTGGCCTACTAGGATTAATTTTTATCTGAAATATGCCTAACCCGCTGTCTAATTATTACCAAATATTGCAGATTATTTCAGAGAATCGTTTTAAATTATCAAATTTTTAAACTTAATTGGAACTTCGATGTTCTTTCTTTCGCTATGTCCCTCGATGGTTTAAGAATCCAAAAAAGAAGATAATAAATGCCTTGGACTAAAAATTTAAAAAATCCATAAAGTGACAAGTTATCAAAATTCAGCGCTTATTCTCCCAGGTTTATGATACAAAATTTTTACCTCATGCATACTCTTTCAGTTTGAATTCTTCCCTAATATTCCTTTCTTAAGAACATCCTTGAGATCTCATTTGAATTTAAAGATTTAGCTCAACTTTGATATTTATGGTCCTTCGAGCCGGATACCATAGAAACACAAAGTTCTAAGGAATTCACTTTATTTGCAGCCTTGCTTGTTATTAGACTTATTTAACTACTTTTTGTGTGTAAATATTAATACAAATTATTTAAGTTCCTAAAGCTGAGGTCCCAAAGCAAATTATTTGCTTAAGAAGCAACTTGAATTATTATTTTGAACCGAATCATTTTTCAAAATCAGAGTGTTCCAGCTTCTAAAGGTAATTGAATTTGAAGATTTAGCTCAACTTTGATATTTAGTAGTCCGGTCCTTCGAGCCGGATACCTTAGGATTACAAAGTTCTAAGGAAATCACTTGATTTGCAGTCTTGCTTGTTATTAACCTTATTTTACCAGGTTTTTTTTTTAAGACATAATTTCGATGCCACAATATCGAATAGCGAAACAACGATATATGTTATTCTGCAGACCAAAAACCAAGCGTTAGAATTTTTTTGTTCCCCTCGATCACTAAAGAATTCTAGAGTCTATTACTTTAACGATTCCCTTAGATTTTACTAAGCTGTTTTAATATTTCTTTCAAACGACATAGTTTCGTCTCCGAAAAAACGGCATATGCAGCTTAAAATAAAAACAGCGTTTTTAACCGAATCAACAACCGTTATTTTTAGCTGGTATAACCAATTTAAAACCGAAACGAAGAAACAATTAAAATCAATCAATAGCGTGCTTCTCCACAGACTCCTGCTTTTAAAATAAGAGAAATTCGCTAATAGTGTCATTAGTCAGATAGAATGTGTACGACAAGTTTCCCCCCAAAAAACGGCATAGCAGCTTAAAATAAAAACAGCGTTTTTAACCGAATCAACAAACGTTATTTTTAGCTGGTATAACCAATTTAAAACCGAAATCGTAACCGAAACAATTAAAATCAATCAATAGTCGTGACTATTCTCCATCTTAGACTCCCATCGCTAACACTATTAAAACTTATGCAGAAGAAATTTCGCTAAATACATACATTAGTGTCACTTTTATAGTCAGATAAAGAATGTAGTTATCGACATAGTTTCGTCTCCGAAAAAACGGCATATGCAGCTTAAAATAAAAACAGCGTTTTTAACCGAATCAACAACCGTTATTTTTAGCTGGTATAACCAATTTAAAACCGAAATCGTAACCGAAACAATTAAAATCAATCAATAGTCGTGACTATCCTCCATCTTAGACTCCCATCGCTAACACTATTAAAACTTATGCAGAAGAAATTTCGCTAAATACATACATTAGTGTCACTTTTATAGTCAGATAAAGAATGTAGTTATCGACATAGTTTCGTCTCCGAAAAAACGGCATATGCAGCTTAAAATAAAAACAGCGTTTTTAACCGAATCAACAACCGTTATTTTTAGCTGGTATAACCAATTTAAAACCGAAATCGTAACCGAAACAATTAAAATCAATCAATAGTCGTGACTATTCTCCATCTCAGACTCCCATCGCTAACACTATCAAAACTTATGCAGAAGAAATTTCGCTAAATACATACATTAGTGTCACTTTTATAGTCAGATAAAGAATGTAGTTATCGACATAGTTTCGTCCGAAAACGGCATATCAGCTTAAAATAAAAACGCGTTTTTAACCGAATCAACAACCGTTATTTTTAGCTGGTATAACCAATTAAAACCGAAATCGACCGAAACAATTAAAACAATCAAAGCGGATATTCTCCATCTTAGACTCCCATCGCTAACACTATTAAAACTTATGCAGAAGAAATTTCGCTAAATACATACATTAGTGTCACTTTTATAGTCAGATAAAGAATGTAGTTGTCGAGTTGGTTTTTTTGTACAACACAAGTCAGTGTCTGGTGTAAAATATTCAATGAATCCATTAAGAAACAAATCTTTAAATGCAATTATAATACTAAGGTTAGAACAATTTTTTTGGTGTATTTAACCGGTTCTACACCGGTAACTAAAACCGTAACGTTATCGGACCGAAACTTATAATCGTATCCGATTAGTTTTTCGGTTTATTGCTGCTCTAAAACGACAGTATTTTGGGTTTCGAAAGTACATAGAAATTGACAAAGTTTCGTCCAAAATAAAGTATATGATTAATATCAAGGATTTGAATCGAGCCTTGATTTATAACTTATTGGATCGTTCAAAGATTTTTGCGTTTGGTACATTTTAAAAAACTAAAAACCCTGAACCAAACCCTTTCTTAGAGACTCGGTTTGCAGCCTTGGTTCGATTATTGGTTAAAAGTGGAAAACAGCATAGTATTAAATTAGCTTGATATGGATTCAGAAGTAAGAGAAAAAATTATATCTAGGACTTTTTAATGGTGAAATATATAAGATGTTTACAGAAGTAAAAAAGAATACTGGAAAACTAACTTGCAACTAGTTTGGGTATTCAGTTCTTAGGACTTCAAAATAAGTTTCTTTACATTCCGTACCACTTGAATAGCACTTTATTTCACAAAAAAATTAAAATCTATAAAGAAATAAATTCACTGAACTTTCGATCTAAAATTGTTTTAAGGTTCTACGGTAACTAAACGTAAGTTATCGGCGAAACTTATAATCGTATCCGATTAGTTTTTCGGTTTATTGCTGTCTAAAACGACAATAATTTTGAAAATTGACAAAGTTTCGTCCAAAACAAAGTTATTAATATCAAGGATTTGAATCGAGCCTTGGTTTATAACTTATTGGATCGTTCAAAGATTTTTTGCGTTTGGTACATTTTAAAAAACTAAAAACCCTAATTGAAGCCTTGGTCGATTATTGGTAAAAGTGTTAAACAGCATAGCTATTAAATTAGCTTGATATGGATTCAGAAGTAATAGAAAAAATTATATCTAGGACTTTTTAATGGTGAAATATATAAGAGTTTTTACAGAAGTAAAAAAGAATACTGGAAAACTAACTTCGGCACACTGAAGTTTGGGTATATTGCAGTTCTTAGGACCAAAATAATGTTTCTTTACATTCCGTACCACTTGAATAGCACTTTATTTCACAAAAAAATAAAATCTATAAAGAAATAAATTCACTGGAACTTTCGATTCTTGAAAAGAATTAGTTCTGGTTTATATTCAATTCCTAATGTTAAGGTTAAGGTTATTACCTATGATCTATTATGGGTAACGATTATATTACTATCTTTTTAGGGCCGATTTCTCTTCTGCTATATAGCACTATCTGTCACATAAAGTAACAAATAACAGAGTAAAATGTATCTGTCACATAGCAGCTATCTAGAAGATGAAATATAGAAAAATGCGCAGCAACAGCGACGTCAGCACACCGACAGTAAAAATTTGTTGTGCCTGCTAAACTGCAAAATAAACCGGTTTCTTGGTATTGAGTATTATCTGTTCGAACTCTAATCAACTGCAAACCTTCCTTTAAGCGTGTTACCTTAAATAAAATTATTGAGAACACAGCAGTTCCGTATGATTAACACTATTTCAAACTGTTTTCCTTTGGCCTTTAGTGGAGAATTCAATTTATTCCTCTCAGTTCCTTACCTTGCCCAAAGCCAAATGCCCATCATTATCCTTGACAGTCTGCTCCAGTTTCTCCAAATAGAATGGTATGACCTCCGAATTCAGTGTGACCAATTTCTTCTCTTTGATCTCATCCTCCGGCTCGTACGAGACGACTGCAATTTCTATACGTTAAAAATTCCAGAGTTAATCAAGGACACTGAACATGAAACTGAGTCACACATTGTTCGCTACTTAGACGGAAGTCATTGATGGTGTCCACGACAATATCAATCTGCAGATCCTCCCACGGTGTGCCACCGCACAAGCCCACAGTTTTGGCCAAAAAGCGAGCCATTGAGATGCTCTGATGAACACGCTTGCCATCCACCTCCAGCACAGGCATCTGACCCATGGGCATGGCTAGTGTAAAATGAAAAGATTAGCATAGAAATTAAACACGGAATTCTTAAACCAAACTTACTCGGCTTCAAGGCGGGCCACTCATCGCGAGTGACGCGCACATCCTCATACTCGATCCCGCCATAGGCAAACAGATAACGCAAGGGCTCGGCCAAAGCCTTCACATTGAAATAGAAGAGCGTGTAGCTGTGCTTGATCGGCTCAGCGGGCTCGGCTGGTGGGGCAGCTTCAGCGCCCTCGGCCCCCTCGGCACCCTCGGCTGGTGGTGGCGCCGCCTCACCCTCGGCTGCTGCTGGTGCAGCCTCAGCTGGTGCTTGTGCATCGTCGGCCATTTCAAAGTTTTATTGATCAAATTTTCTGCAAAGAAAAAACGAAACAAAAAAAATGTCAAGTCAGGAATAATCTTATTTGTTTTCCCCAGATAAGATAAGGCCGAAATGTTAAAAACATGTTTACCATATGTGGCCAACCGAACCGTGATAAGGCATAACCTGAATGATATGTGATATGAGTAGGTTTCTTTAGATTACTCGAATCATAAATGTAGTTAAGCATATACGCGTCCAAGTGGGTACATAGAGATTGACAACTCCTATCGCTAAATTAAAGTTCTTTTGACATTTTGCTGTGTAATTGTAGAGCCATAGGCTTTTAATTATTTTATGGCAGGGATAAGCCTCAAGGCTTTGTTTAGCTAGCAAGAAAAATTAAATGGGGGAGTATTATTATTTTGCATTTGCTTTTCTTTTGTGATATTTTAAAATCTTTACTTAGTGTTCAAAATTGTTAGTATTATGATATCTTGAAATGTTTTCTGAAAATTCCAAGGGTTCGTAAAATACGCAAAATTATTATTTTCTAGCGATGGGGCTTCATCTAATGATAAATAACAAAAATTATTTCAATGTAAAAAAAAAAATAATTATTTTCAGACATGAAAAAAATTTTTACATATGAAAAAAAGTATACAGGGTTGCCCATATTCGACGGACCCATCTGGCAAGCCAAAAACTTTTTACAGAGATGTCAGATCGCTTAATGACATACCGCGTTTGAAGCGTCAGTCCAAGCAGATTTTTACCATGGAACAATACACGCCAATCTGAATATAGTTGAAATTTACATTCAACAGAACAAGTCAATTGTGAAAATTATCATGTCCGATGAAGCCCATTTCACATTGAATGGGACCGTAAATAAGCAAAATTGCCGTATTTACGCCACTGAAAATCCTCAGGAGATTCAAGAAGTGCCTCTTCATGACGAAAAAGTCACAGTTTGGTGCGGCGTTAGTGCGAAAACGGTCATTGGGCCGTTTTTCTTCCAAAATGAAAATGGCCATGCTGTTACCATCAACCAGGAGCGTTATCGCGACATGATGACCAATTTTGTGATGCCAATTATTCGTCGAAAGCGTATGAGGCAGTTCTGGTTTCAACAAGACGGCGCTCCACCGCACACAAGTCGCATAACAATCGATTTTCTGAAGAAATTGTTTCCGGGCCGTTTGATGTCGAAAAGTGGTGATTTGGCTGGCCCCGCGTCCGCCCGATTTGACGCCGCCTGACTTCTTCTTGTGGGGATATTTGAAGTCAAAGGTTTACGTTAACAAGCCAAGGACCGTAGAAGAGCTCAAGGACAACATTCGTGAAGAAATAGCCGCTATTCCGGCCGAAATGTTGGCGAAAACGATGGAAAATGCTGCAAAAAGGGCACAATACGCCATCAACGCCAGAGGCGGCCATTTGAGAGATATCATATTCAAAAATTGATGTAAACAAATCTACTTGGAACAAATTAAATGATTAAGATTGCCAACCGCCAAATTTTTATTTTTTTCTTTGATTTTTTAAAAAAAAAACATGGGTCCGTCGAATATGGGCAACCCTGTATATATGGGAAAAAAACTATTTTACATATGGAAAAAATTATTTTTTCATGTAACTAACACGAGCATAATTTACACAATTGTTATTTACAGGCATGTCAATAATTAAAGGGAGTGTAAAGCAAAATTTGGCTGTTCTTTTAACCTTTACTTGTAGATAAAGGGTATACAACATGTAAATTAACAGAAAACTTAGTGTCAAAGCCGATCGAAGAATACGGTTATGACTAGATCTCAGGAATGTTAGTTAGCATGAAGAAATAATTTTAAAAAAACCATATCTTCACAATTTTAAGATGTTCGAACCTTCTAGACATAAATTTTATCTCATTTATCGTCCGCCTATCATTTTCGATCGATGAACGATTGAAGAGTTACCGCCCCCGCAATATGAAAAATTCTCATATCTCAAATGGGCCCTACCGTAGTAGAGTCGAGAGGGCGACTTTTATGTAAAAATTTTTTTTCATGTCTGAAAATAATTATTTTTTACATTGATGTTATTAATCATGTAAAATTTTTGTTTTCATGTTTGAAAAGAATTATTTTTTACAGCTTGTATATTTCACCTTATGTTAATATCTTGCGTGTAAAGAAAAATGTGTGTTATTTTACGAACCCTGCAGGAAACATAAAACCTGTTCGGTACGTGGTTTTTTGGGTCCTTCAAAACGGACCAGGAACCGAGTCTTTAGATTTAGGATATCCTAAATCAGAACCCGAACCGAAAGTTTCAAAGTAAAACTTTAGGTTTGATAAATTTAGGAACCAAACCGCGAACCGAACCTTAGAATTTGTGACGTCTCTTAAATAGCATAGAAACCGCAATCTTTTATGGATATATCAATTCGTAACGCTGATCAAGAATATATAATATATATACTTTCTTCTATGCGTTACAAAAATTAGGACAATTTTATAATACCCTCTAAATGAAATCAAAACGGTACTGAATTTTCTTAGAACCTTTCCATCAAAAATACATTCAAGCTTATGACTTCTAAAATGATACTGAAGTGTTTTACCTACACCTTTCATATACACAAGGTGCGTCACAAAATAAAAGAGACTTTACAGAAATAACAACACAGTCTTGATATTTTGGCAAACTAAGTTCATTTTATTCAAATTAATCACCCCTTTCTAATCAATATAATGTTTAACATGATCAAGAAGCATGTCGTACGAGTTTTTTTGGCCGTTGAATGTCTTTGACATAAAGCCAACTGAGGCAATTACGTGGTGTGATATACCCATATATAATATATTGATGTGGCGCCAACAGAAAGGGGTATTTTTGTCTTTGAGAAGACACCTGTATTCTTTATAGGAAAGTATACTGTACCAGGAGGTATACAGTACCAAGTTTCATTAAGATAAATTTAAAATTGATAAGTCGTTCTTAAAAACTCTGTTGGAGCTCTGAGCGAAACAGGTTTTGATTAATATCTTTCTGTCTCTTTTGTGTCCGAACGAAAATATGTGTTGATTGTTAAATGCTACATCTGGTTTTTACTTTCTAGCTCTAACGGTTTAGGCTGTGAGTTGATGATCTTTAGGAAATCAATTTGGACATTTCGTTATATGTATAGTGCAGGGATTACCGTAACCGAGAATCCGTAACCGAAACACATTTTGATTCTTATAACCGTAACCTTTATTAAATTAACCTTAACCGAAACAAATAAATGGGTCACTATTCTATTTGTAAAAATTTAGATTAGTTACGATGAAAATGAATTTATTTGATGCCCACATTCCACATTCGTGTTCCATTTGTGCAAGTTTCGCTGTCTTATAGAGATGGACACGGGACAGAAAATTCGATCCCGTCCCGATCCCGACCCTAGTCTATCCCGACAAGTCTCGAACCCAAATTTTAAAATCAGTCCCGTCCCGATCCCGACACTAGGTCGTCCCGATCCCGAACCCAAATTTTAAATTCAGTTCCGTCCCGATCCCGACATTAGGTCGTCCCGACCCGTCCCGATCCCGAACCCAAGTTTTATATTCAATCCCGTCCCGATACCGATCATTTCTTTCGGGAACCGCGGGAATCCCGTCGCGACTCGAATTTTTTCGATTTTATATCCTTGTAAAGGGTATTTTAAGCATTAATCCCGTCCCGATCCTGACTATAGGCTGTCCCGATCCAGACTTCAAATTTGAAATTCAATCCCGTCCCGATCCCGAAGATTTTTTTGGAACCAGCGGGACTTCCAAAATCGTCCCGCGCCCATGTCTAGTTAGCATCCCTTATCTCAACATAGTTTTTAACGATCAACAAAATAAGCAAAAGTCAAGTTTAAAGATGTTTTAATAAATATTAATCAACTTTTTCAGGAGTTCCAAAAAACCCAAACATGTCAAAAAAAATTTACGCAATAAGCAGCAATATTTAAGGACCGAATTCATAGGGACTTTTTTATTAGGTTCAGAACAATGGAAGGGTTAGAACTACCTTAAGAGGCTGAGTAGGAATCACGTGGGATTTAATTATTAAAAGTTTAAGGTCGTGATCGAAGGAGTCTGAAACTGTTTAGAACAATGCTTCTTGAAAGGTTCGAACTACAGATGGACGCCGAGTAGGAATCATGTGTGATTTTACTAAAAGTTTAGGGTCGTGATCGAAGGGGTCTAATTTACGATGCTGAAACTTTAATTGGGTCAAGTGAATTTCAATGAGATTTTTATAAATAAATTTAGAGGGCCTGTACTCAAAAGAGAGAAAAATGTACAACAACAAATTTACATCAACATATGAATAGAAACTCTTTGTAACAGCTTTGGAAGTTGAATGCTATTAAAAAGCGTCCTTATTTATATGACAAACTAAATTTTTATCTTATCTGAGTACAGACTTAAAAAAAAATTTCATATTGAAAAAAAAAAAAATTTTAAGTTAAAGAATTTTAAATATACATAAAAAGCGTCCTTATATGACGATATAAAATTTGTATCTTATCTGAGCGCAGACAAAAAAAAAAATTTCAAGAAAATCAATTTTAAATATACATATATTAACAATACTTCACATGAATAGAAACAGTTTTTGAAGCTGAATGCTTTGGTAAAAACAACAAAAAAGCTACAACTAAACTAAATTTTTATTTCATTTGAGTACAGGCCTTTATAATGTATAAAATAAAAAAAAAATATAAAAAAAAAAAAAAAAAAAAAAAAAAAAAAAAAAAAAAAAAAAAAAAAAAAAAAAAAAAAAAAAAAATAAAAAAAAAATAAAAAAAAAAAAAAAAAAAAAAAAAAAAAAAAAATAAAAAAAAAAAAAAAAAAAAAAAAAAAAAAAAAAAAAAAAAAAAAAATAGTGGAAAATCAGGATAGGAATTTTACATATTTTGGGGACCATACCAGGTTGGAATAATTTTACAATTTCGCTAAGGACTGAAAACGAGTTCACTTTCCCGCCCCTTTTCAAGTTCAATCCCTTTAATCAAACCTTTTGCTGAATTTTCAAGATTTGTAGCTTAGAAAGTTAAAGAAAATTAATTTAAATAATGTGTAAATGAATTCCATAAGAAATCAATCATTTGGTGCACATTTTGTGCTCACCTTTACCATATTTGGTTGCTTCACTAGACAAAGGCAATAAATCAAAGAAAAATACAAAAATAAAAAATGTAGCCCCTCAAGGCAAAAGTTGACAGTGAAGATAATTAGCATTATTTTGCAATAAATATATATGTACAGTCTTTTCCCTTATGGACTTCTGTAATGTTTACGTAGCGGAAATGCATCCACACCCACGTAGTGTAGTGGCTCGTTGTCTCTCGCTGAGTCAAGCTCAATCTTCAATCTTTGTTTTCTTTTTCCGTTCTTTTGGGGCGTTGGCGAAAAACGTTTTGAAGAACGCCCCTTAAATAAACAAAACGGTGGGTAGCAAGAAAGGGTTTGATGATGAGTTGAGGGTATGCATAAATAAACCAGTTTCTTCTTTTTTTTTTAGCTTGGGCCCCTTCTGCATCATCGATTGTTACAATTTGGCAGATCGCCCAGTCGGTCTTGCTTTAGAGCAATTTTCTTGTCTCAAATTGCAACAAAATGGAGGGGAAAAAGGCATCAATTGAATTTAATTTTGGTTTCATGATTTAATTAAATTGTTCAGGCTATTTTTGGGCGTGAGAAAAGTTGGGTTATTTAATCGATTATCATTTAGAGAAGTCATTCGGGTCAAGGACCTGCACAGAAAAAGCACGTGTAGAGATAAAGAAAGGTTGAAAGCTTATCAAAATAACTGATAGTCCTTATCTTTATTCACTTTTTTCTATTATTTTTTTTTTTGGTTATATAAGTGAGTACCTCACGCTTTGAAATTATTTCACGCACTCCAAATATTTTTATTTTTTTTTTTGAAATTTTTTTTTAGCTTGCTTTGCTCTTTTTTGTTCAGTTTTGTAGTAGAGGTTCGATTTTCAAATGGGGATCCACACACGTCGTTGTCCTTCACATATTTGCTTGCGAATGATTCGAGTGGCAAGCAAGAACTGTTTCGTTTTCGTATTGATTGACCCACAAAATCAATCAATCAATCAATGTGTGTAAGCTAAATTTAGAACCGATCTTCAAAGAACCGAACACTATGCTAATCGGCCTCGTAGGATTTTTTTTTGGCAACGATTTAGTCCGTTTAATTACATCACTTGATCCGCACACACAAAAGTGTTTCACTTTCATATCCCTGACGACTCCAGTTGGGCCTTACCTCGAAAATAAAAGCGGCACTCGTTGACCAATTTATCAAAAATTTAGTTCAGGTTCGATACCTCTCGCTCTCTCTCTGCAAAAAAGGGGACAACTAACTGGGGATGTGGATGATGGGACACTGAACCGATCGCAGCAACGTTTGCACAACAACTGACTTTGCCTCGATGACTGATTGCTGCTTATATACATGCTCAGAGAGAGAGAGAGAGCGGGAGCAAAGCCTAAGCCGGCTGCCGGCTAACGGGAAGAGAGCGTTGCCATTGCCCGTGTGTGGTGTGGTGGGCGTTGGTTATAGTGTGCGAGTGTGTAGTTTCTGCCTTTCATTACCTTACAAAGGAAATTGTATTCATTGAATTAGTTAACATATTTAAATAGTTATTAAAGTTGCTTTCAATATATTCCCGTTCTTTGCTCACAATTGCAGCCCGGCTTCCCAAATTTGGTATGCCTGGCGTTTCGTTTCAATTCAAACTCTCTCTCTTGCTCTTAAAACTGTGTACACTCTTTTGTCTGTCTGTTCTCTGTACTTTGTGCTTGTATTGGGTTTAAACTAAATATTTAATTAAGCTTTCAATTATGAACCAATTATGTACAAAGTAGCCAAGAATAAGTCAATATTTTGCATGCTTTTAGTTTAGTTGGAAGCAGCAAATTGTTTGATATTTTTTATATATATGCATATTTGTGCCTTAAATAGAATTATGTGTGTATATATGGCTTAAGTATATAGCTATATAGTTAACTCTTGCAGGCGATTTTGTTGACGTTTATCATTAAGAAAAAATTTTTTTTTTCGATTTTTTTGTTTTGCATTATTATTATAGCTTGGGCATTCCACATTCATCCACTTCAAACCATTTTCAAAAATTCGAAATAGTTTAGGAGATATTGCCATTTTAGTGGAGCTAAGTTCATGCTTCAGGAAGCACTCAATACCAGTTAAGAGGGTCTTTTACCTTTGAAAAAAATTTTTTTTTTCGATTTTTTTGTTTTGCATTATTATTATAGCTTGGGCATTCCACATTCATCCACTTCAAACCATTTTCAAAAATTCGAAATAGTTTAGGAGATATTGCCATTTTAGTGGAGCTAAGTTCTTGCTTCAGGAAGCACTCAATACCAGTTAAGAGGGTCTTTTACCTTTGAAAATTTTTTTTTTCGATTTTTTTGTTTTGCATTATTATTATAGCTTGGGCATTCCACATTCATCCCCCTCAAACCATTTTCAAAAATTCGAAATAGTTTAGGAGATATTGCCATTTTAGTGGAGCTAAGTTCGTGCTTCAGGAAGCACTCAATACCAATTAAGAGGGTCTTTTACCTTTGAAAAAATTTTTTTTTTTTTTTTTTGTTTTGCATTATTATTATAGCTTGGGCATTCCACATTCATCCACTTCAAACCATTTTCAAAAATTCGAAATAGTTTAGGAGATATTGCCATTTTAGTGGAGCAAAGTTCTTGCTTCAGGAAGCACTCAATACCAATTAAGAGGGTCTTTTACCTTTGAAAAAAATTTTTTTTTCGATTTTTTTGTTTTGCATTATTATTATAGCTTGGGCATTCCACATTCATCCACTTCAAACCATTTTCAAAAATTCGAAATAGTTTAGGAGATATTGCCATTTTAGTGGAGCTAAGTTCGTGCTTCAGGAAGCACTCAATACCAGTTAAGAGGGTCTTTTACCTTTGAAAAAATTTTTTTTCGATTTTTTTGTTTTGCATTATTATTATAGCTTGGGCATTCCACATTCATCCACTTCAAACCATTTTCAAAAATTCGAAATAGTTTAGGAGATATTGCCATTTTAGTGGAGCTAAGTTCATGCTTCAGGAAGCACTCAATACCAATTAAGAGGGTCTTTTACCTTTGAAAAAAATTTTTTTTTCGATTTTTTTGTTTTGCATTATTATTATAGCTTGGGCATTCCACATTCATCCACTTCAAACCATTTTCAAAAATTCGAAATAGTTTAGGAGATATTGCCATTTTAGTGGAGCTAAGTTCATGCTTCAGGAAGCACTCAATACCAATTAAGAGGGTCTTTTACCTTTGAAAAAAATTTTTTTTTTCGATTTTTTTGTTTTGCATTATTATTATAGCTTGGGCATTCCACATTCATCCACTTCAAACCATTTTCAAAAAATTCGAAATAGTTTAGGAGATATTGCCATTTTAGTGGAGCTAAGTTCGTGCTTCAGGAAGCACTCAATACCAATTAAGAGGGTCTTTTACCTTTGAAAAAAATTTTTTTCCTCTTTTTTTGTTTTGCATTATTATTATAGCTTGGGCATTCCACATTCATCCACTTCAAACCATTTTCAAAAAATCGAAATAGTTTAGGAGATATTGCCATTTTAGTGGAGCTAAGTTCGTGCTTCAGGAAGCACTCAATACCAGTTAAGAGGGTCTTTTACCTTTGAAAAATATTTTTTTTTCGATTTTTTTGTTTTGCATTATTATTATAGCTTGGGCATTCCACATTCATCCCCTTCAAACCATTTTCAAAAATTCGAAATAGTTTAGGAGATATTGCCATTTTAGTGGAGCTAAGTTCGTGCTTCAGGAAGCACTCAATACCAATTAAGAGGGTCTTTTACCTTTGAAAAAAATTTTTTTTTCGATTTTTTTGTTTTGCATTATTATTATAGCTTGGGCATTCCACATTCATCCACTTCAAACCATTTTCAAAAATTCGAAATAGTTTAGGAGATATTGCCATTTTAGTGGAGCTAAGTTCATTAGAAAGAGCAGAAGCAGATTGCCCACGATTGGCTTGCAGTTTTAATAGAAGATTTAATGAACTTCACATAGACCCACGTATTTTTCTTTTACAATTTCTCTCTTCTTAGATGCATCTCAAATATTTTTTGTACCTTAGACTGGCTTCCATTTTTTTTTTGTAATTATTGCATTTATTAAGATATCAACATAATTAAACCCAACAGGAAATTTAAAACGCCCAAACGTGGACTTTGTGCGCACAGAATCTCAGTTGACGGTGCCAGGCAACGAAATTTGAGTTGAATCTTAGAAAAAGGTTTTTGTTTTTGTATATATGAGAAAGTGTTTATTAATGATTGAGTGGGTTGAGAACAAAAAGCAGTTCGCTGCGGTTTCGAGAAGGCTAGAATGTCCATAGAGTATGGAGGTAGAGCGGCAGTAAGTGGGAAAAGTGAAGAAATTTAAATGTAACGTATTTTTCAACGATTTTGTTAAAAGCTTTTCCGAAGTTTAGTCAAGCCGAAAGCTTTTACCAGTTTGACAACCATTTAGAAGCTTTTGCGGCGAATTGCTCTATCTTGTGGCGAACTAAACTTTTTATACCCTGAGCTACTCAGTGTCTATTCATTTTGGTTAGAAGATTGCAATGCGCAGGCCTTACGATCTTAGTGGATATTGCCATTCTCGTGATATATATACGTTTTATATGCTTCCACATAATTCTGGAAAAATTTATCAAAATCGGATGACTATAGCATATAGCTGCCATAGGAACGATCGGTCAAAAACTAGTTCTAGTGAGAAAAACTTTTTTGTTTTCCATCGTAGCGTCACCAATCGTGGTATTTATTAGTTTTATATGCTTTCACACAATTCTGGAAAAATTTATCAAAATCGGATGACTATAGCATATAGCTGCCATAGGAACGATCGGTCAAAAAACTAGTTCTAGTGAGAAAAACTTTTTTGTTTTCCATCGTAGCGTCACCAATCGTTGTATATATTAGTTTTATATGCTTCCACACAATTCTGGAAAAATTTATCAAAATCGGATGACTATAGCATATAGCTGCCATAGGAACGGTCGGTCCAAAAACTAGTTCTAGTGAGAAAAACTTTTTTGTTTTCCATCGTAGCGTCACCAATCGTGGTTTATATTAGTTTTATATGCTTTCACACAATTCTGGAAAAATTTATCAAAATCGGATGACTATAGCATATAGCTGCCATAGGAACGATCGGTCAAAAAACTAATTCTAGTGAGAAAAACTTTTTTGTTATCAATGGTAGCGTCTTTCAAAAACTGCAAGGTTATTTAAAAACCAGGGCGGAGCCGATGTTAGCCTTCTATTTTTGGTTCTGATCAAGAATATCAGTTTTTGGATACCGGCTCTGTAAAAAATCAAAATAACAGAGCTGGTTCCTGTCACACACATATTTTGCTTGCTGTCGCTCTCAAGTCATGGATGATATAGTATAGATTGGACACCTTGTTACAATAACAACTACAATTTTAAACCTTCTTTAACACCATTTGGTAATCTTAAGTCCAAAATGTTTTCACATTACTGATGATATATAATTTCGCCACTTCACCGGTGACTCCCCCTCATTCTTATATCTCGTGGTACTTTTTTTTTTTTTTGTCGTTCCGAAATTGCATACATTGCCAGCCCACCACTGAGGTACGCTCGAAAATGCGCAAAGATAAGCAAAAAATAAAAATCCACAAAGAGGAGGTGTGGGGTAAAAAATTCTACCCAAATTCGATTGAAAACCGATGGCAAATGGCCAATTTGTTGGCCTTTAATGCTGAAACTTAGTTGATAAGCTTGATAAGATAATGAAAAAAGTTATGACCGACATTTGATATACAAGAAGAACTTACCAAAAAGAATAGCACAAAATATAGAATATTGTTGTTGCTGTTGATCAAACAGAATTTGTTGTTACTTTAACTACACACACATAGAGAATTTGACATAAGTGTAGAAGGTAAAATGTGGGGAAATTGTTGGCCTAGACTAATTAAGAATTTATGCCGCCTTCATGTAAATAACAACAATAATCATACCAACAGAATTATGACAATAATTTGCTGTGGAGAATGCGACACGAAGTACACAGAGACCGCTAAAATCTGAGTGAGAGAGAGAGAGAGGGCGCAATCTAAATAATAAAAAAGTCAGCAGAATAACAAATAAAGCAACAAAAAAAAAAATTATAACTAACTCAAACTCGCCAAACAGTTAAAAAACACACTTAGATATCCAGAGAGAGAGAGAGAGCTAAATTCACACAGAGAGCGAGCACTAACTGCAATGCCAATTCTCGACTCACAATCGCTTGTTTTAGTGTCAATCCAAATGCTCAGGTGAGCGTACATATCGCAGATCGTCAACAGTTTGTTTAAATATTAAGCATACGCAGCGTGTTCAAATTTTGTTACACTTCCTGAAAAAAAAACATAACCAAAATTTGATCGAAATTCGTTATAAAAAAATTATATAAAATAAAAAAAAAATAAAACCTGTAAGTGTCAAAAATCACAAAAAAAAACTCGTATTTGCACGCGCTTACGCTTACCTAAGTTCCCCAGCTAATTGTTTAATTAACACGCGCACACAAATTATTAAAAAAAAATTATAATAATAAAGCAAAATGCTTTTTAAACATTACACAGTTTTTTCCTCTGTTTTGTCATATTTATTATCTATCTCTCTCTATCTCTCCCCCCTCTTTTGCGTACAAAATTGGTATCAGTTGAAGTTGAATTTGTGTTTAATTTGCGCACTTGTTTGTGAACCTTAGTCACTTTTGCAAATTCAATTATTAAAATAGTTTTCCACTCAAGTAGTATTCCGTTAGAATCTCTTAGTCGGGATTTACACGATGAAGCAAACTTCATGATGTTTTTAAAAAAGATCTTGCTTGTAGGAAAGCATGAACTTAGCTCCACTAAAATGGCAATATCTCCTAAACTATTTCGAATTTTTGAAAATGGTTTGAAGTGGATGAATGTGGAATGCCCAAGCTATAATAATAATGCAAAAAAAAAAAATCAGAAAAAAATTTTTCAAAGGTAAGAGACCCTCTTAACTGGTATTGAGTGCTTGCTGAAGCATGAACTTAGCTCCACTAAAATGGCAATATCTCCTAAACCATTTCGAATTTTTAAAAATGGTTTGAAGGGGATGAAGTGAAACCTAATAAAACAAAAAAAAAATCGAAAAAAATATTTTCAAAGGTAAAGCCTCTTAATTGTTTGGTGCTTCTAAGCAGAACTTACTGTTCTTTGCAATTTAAATATCGAATTTTTGAAAAGGTTGAAGTGGAGAAGGAAACTAAATAAAAAAAAAAAACGAAAAAAAATTTTTCAAAGGTAAAAGACCTTAACGGTATTGAGTGCTATAAAAAATTTGAAAATGGTTTGAAGGGGATGAAAGGTGAATACCCAAGCTATAATAATAATGCAAAACAAAAAATCGAAAAAAAATTTTTTTCAAGGTAAGGACCCTCTTAACTGGTATTGAGTGCTTCCTGAAGCAAGAACTTTGCTCCACTAAAATGGCAATATCTCCTAAACTATTTCGAATTTTTGAAAATGGTTTGAAGGGGATGAAAGGTGAATACCCAAGCTATAATAATAATGCAAAACAAAAAAATCGAAAAAAAAATTTTTTCAATGGTAAAAGACCCTCTTAACTGGTATTGAGTGCTTCCTGAAGCACGAACTTAGCTCCACTAAAATGGCAATATCTCCTAAACTATTTCGAATTTTTGAAAATGGTTTGAAGGAGATGAAAGGTGAATACCCAAGCTATAATAATAATGCAAAACAAAAAAATTGAAAAAAAAAATTTTTTCAATGGTAAAAGACCCTCTTAACTGGTATTGAGTGCTTCCTGAAGCACGAACTTACCCACTAAAATGGCAATATCTCCTAAACTATTTTCGAATTTTGAAAAATGGTTTGAAGGAGATGAAAGGGGAATACCCAAGCTAAAATAATAATGCAAAAGAAAAATATAAAAAATTTGATTTCATAGGTAAAAGACCCTTTAATTTGTATTGAGTGCTTCCTGAAGCATGAACTTAGCTCCACTAAAATGGCAATATCTCCTAAACTATTTCGAATTTTTGAAAATGGTTTGAAGGGGATGAATGTGGAATGCCCAAGCTATAATAATAAAGCAAACTTCATGCAGTTTTTCCAAAAGCTTTTGTTTGTAGGAAAAGGGGTAGTGGTGTTGCATACCCCTCTACACCTCTTTCCTACAAGCAAGAGCTTTTCGAAAAACTTCATGAAGTTTGCTTCATCGTGTAAACACGGACTTACTTAACAACACGTTTCTCTGCTGCCATAAACTAATATCTTTTATTTTAGTACCGGAAATTCCTAGAAACCTTTTTAAATAGCCATTTACAGATTAGACACACAGATAACAATTTAACCATATAAATACTGAAAAAGATACTAATTTTTATACCACTTAAGGTTTAATTACACAGAGAGAGAGAGAGAGAGAGCAAATATACTTATAAAGACTTTGCTGAAAGTCATTCTTTAAACAAATTCATTTCCTGTTTATAATTTCACAATAAATCAATCCCGAAATTCCAAAGTCTCTCTGACATAATGCAATGCTTTACCATGACGTTTTTTTCTTTGTTTAGTCCCAGGTTCGGAGTTCAAGTCTCAGGTTAGGTATGTATCGATTATAAAGTACAAATCGATATATAATTAACTAGCTAAATACCCGGCTTTAACTTCATACTGCTCAACAAATTTCAAACCAACTCAAACTGGTTCGAAGCCGGCACCATAACTAATAACATTTTGACTACCAAACACATTCAATTTCATATTCCGGTTCGGAGTCTCCGGATAAAAAGTAACTCCGGAACACAAAAAACTATAAAACTAAGTTAAATACTAATCAGAAGATTAGTTCTTATGATTTGGTTCTATTTTTTTTTTTATTTTTGTTAAAAAATTCGTTGGACTTAAGTATACAACCGGGCCTTAAATCCAACTGAACAAATGTAGCTGCCTAACAGTCCCATTTCCATTGGCAACATTTCAAACATTTTCGTTGCTTTACGACTTTGTCATTTTGTTGACATTACAAAAAAACAGCTGCTTGTTTCCCTTTGAGTAAGAGAAGGTACTTTCAAACGCTTGTGAACTTTTTCAATAAATTCCTTGCAAACAAAAAACAGACGATCGTGTTCTGCTGGGGCATTGTCTTTTCCCTAATCATCAGCCACAATTGATTATTGGTGATGACACTTTTGCAGCCCTGAGGGTATCGATAAAAAAATTCCCTCGAGACAATTCCGTGACGTTTGAAAATGTATTTCCGTTAGGCAATATGGAAGAAATGTGGACATTTCTTACATTTTTGTAAATTGTTGCATCATTTCTTTGGAACATCAATAATTTGATCCAATTCTAAAGCAACATAATAAATTATTTTTATTTAATCCACGGTTATTTCACTACCATTTTTTTCTACGACTCTAGGGCTTATTTAAAATCATTATATTAAAATATCGTAAATAATATTTATTTATTTTATTTTATACTAAACCTTTTCATTAAAATGTATTGCATTTTCTAATATATTCTTATATAGCTAAATTCAACATTTTAAATATCGTAAATATTGCATTGCGAACTCCTTGGAATACCATTTACATTATATTACTACCGCATTTTAATATCGTCAGCACCACCTTTGCTGTTGTTTTTTCAATATCGTAAATTCCACAGTTTCAATATCGTAAATGTAATTCATTTCAATATCAGACTCATTGGAATATGTTAATCACCGCATTTCTAAAGCATTTCAATTTCATCATTTCTTGATCGTAAATGTCACATTTTATATATCGTTAATACGGCATTACGAACGCATTTCTATATCGTTAACCGCTCAATACTTTTAATTAAAATCCTTGGAAAACTTTTAAAATAATATTTCTTAGACTGTATTTTAATATCGTCAGCACCATACGTAAATTTGGATTAGAAATATTGATTACTTTTAAAATATCGTATTTTAATGCCGTCAAATTTCAATCTCGTAAATGCCACAATTTCAATATCGTAAATGCGGCATTACGAAAGCATTTCTATATGGTTAACAGCTCAATGCAATCATATTACAAGGTCGTTAGCACCGCCCTACAACTGTATTTTCAATATAGTAAATTAAACATTTTAAATATCGTAAATATTGCATTGCCTACTCCAAGGAATACTATTAACACCGCATATCTATCGCATTTTAATATCTTCAGCACCATTTTTGCTGTATTTTCAAATATCGTAAATGCCTAAAGTTCAATATCGTAAATGTTACATTTATAATATCGTAAATGCGGTATTACGAACGCATGTCAATACCGATAACATCTTAATACGATCATATTTCATTCGGATTACTATACCTTATAGCAGCGATAGGATCGTTCAGAAAGGAATTATGAATATTATATGCTTTCAAACAGTTCTACAAAATTTGGTCTAAATTGTATGACTATATCCTATAGCTTTTAAACAGTTGTACAGAAAATTTTGGTCTGAATTTACAAAAATGACTATATCCTATAGCTGCCATAGGATCGATTGGTCAGAATATGCTATTTAGTAGGAAAAACTTTTTTGTTTTGAATGTATGATGGCCGAATCAGTAGAACAAGTTCTTTTACCGGGTTTCCAAAATTCGATACATGAACATCTATTTTCTTACGCTCAAAAATTTACCTTAAAATTATTATCTTAATTTTGTAAAATTAGAGATCTGAAAATATGTCGATATATCGAAATAATTTTTGTTAAAAAATTTATCCGGCTTTACGTATCGCTTATTTAATTTTTTGGGGATATTTTTCGTCGATAATTTAACGTTCTGGATAGAAAAGGAAGACTAATTGCCAGCGTTCCGAATTGGCATATTATCAAAAGTCATTACTGAAATTAAAATTATACAACAGATTCGCGAAGAAAGCCAATTTATCGTAACAGAGATACAAATTTATATAACTGGCAGTCTTCCGTAGTGAAGCACTTCCGAATCTCAAGAGGTATGCAAGCCCTGATTTTTAAATAAAATAAATTAAATCATTGTCTGGTCGAATTCGATTTGAATAATATTTGAAATTCATAACCAATAAAACGTCTTATAAATTTTTATTTCTAAACGATTTTTAACACAGAAAGTCAATCTTTTTTTTTTTGTACCTTTGGTTACCTTTTTGCGTATGAAAATCATATTTGTAAGAATCCGCTAAATATGTAAAAATTATATCTTAAGCAGAAAATCTATTTTTATTGTTATACACTGCAACATGTGATCATATTTCATTCATTACCCCAGTGCTCAACAGAGTACAATAGAACATGACGTACAAAATCGCAACTAGTTTGCAAGCAAGTTTAAGTGGGCAATTAGGCAGCGATAACCAGTTTAAATATGATCAAACAACAGTATCTCAAATCTATACAAAAAAAAAAAAACCCCTTTGCTTATAATGAAGCTAATCTTTTAGTAAGAGTTAATCAATTACCAAAGAGTCCAGTGCTACGACATTACCTTTGAAGAAAAGTCATAAAATTACTTTCATAAAAGCATTTCGATTAGAGAAAGTGGATAAAGAAAAGCAAGATTAAGAAGCTACAACAAATTGACGTCTGATGTGAGTCAAGCTCTTTAAAACTCAAAACAGACCTTGTCCTAGACCTTTCAGTCTAGAGTCTAGACAAACTGTTAGCTTGGTCTTTTTTTTTATTTTAGTCATACATAATTGATAAAACTTTTAGAAAAACCTTCCACTTGTTGAGTCAGTGGCGATTACAAAAATCTTATCAACAAAATGTGGTGAGTTGGAAATAGAAGAGGTGCAAGTGGAGAGAAACTATGTCAATGCAATTTAATAACAAATATTTTACTTTTGATTAGATTGATTGAAGACCCGGGTGGGTGTTTCAGTACAATATTCTCTTAACATTTAAATTGCGTTGTTTTGCCCCTTTCTTAATGGAAAGAAATTTGACAAAAATATAATTATATAAAATTAATTTAATATTATTTGCTAAAACTTTCATAATTTGAAATTATGTTTAATAAATATGAGCATAGTTTTATGGATCTGCATTTTTTTTAGATATTCCTTTTCAGTTTTTTCTTTAACCATCCCGACCTGTTATACTTTTGTCACAGATTGTACAATGAGTTTTATTTTTGACTTGCTGGGGCCGGGACTGGCCATCCATTTGTTGATCCAGTTTGATATCCTGTTGTTTTTAGGGTTAAAGAACTTTAGCTTCAAAATACTTAAAATACTTACACTGCAACTCTGGGTTAAATCTATAATTGACACACTCTCAGCTGGACTCTCTTTCAGTTCCTTGCTTAGATCATATAAGCCTTCACGCTCTTCAAGGAATCCAAGTTGCACACTTTCGGTTAATGCATTGGCCACCTTTGCTTTTAATGCCGGCAACTGATGAAATCGTATATTTTTCTTTTTGGCTATCTCCACAAT
Organism: Lordiphosa mommai; assembly: GCA_018904225.1. Taxonomy (NCBI): domain Eukaryota; kingdom Metazoa; phylum Arthropoda; class Insecta; order Diptera; family Drosophilidae; genus Lordiphosa; species Lordiphosa mommai. The sequence goes on along the minus strand of JAEIFT010000504.1, from coordinate 86,057 downwards.
CACATCTGATTTGGTACATGGCTTAGAAAAAGACTTGATGGTACCAAATATATCCATGCGCCTGAATTCAAAGAATTTATGGGAGAGAAAGTTCGATAAAATTTAACTAAAATTTGTAAAAACTGTTTTGAAGACCAGCATATTGTGTGTTCTCCGACTTAGACGAGATTTACTGAAGAAGTTTTCTGAGTAGGCCTGAAATTCAGGTGAATTCTTTCAGAACGATTAAACGAAAAGTGTCGAAAATCTCTCGCCTACTAAGAACACTTCAAGAAGTTTGCTTCATCATGTTAATCCCGTCTTATAGAACATTAAGGAATTAGTTGTCAGATTTACTTCAAAATTTGAGCATCAAAAACCAAAAAGTTTTCCTACTAAGATGCATTTTTCGACCGATCAGTCCTATAAGCAGCTATAAGATTAAGGCGGGATTTACATGATGAAGCAAACTTCATGAAGATTTCTTAGTAGGCGAGAAATTAAAATGTATTTCTTTACTATTCGTTTAAAGGTCTGAAAAATTTCCTCTAAATTCCTAGCCTACTAAGAAAACTTCATGAAGTTTGCTTCATGGTGTAAATCCCGTCATAGTTATGTCATTTTTAACTAATATTTCAGTTCTAAGAAAAACTTGATATGCTTATGGTATACTACCTACTTCTTATATGCAAAATTTTTAAAATTACTCTTAAGTCCCTGAGAACAATGCGTAAATACTGTATACCGTAAACCGTGCATTACTAACGCATGCCGTAAGCACTGTCTTACAACTGTGTTTTCAAAATCATAAGTTCAACATTTAATTTCGAATAACGTAATCAGCGCATTTCTAATGCATTTTAATATCGTCATTTCTTGATCGTAAATGCCACATTTTAAATATCGTTAAAACAACATTACGAATGCATTTCTCTATATCGTAAATTTTTGATTTGAATGTCGTAAGCACCGCCTTACAATTGTATTTTCAATATAGTAAATTTATTATTTTGAATATCGTAAATAGAATACCATTTACATTACATTACTACTGCATTTTAATATCGTCAGCACCACCTTTGCTGTTGTTTTTTTAATGTCGTAAATGCCAAACTTTCAATATCGTAAATATCATTTTAAATACCGTCAAGGCGGCTTTACTAATAAAACCCGAATTTTTACCGCATTTTATTATCGTCAGCACCAGCTACACAGCAAAGCTGGTGAATATCGTAAATGGTTGAATATCGTAAATGCCTAAATTACAATATCATAAATGCCACATTAGAAATTTCGTAAATGTGGTATTACAAACGCATTTTAGTACCGATCAGACAATTTTTGTTTAACAGATTTCAATGTCGTAAGCACCGCTGTACAACTGTATTTTCAATAAAATAAATTCAACATTTTAAATATCGTAAATATTGCATTGCGAATTCCTTGGATTACCATTATCACCGCATTTCCACCACATTTAGCACAACCTTTGCTGTATTATTTTCAATATCGTAAATATTGAATTTCGGACTTAGGGCCGATTTCTCATCTTCTACTTAGCTGATAAACAAACATTTTACTCTGTTATGTATAAGTTTATGTGACAATAGAACATGATGTACAAAATCCCGGCCCTTATTGGAATAACGTATCGTCATTTTCATATCGTAAATGCCATTTTTTATGCATATCGTTTCACATTTAAATGTCTTAAGCACGGCCTTACATCTGCATTTTCAAGTAGGTAATTCAACATTTTAAATATCGTAAATATTGCATTGCGAACTTCTTGGAATACCATTTTCATTACGTTTCTACCGCATTTTAAAATCGCCAGTACCACCTTTGCTGTTTTTTTTTTGTCAATATCGTAAATATTGAATTTCCGACTCATTGGAATAACGTAATCATCGCATTTCTAATGCATTTTTCTATCGTCATTTCCATATCGTTAAACCCCTTTTATTATGTATCGTAAATGCGGCATTATGAACGCATTCCAATATCGCTAACAGCCAAATACCATAATATATCAATGTCGTAAGCACCGCCTAACACTTGCATTTTCAATATAGTAAATTCTACATTGTAAATATCGTAAATATTGCATTACGAAATTCTTGGAATACTTTTAAAATAATATTTCTAGCGTATTTGAATATCGTCAGCACCACCTTTGGCTGTGTTTTAATATTGTAAATGCCAGAATTTCAATCTCGTAAATGCCACAATTTTAATATCGTAAATGCGGCAATACTATCATATTTCAATATCGTTAACAGCGCCTTACTACTGTATTTTCAATATAAATATAAAATATAGAAAATAAATTCTACATCTTTAATATCGTAAATATTGCATTACGAAAATCCTTGGAATATTAATAAAACCCGTATTTCTACCGTATTTTATTATCGTCAGCACTAACTATGCCACAATTTCAATATCGTAAATGTCACATTAAGAAATATCGTGAAAGCGGTATTACGAACGCATTTAATACCAATCAGTCAATTTTTATCATATTTCAATGTCGGAAGAACCGCCTTACAACTGTATTTTTCTTATATATTTAATATCGTAAATATTGCATTACGAAATCCTTGAAATACTTTTAAAATAATATTTCTAGCGTATTTTAATAAACCTTTGGCTGTGTTTTAAAATTGTAAATGACTGAATTTCAATCTCGTATATCCCAGCACCACCTTTGCTGCTTTTTTCAATATCGTAAATTCCAAATGTTCAATTTCGTAAATGCATCATTTGAAATATCGTAAATGCGGCATTACGAAAGCATTTCAATACCAATAACAACTCAATCCTATCATATTTCAATCGGATTACTATACCTTATATTAGCCATATAAACGATCGGTCGGAAAATAGGTCTTAGTGAGCAAAACTTTTTGGTTTTTAACTTTTTTTTTTTTTAATTTGTAAAGTTTTAAAAATATATATCAATATTTGAATCATAGACCAGCGCAACGCTTTAACTGCTTGGGAATTTCAAAAGCCTCAAAGAAAACACGGCAAAGCTAACAATGGGTGCGTTCAGCAGAGACACTTGATCACTGATCAGCTATATAAAACTGATTGTATTATTAAGCATACTTTTGGGGGTACATTTGGAAAAGCTTCATGTAAATATTATAAGAGGAAAAGTAGACTACGTAAATTACCAAAAATATATCATTGATCAGGTAGCAAGTTCTTCTGCTGAACGTGGCCATTGCCTTAGTTCTCTTTAAATGATAAATTTTGTTCTCACTCACTCATTGATGCGCTCGTTGACGGTAGGCTGCTCCACTTCCGGGCTTAGCTTATATAATCCCTCATGCTCCTCAATGAAACCCATGGTCACACATTCCTTCAAGGCCTCGGCTCCCTTTTGTGATAGTTGCGGGAATTCGTTAAATCGTATATTCCACTGCCTGGCCATTTCAATTAGAATTGCATGGCTTGTACTGGGGCCACGCAAGGATTTCATAGCGCTAAATACATCCATGCCCATGCAGAATTCCTTACCCTTGGATTCCATTGTGAATTCTAAAATTTAGTATACAAAATAAATAAATGATAAAAGGGAAAATTCAACTACGATTTGTGTTGTTGTTCAATGTAAAACTAAATGTAATAAACTGAAGTACAAAGTCCGGGACTACTTAGATGACATTTTAAGTTATATCAAAACCCGGAATTGCCTTTAACTTACTTTCTTTCTTTTTAACGGAAATGTTTCCTCTATAATTTTATATTTGCATTTTTTTTTTTTTGTTAAACAAAATGTATTGCCTCATTTGCGGTTTGAAGCGCTTTGTACTTGTTTTTTTTTTTGCCTTGCTGGGGCAAAACAAAAAACGTCACACTTAATTAACTACAACAGAATGTGTGACTATGTATATATGAACAATTTATACGTTTGTATATATTATATATATATGTATGGATGGAGCTAAGCTAATGCTTTAAACTCTTTCTCTCTTGCTCTCGTGCTCTCTGAACCTGCGACAACTTGACGTCATTTGTCATATAAATAAATCTTTTGTATCTTTTAGATAAACTTAAGCAAATGCATTTGAATGCTGATACCACACAGTTCTAACAATCTTTGTGTAAACTGTTGCCATTATGGGTAAACTTTTGGACAACTTTTGAATACCCTTGAATTTTCTATAATTTTAATAAATTTTCTTACAAAAATGTTTCATGTGATTTGCATATATGAAAATGTAAAAGCGAGCACATAAAACACCCACGACCTGGGACAATCAAAAAATGTTCATCTAATTGAGTAATTTCTTAGCTACCAAAAGATGGCGCCTTTTTGTAATCATTTTGCTGGTCTAGCCTGAAGACGTTTTTCATATAGGAGCTATACGATATATTCATCTGATTTTGATCAAACTCAATCAAGTTGTGTTGGCTACCAATGCAAACAAAAATTGTTTTTAGGCCAGTTTTTGGTCGATCAATTGCTCCTATGACAGCTATATTGTACAGTCATCCAGTTTTAATTAAGTTTTATAGAATTATGTAAAAGCAAAAAGTTTCCATTTAAAACAGAACATTTTATTTTTTGACTGATCGTTCCTATGACAGCACTATGCTAAAGTCATCAGCCGCTTTAAGGTATTTGAAGGCTTCGTACAAAGTTTGATTCAGCAAGCCTGAAACTTTAACTATTTTATATTTTTGTCGAAATTCACGAGGTTGTCTGCTTACAGTTTTACAGTCTACACACAAATTGAAATTGTATTGGTGTCTTTTTACTAAAAACTACGCGCCAAATTAAATGGGTCACTGACTTATCAAACTGAACTCTGTTGTTTTTGGACTGCTCCAAATCTCAAATTTCATGCCCACCGCTGATATAAAGTAATGTGCCGAACTTGAATTTCAAGGAATTATACAATTAATTGGGTGTTGGTCACACTACTCGATTAGCCGTGTTGTAGCTATAGTTTTAAAAAAAATAAGTCAACTTCTCGCCAAGCCTTGCAGATCAACAAAAACATAGAAAAATTTGATATGACTGTGAAACGTGTGTGGCATATACACACCATAACGAATGCAATGTCGACTATTCATTTGGCATAATCAAACTTTGCTACAACTATTGATATTCTTTTGCGCATTTAAAGCAGTGTATGATTTAATCGTAGTTCAATTTGGCTTTTGAAATGCCCTTTAACTGCCGTAGTCGACTGCTAAGTTGGTAGAAAAAGTCGTCTATTCATAACAAGAAAAAATTTTTAATTTTTTGATTTTTTAGTTCGGCATTATTATTATAGCTTGGACATTCCCCTGTCATACCCTTCAAACCATTTCCAAAAATTCGAAATAGTTTAGGAGATATTGCCATTTTAGTGGAGCTAAGTTCATGCTTCAGGAAGCACTCAATACCAGTTAAGAGGGTATTTAACCTTTGAAAAAAATTTTTTTCGATTTTTTTGTTTTGCATTATTATTATAGCTTGGGCATTCCACATTCATCCACTTCAAACCATTTTCAAAAATTCGAAATAGTTTAGGAGATATTGCCATTTTAGTGGAGCTAAGTTCGTGCTTGAGGAAGCACTCAATACCAATTAAGAGGGTCTTTTACCTTTGAAAAAATTTTTTTTTCGATTTTTTTGTTTTGCATTATTATTATAGCTTGGGCATTCCACATTTATCCCCTTCAAACCATTTTCAAAAAATCGAAATAGTTTAGGAGATATTGCCATTTTAGTGGAGCAAAGTTCATGCTTCAGGAAGCACTCAATACCAATTAAGAGGGTCTTTTACCTTTGAAAAAAATATTTTTTTTTTCGATTTTTTTGTTTTGCATTATTATTATAGCTTGGGCATTCCACATTTATCCCCTTCAAACCATTTTCAAAAAATCGAAATAGTTTAGGAGATATTGCCATTTTAGTGGAGCAAAGTTCATGCTTCTGGAAGCACTCAATACCAATAGAGGGTCTTTTACCTTTGAAAAATAATTTTTTTTCGATTTTTTTGTTTTGCATTATTATTATAGCTTGGGCATTCCACATTCATCCCCTTCAAACCATTTTCAAAAATTCGAAATAGTTTAGGAGATATTGCCATTTTAGTGGAGCAAAGTTCTTGCTTGAGGAAGCACTCAATACCAATTTAGAGGGTCTTTTACCTTTGAAAAATATTTTTTTTTCTCGATTTTTTTGTTTTGCATTATTATTATAGCTTGGGTATTCCACATTCATCCACTTCAAATCATTTTCAAAAAATTCGAAATAGTTTAGGAGATATTGCCATTTTAGTGGAGCAAAGTTCATGCTTGAGGAAGCACTCAATAACCAATAAGAGGGTCTTTTACCTTTGAAAAAATTTTTTTCACTCATTTTTTTGTTTTGCATTATTATTATAGCTTGGGCATTCCACATTCATCCACTTCAAACCATTTTCAAAAATTCGAAATAGTTTAGGAGATATTGCCATTTTAGTGGAGCAAAGTTCTTGCTTGAGGAAGCACTCAATACCAATTTAGAGGGTCTTGAAAAATATTTCTGTGTACCTTCGGTACAGAGTATAATTAGAAAATACTTCTTAACTGAATTTTGGATCTTCCATCATCATCATTGTGTAAGCGAGATATAAAGTCTGTGTAGAGGAGCACACAAATAATTTCACAGAGATTCTGCATATTTTTAATTATTGTTTATAAATTTAAATATATGGTTAATCCTTCATAACACTTAATTATATTCTCCTCTTCTACATTGTTTTATTTTATATACTTAATATTTTGTTGATATTTATTAAAAACAGCTTAAATTTAAATTTGTATTTTGCAGCGCAACAAAAAAAAATTAAAAAAACGCAGAGCGCAGCTGTTGACGCCAACACAAATGCCCGAGAGATACGAATACGTGTTTCTAAAATAACAACAAATAAGATAAATACTTTTATATGTACATAAATGTGGTAGACGACGACGACGACAACGAAATCACACAAAAAACAACAAAACTTGCCATAAATGTTTAAGTCAAGTGGAACTCGAGGGCATTGAGCAGGCAAATTCAGTTAACTCGTGTGAAATTTTACTACAAAATGCTTAACTGAGACAGCAGCAAGAGAGAGAGAAACAGTTATAGAACAATAGATAGCTGAAGCTTGTGCCACGATAAGGCCTTATCAATAACTACTTCCACTCCCACCACACACACAAATATGGCCGACGAAGATCTCAGTCCGCTGCCCTTTCGACGCGAACGCAATCTGAGCAATCGCAACTTCAACAAACGCAACTCTCGTCGACGCATTAGCCAACAGCAGGCGGAACAGCAGGAGCGTCACAGTAGCGTTTTGGTTACCGACCAGGCCGCACCACCCGTTGGTGATATCTCCTCCAGCAGTTCCAGTTCATTTCAGCTTTCCTATTCGGTCAATTCGGACACCGAGAGCGCGTTCAATCGTCGCTCTTTGCTCAAAATGCGCGATCCGGAGGGGGAAAACCTCCCAGACAGAACCCACCACCCCCGATCCGGCTTTCTTGGATGTGCGACAAAAGGTGCAACGTTTTGAAACCCTAAAGACTACCATTCAGTATTTGCGCCAGGAGAGGAATAGCCTTAAATTGCTAGAAAATCGTCGTCATCCGGTTTTTCTGGAACATGAAGTGGATTATGGCACACCACCGCCCACACCACCCAGACGCATAGCTTTGCCCGGCCTAATGAGTAGGGCCAGCAGTAGGAGCAGCTCTATACCAAGTACACCAGCCAGTGTGAATACCACCAGCATAGATGAGGTACGCTCCGAGGATGAAGTGGATCAAATATCTGACTTTGAGACAGATCCACAGGCGAGTGGGGAATATGTGCTGAGCGGGAGCAATTCAGAGGTGTTGGGAAGTAGTACAGCGGTGGATGATATGAAGGTGCAGCGTTCCATTAGTGCCGATCCAACGGGAGAGATGAGTTTGCCGCTGAAAATGCGTCACGATAAGGATTTTCCTAGGTGAGTGAGGAATTTTATAAGGGTATAAGCACGGTATTTGTTTCCAAATTTAAGAAATAGTGAAATCTTGATGTAAGCTATACACTATTCAACAAATCGGATGCCAAAACAAAATCTCCATACCCAATTTTGAGACAAAAACTTTTGTGTGAGCATTAGGTTGCTTAGTTCTGCAAAAAATGCAGTTTTGTTGTTGTAGATGTTGTTGCAGCGCCCTTGCGTTTAATTTTTGGGATCACCGCTCACTTAAACCCTTAGATTTTGTTGTTGCAGCGCCCTTGCGTTCAATTTTGGTGATCACCGCTAACTTAAACCCTAAGATTTTGTTGTTAAAGCGCCCTTGCGTTCAATTTTGGTGATCACCGCTAACTTAAACCCTAGGATTTTGTTGTTGAGAGCCCTTGCGTTAAATTTTGGTGATCAACGCTCACTTAAACCCTTAGATTTTGTTGTTGCAGCGCCCTTGCGTTCAATTTTGGTGATCACCGCTAACTTAAACCCTAAGATTTTGTTGTTGCAGCGCCCTTGCGTTCAATTTTGGTGATCACCGCTAACTTAAACCCTAAGATTTTGTTGTTGCAGCGCCCTTGCGTTCAATTTTAGTGATCACCGCTAACTTAAACCCTAAGATTTTGTTGTTGCAGCGCCCTTGCGTTCAATTTTGGTGATCACCGCTAACTTAAACCCTAAGATTTTGTTGTTGCAGCGCCCTTGCGTTCAATTTTGGTGATCACCGCTAACTTAAACCCTAAGATTTTGTTGTTGCAGCGCCCTTGCGTTCAATTTTAGTGATCACCGCTCACTAAACCCTAATTTTTGTTGCGCGCCATTAAACCCAGATTTTGTTGTTGCGCGCCCTTGCGTTCAATTTTGGTGGATTACCGCTAACTTAAACCCTAAGATTTTGTTGTTGCAGCGCCCTTGCGTTCAATTTTAGTGATCGCCGCTACATTAAACCCTGAGATTTTGTTGTTAAAGCGCCCTTTCGTTCAATTTTGGTGATCACCAGCAACTTAAACCCAACGATTTTGTTGTTGCAGCGCCTTTGCGTTCAATTTTGGTGATCACCAGTAACTTAAACCCTTAGATTTTGTTGTTGCAGCGCCCTTGCGTTTAATTTTGGTGATCACCGCTCACTTAAACCCTAAGATTTTGTTGTTGCAGCGCCCTTGCGTTCAATTTTGGTGATAACCAGTAACTTAAACCCTAAGATTTTGTTGTTGCAGCGCCCTTGCGTTCAATTTTGGTGATCACCGCTCACTTAAACCCTTAAATTTGGTTAGAACCTTGGTTAAAAGCTTCTAATCATTAAAAAATCGTGTTACACTCAATTAGTATAATGTTCAGAGCTTTGTGAAAGTGGGTCTGAAGTGTTAAAGATACATCAGATCAAAACGTTTTAAGTTCGACAGAATCTTGGTACAAACCGGTTGGATCGACGAAAAGTCTTTATTTTATCATATAATTAATTTGCAACTGATTTAGATATTTTTAAGTACGAGTCCGATTTTTTTTTATATCAGAAGTAATGTTAAAATGTTTAAAAACCTAAAATAGGTCGCCATGTATGGGGGGGGGGGTATGTTAAAATAGTGAAATCTAGACCAAACCACTTTAGACCTTGAAGTCATTTTTAAACTCATTCTTCTTCCAATTATTAGAGCTTCGTTTCGGATTTATGTTCGAAGGTTAATAAATTAGGAAGTTTGATTCACAGTCCGGTTCATAGCCTTGATAGGAAATAGGAAGATCATAAATCTACCCTCAGATCTCTAAAAACTTAACCCCAGAAAGAGATACTGGCATTCAGGCAGGCAATTTGTATAAGCGTAGTAACTACACAATAGATCGCAATGAATCATCCTCATTTTTCTATACTTTCCCCTACTTTTTCCTTCTTCTATGCTTTCTTTTATCCTTCCTGTCTACCCCTTCGGTAATTGTTTAGTAGAATTGCCCCTTTCCCAAAAATTATGAAAAAAAAGTCAATGGAACGTGAATTTATAAGAATCGTTATTTCATTTTATCGGGTATAGATCGCTTGAAAAGAGTCTTAGTAAGAATACTCTTATTGATTTTCATTATAGCGTTCTTAGACTTAGGAAATATGAATATTATATGCTATCAATTTGTTCTACAAAATGTGGTCAAAATCGGATGACTATTTCGTATAGCTGCCATAGAACCGATGGGTCGGAAATGGGTCTTTGTATGAAAAACTTTTTAGTTTTCCATGATAGCGTTCTTAAACTCAGGGTTTATGAATATTATATGCTTTCAAATTGTTCTACAAAATGTGGTAAAAATTGGATGACTATTTTGTATTAGTGCCATAGAACCGATAGTTCGGAAAATAGGTTTTATTACGAAAAACTTGTTTGTTTTCCATGATAGCGTTCTTAAACTCAGAAATTATGAATATTATATGGTTTCAAATTGTTCTACAAAATTTGGTTAGAATTGAATGACTATATCCTATAGCTGTCATAGAACCGATCAGTCGGAAAATGGGTTTTAGTATGAAAACTTTGTTGTTTTCGATGATAGCGTTCTTAAAATCAGGAATAATAAATAATATATGATTTCAAATTGTTCTACAAAATTTGGTCCAAATCTGATGACTATATTCTATAGCTGTCATAGAACCGATTGGTCGGAAAATGTTTCTTACTGAAAAAACTTCTATAAAAACAAATTTTGATATTAACAATCAAATATATGACATCTATAAGGAGATATAGAATTTATAGGAATATAAATTCCATGTCAGTAAATTAAATTCTCTGAGATAAGTTCAAGAATAATAACATAGATATATCTAATAATTTCTGCTTTCCTTTCTTCTTCCTTATACTTTTCTTATTCCTTTTTTCAAACAATCTTTCTAATTTGCTTCATTTTTTCCTTCCAATCTTTTTTCTACTCTTCTTCATTTCATTTCTAAAAGAGTGGCTAATGAATGCTGCTACCAAACTTACTTTGCCCTTGTTCTTAAGTGATTTCATGTTAATTTAGGATCTTTAATCATTTGCTGATCAGCAAGGAAAGGGCTTAGGATTTTCGAGGGCTATGAGTTCCAACATTTTTCCCTGATCCAGTCTGGGATTCCCCTCTCTTTCGCACCATATTATACTGTCATACGAATACTTGTTATACACTTGAAAAGTGTATATTAATTTTGCCCAGAAGTTTGTAACGCATAGAAATATTCATTTCCGACCCCATAAACTATATATATTCTTGATCAGGACGACGAGCTGAGTTCATTTCCGTTTGTCCGTCCGTCCGTCTGTCTGTCCGTCTGTCTGTTTCTACGCGAACTAGTCTCTCAGTTTTAAAGCTATCGAGCTGAAATTTTGCACAGAGTCTTCTTTTTACTGCACGCAACTAATATGTCGGAACCGGCCGGATCGGATGACTATATCATATAGCTGCCATAGGAACGATCGGTCAAAGAACTAGTTCTAGTTAAAAAAACTTTTTTATTTTCCATCGTAGCGTCACTAATCTTGGTATATGTTAGTTTTATATGCTTCCACATAATTCTGGAAAAATGTATCAAAATCGGGTCACTATAGCATATAGCTGCCATAGGAACGATCGGTCGAAAAATAAGTCTTTGTGAGAAAAACTTTTTTGATTTCCATCGTAGCGTCTCCAATCGTGGTATATATTTGTTTTATATGTTTCCACACAATTCTGAAAAAATTTATCAAAATCGGATGACTATAGCATATAGCTGCCATATAAACGGTCGGTCAAAAAACAACGTCTAGTGAGAAAAACTTTTTGTTTTTTATCGTAGCGTCCCCAATCTTGGTATATTTAGTTTTATATGCTTTCACATAATTTCGAAAAAAATTATCAAAATCGGATGACTATAGCATATAGCTGCCATAGGAACCATCGGTCGGAAAATGTGTTTTACTAAGAAAAGTTTTTTTTTATGGTATCAAATTTTTATTATCAATGATTTAAAAATTTTAAATATCTGATATCTATATCTTATATATTTTTCCAGTTAAATCAGTTGGAGTAAAGTTTTCATGCCTTCAGTCGAAGTTAGCTTTGCCGTTTATGTTATTCCACCATGAAAACGACCTTAGCACACACTGTTCATTAACCAAGTTTCCTCGGTCAACTGGCTTCCTTTTTTTGGTATCGCTCTTAATTTGGTCAAGTGTTAATTAGATTTGTTTTTTTTTTTTCAACTAAGCAACTAAGTTGGCCATCTGACAATTAATTTTCCCCCCCCCATATCGGTTAAGGAAATGTAACAAAATTTATAAAATGTATCTGACAAACGATATGAGGCTAGAATATGGATGGCCCAGGCAAAAACAAAGAGGCAGAAGATGATAATGAGCCACCAAAACCCAGCGAATCGGAGTACGTGTCAGCAAGTTCCAGTCGTGTCCAGGGTACAGGCTCCGAACATGTTTTGGTTCCCAGGAAAAGGAAAAAAACAGCCAAGTTTAGAAAATCACAGTCTGATCTTGTGGTTACTCAGACTCAATCTCAGGCCACGTCGCAGGCTCAAGACTCAGAGGAGCAGGTTGAGGTGGATCAAACTTCTTTCAAAACTGTGGGCTCTATCAGTGTAATAGCCATAGATCAGTCTGAGGATGAGGATAAAAACCGTGAAAAGCCGGCTTCCGATGCCGCCGATGATATGGTGCCAAGTTCCGAGCGCGAAAGCGAAGTTGAACGAAGATCCACAATCCTTTTATCACGCCTATCCACCTCAACCATGTCCATTACCACCGGCGAGAGCTGTGTGGAAGGGGTTTGTAGTTTTTTTGTGCACTGCTGGGCGTATTTTTTCCAAAGTATAAATATTTCTTCAGATTACGGGCTTTATAGTGACGGCCATAGCCATGTTTCTGCTAATGTTGATATCCTGGTTTCTGATCACTCAACTGGACTTTATGTTACTCTGTATTACCCAGCTGTGCGCTGAAATAGATCATACCTTGGGTCTAGTTAATTTGGAAGAAGCTGAGAAAAAAGAACCGGGCATTGAATGAATCATATCTAAGGCTATGTACATATTATTATATATACCCTTTACACAAAGCCTTTGGGGCCTATCAGTTGTCTTATCGCCAGCAACAAATGACTCACAGTGTCGGACTTTAGATAACCCAATGTTTTTGTTTTTTTCTTACAGAAACTATCGTTCCACGCCGAGAAGAAAGACTGAAATTATTGGCACCACAAATGAACCCTTGGTGGGTAAATTTCATTCGGTCTATCAGCCCAAAGATGAGTGAGTTTTTGCTTAAGATTTTACTGTTACTTTCTTGCTTACATTTGAAAATCTTTCTACAGAGAAGACGAAGTGGAAATTGAGCTGCGTGATAAGAGTGACAAGTGTGTACATCCCATATTGGAGGAGCTGATCAAAACTGAGGAAGCCTATGTCAATAATCTGTTTACCGGTTTGGAAAACTATGGCAATATATTTCAGCGCAAGGATCTACCTTTGGGTTTGCGTGGCAAGAAATATGATCTCTTTGGTAATATTGAACAAATTGCGGAATTTCATAGGGATGAGTTTTTACCCATGCTGCAACGCAATCAACGCGATCTTAAGCGTTTGTTCGATGAGTTTCTACAGTTTTTGGATGTAAGTTGGTTTTTAATATAGCTAAAAAAAGTCAGTGACTTTAAATCAGGGGTGGGCAATTTGAGCAAAGACGTCGGATCCCGTCCCACGCCCATCTCTATTTGAGAATATGCAGAAAAAGTTGTCAATGTGTTGAGCAAATCTTTAACAACGAGCTTTAAAAGCTTTAAAGTAAAACCCTGATTAAAATAAAACCACATACAATTTACAATGATTTAATCACTATCTTTAAAACTGCAGTTGCCAGTGGCAACTTCTCTGCTCACATTGCCCACCACTGATTTAAAATAAACCAAATATAATTTACAATGATTTAATCACTATCTTTACAAACTGCCCTCGCTCATATATTCCAACTTTCCCTATTTCTTATAGCAAAACTGCTTCTATGGCTATGTGATCTTTACCATGAACAAACAAAAGTCCTTGAAACTATGCGATCTCTACAAGAACTACTTTACCGTAAGTTCATTTAATTTTAATTTAATTTAATCATTTAATTCTTTTTCTTTCCTCTTCTTTATATAGAGCATACGCCTCGAACGCGATGATAAGCTGGGCATTAATAGCTTTCTGGTTCAGCCCATACAGCGTATGGCACGCTATCCCCTGCTATTGACGCAGTTTATCAATGTAAGTCAGCTAAAATGGAAACACTCTTTCCATACTAATTTTAACCCTTTTTTTGACTTGCAGACATTTTTCAAAAATCGCGATATTGTTATGAAGCCACTCATAGAATCCTGCTGTCGCTTGGAGAAACGTTTACGTACCCTGCTGACTACCACCAATGAATCGGAGATCATTAACGATATTGTGGATTGTAATGAGGTGAGTTTCAATTTCATCTTGATTTTGAATATTTTGTATGTTAAGATTTGGTTAAGGTTCAGGTGAAAGGTACTTAAACTGATTTCATCTCTTACTAACATGTAGTACAAAGTACTAATGCTGGGATAATACCCATAGTGTTTCAAAAAAAAAGGGGGAAAGAAACGAAAAATACTCTCAGGAAATCGGTTGGTTAAAAAAACTCTCGAAAAATCTATTGGTGTCACCGAACTGCGATAGATTTCATATTCTTATTTGCAATTCTAATTAGAAGTTTTATGTCTAAAATAATGACATAATTCCCATACGATTTCGGGCCTTTTTGGATCGGATGCCATTTGTAGAACCGATGGGATTGTTTACATTTCCAAAAAAACTTTTGCTTATCAAAATTATTGGGTTGGTGTATGTAGCTATATCTCTTCTTACAATACACAAGATTTGAAACCAATCGAAAGAGGCCTTCTCTCCTTAGTGAGAATCATAAGTTTACACTATAAGACAGAGGTCGCAAAAATCACTATGATTATTAGAAAATACAGTTTTGGTGCAACACATTGAATTCAAGAGGGGAAACCAAAATCACTTTAAGTTCTGATACTATTTCAAGGAATAACTGAGCCATAGTAAGACTGGGTTAGTCGTTCTGTGATTGCAAATGATATAAAATTTCTGATCACATTATAGTTGTCTAACTGACTAAAATACTCAAAATGAGCTCATTTTCTGATCATAACTGATACTATCGTCGGGAGAAAATGGTATTCAAACCGTGACTCTTCTTAAAGGTCGCTTATAACCCACTTTCCTGACAAGTTTCGACTCAATTTGCATTGCCAAACTCTGGATTTTGTGACTTAAATCACATTTTGAGTATATCAATGAGTCATTTCGAGCCTTCTTAAAATCATGAATTTTACCTCTTTTTTTTATCGAAAAGTGGGCTCGAATAAGTCTCATCAAGGCGAAAAGACTTAAATGTGATCGAAAATTTCATTAAATGCTTGCTGTGGCAGCTGCTTAAGGTGGAAGTCCATACTTCCGTGCTATTTCTCGATCCATTTCCTGACCGATTAAATGCACCGAAAAGCCCACAGTTCTTTAGCGCTGATCCTCCAGAGATATTTAATAGAAAACGTTCTCCACTGCCTACTTGCTAAATATCAAGACTGCAAGAGTGAGTCCAGAGTGTTGAGGACTTTGTTTTTAAAAGATTATATCCTGCTAAAGACCATAATTAAATCAACATCATTGATAAAAAAAATAACTTAGAACCGAAACTGTGGCGGTACGATGATCCGGTTTTTTTCGGTTCCAAAAAATAACGGTTCTTAAAAAATTTCTGAATATCGGTTCCTTTTCTGAGTTTAAGGGCCGATTTCTCATCTTCTAAATAGAACTATATCTCAGATAAACGTAATATTTACTTTGTTATTTGTTAGTTTATGTGTCATATAGGTGAGAAATCGTCCTTTAAACGGTTGTTTCGGTTTCGGTTCCCTGCTAAAAACACTTGAAATTCTTAGGAAAATTCGGTCCGGAGGTTCAAACCCGTCATTATGCTTAAAGTTCGACTTTTGGTTTAAAAAATGGTTCATATTTTTATACACTTGAAAAGTGTATATTTTAACCTCCCGCAGTTTTTGGTGCCCAATAAAATAAACATTTCCGACCCCATAAACTATACTTGACAGAACAACAAGCTGAGTTCATTTCCGCTTGTCCGTCCGTCCGTCTGTCCGCGTGTTTCTACGCGAACTAGTCGTCTGTTTTAATTTGCATTTACTCACGCAACTAAGTCGGACGGCGGATCGGTGACTATATCATAAAGCCCAGGAACGACGGAACAAGTTCTAGTTAGACTTGTTTAACGAGCGTAACTTGGTATGTTGAAAGGTATCGGATATGCATAGAGCGGTCGAAAAAGCTGTGAGAAAAACTTTTTATTTTCATGAGCGTCCCAACGATATATTTGTTTTATTGTTTCACACAATCTGAAAAATTTATCAAAATCGGATGACTAAGCATATAGCCGCCAAAAACGGCGGTCAAAACATTAGGGAACTTTTTTTTTTTATCGTAGCGTCCCCAATCTTGGTTTTTTTCTCCTCACTCTAAAAAAAAAACAGAAGACTATAGCATATAGCTGCCAAGGCGATCGGTCGGATGGTCAAATTTTATTTCATGTTAGAATTTTAATATATATCTATTCTATATATATTTTCCGAGACTTTTAACTGGATTTTCAACGGTAAGTGAAAGTAAAAGACCTTTTTCGTAAATCTGCGAGACGTTACAATATGCCGAAACTTAGGGTCGTTTTCTCATCTTCATGTTTTTTTGTAACCAGGTGGTTATTATGTTGTTGCCTACTTTTACGCGGTTCTTTGAAGACACAAGAATAGATATTTTAAAAGCGGCCTGAAAGTAGAGAACATACATTTTCATAAATATCCAACTAGATTTGAAAAACATAAAGATGAGAAAACGGCACGTAATATCAGTTGCAAAATGTTACTTAAAAAGACAGCAGTTTAATACTTAACAATTGTTTTGACATTGAAATTGTTTAGAAAATTATATTACAATTCTCATGCTTAGTATCCACTTTAACAAAACTGAACCCCAAACCAAAAATCTTCATACAAAAAAAATAAAAAAAAAAAAATTAGAATTTTATTCTAGAAACAAAAATCTCCATACAAAAAAAAATTAACAAAAATGTTGTATGGAGATTTTTGTTCTATTTGTAGTTTTGTTGAAGTGGATACTAAGTACTGAAGTGGATACTGAGCATTAAAGAAAATGATATAGGGTTTTTTTAGGCGAGCCTTTTTTCAAAAGAAGGAGGCACGCAATAAACTTGAAGCAAACCGGCTTAAAAACTTAGAAAATTAGTTTCATTGGCACATTATGCAGAAATGACTTAATATAATTCTCTCGAAGAATAAAATTATAATACTATATTTAGAAGAGGAGGCTGAAAATCAGCAGCAAAAATATTCGTTTTAAAAATTTTTCCAGCCTTTGAATACTCTTATCTCTTTCATTTATTTGAGTGTACATTTAAAAATCTATTTTCACTTGCACATTTTTGTAAATAATTTCATTTCATTTCATTACAATGTTTAAGATTTTGCACAGCATATAGTATACGTCATACAAATAAATACAGACGAACTTCCTTATAGCGAATCTCATAAAAAATAAATTCTTTTAGAATTGAATAAAAGTTCGTTATGAAGAAGTTTGTCTCTAGTTTTGAATAAAAATTATCCTTCTTACCATAATATCTCCTTCTTTCCCTCCCCTTATTCCAGTTCAATGTCTATTACCAGGGAAAATTCCGCAAAGTGAATGAATTTCAAGTGACGGATCACACACTCAGACGCAATTATCGTGCCAAAGTATTTATATTTGACAAATGCATCATCTATACCGAAATCAAGGGCAAACATTTGGTCTTCCATGGACGATATCCCTGCGAGCATATTGGCATTTCGGCCAAAACCAAATCCTTTACCCTGTACTATGAGCGACGCAAGCAGCAGGAATGTGAATTCACTGCAGATCCAGCACAAATATTAATTTGGTTAGATCTCATACGGGATATGATCAATAATTATGCCAATGAGGAGCGACAGAAATTGCAGGAACGCTATTCCCGTGAGAATGATCATTTACATCGCAAGGCGCCAAGTTTGTCGCTGTATCGTGATTCCAATCGATTCAGTTCGGACAGTGGGATTGGTAATATTTGGATAATGCCCAAACCGGATGAGGAGACGGCCAGTAATCGTACCACTTGGTATGCGGCCTCATAGATAAGGCTATGGGAGAGAGAGGATACTAAGAAAAAAATCCCTATCCTGGAGGAAGTTAAAAAAAGAAACAGATTTAGTTTAAGGCTAAAGCACCAAATATTGTCAACTAAGCTAATTATTTTAGTTTAAGTATAAACTATAGTGTGTACATATGTATGTGTATGTTGTTATCTTGTGTGCCTAATTGACTACAATAGTTTGTTAAATAAAATTAATGGGACCAGACGAATGTTAGCTACTGGCGGCCATATTTGTCCATCTATTTGAATCCTTATTCTGTTTGGTATTTCTAGTAGATCTTTGTTTGAAAAATGTCACATAATTCATCATTTTTAACCACATCATTTTGTTCTTTTTTGTTTATTATCATTATTCATTAGCTGATTTCTGGGCTGAAATTGGAATTGTTGTCAAAAAAGTCTATTCATGTACAGTTATAATAACGGGTATGGAATTTCAACTCAAGAACGATGCGTTTCAATTGGATTAACAGGTAAATATATTGGTGCGCGGTTCTATTCCCGAGCAATTTTTAGCCACGCAGTATGGAATGGCTCGATTTGGAATAGATCCACATTGAATCCCTGATTTTTAGGTATTTATTTATTTTTGTTATATTTATTAAATATTTTTCAACTTTTGGTAAATTAATTTTGATTCAGAAAAATTTTTTTTTATATTTTAAACCCATTAAAAATGTCTAAAAAGGGTGCAATTTTTTAAAAGAAAAAGGAAACATTTAAGCCTATCGATCCAATAAAAAGTATAGACTAGGGTTGTGATTTTTTAAAAACAAGAAAGAAAAAATAAAAATTTGCGGTTGGCAATCTTAATCATTTAATTTGTTCCAAGTAGATTTGTTTACATCAATTTTTGAATATGATATCTCTGGGCGACTTCTGGCGTTGATGGCGTATTGTGCCCTTTTTGCAGCATTTTCCATCGTTTTCGCCAACATTTCGGCCGGAATAGCGGCTATTTCTTCACGAATTTTGTCCTTGAGCTCTTCTACGGTCCTTGGCTTGTTAACGTAAACCTTTGACTTCAAATATCCCCACAAGAAGAAGTCAGGCGGCGCAAAATCGGGCGAACGCGGTGGCCAGTCCAAATCACCACTTTTCGACATCAAACGGCCCGGAAACAATTTCTTCAGAAAATCGATTGTTATGCGACTTGTGTGCGGTGGAGCGCCGTCTTGTTGAAACCAGAACTGCCTCATACGCTTTCGACGAATAATTGGCATCACAAAATTGGTCATCATGTCGCGATAACGCTCCTGGTTGATGGTAACAGCATGGCCATTTTCATTTGGAAGAAAAAACGGCCCAATGACCGTTTTCGCACTAACGCCGCACCAAACTGTGACTTTTTCGTCATGAAGAGGCACTTCTTGAATCTCCTGAGGATTTTCAGTGGCGTAAATACGGCAATTTTGCTTATTTACGGTCCCATTCAATGTGAAATGGGCTTCATCGGACATGATAATCGTTGATCGTTGAGTTTTCACAATTGACTTGTTCTGTTGAATGTAAATTTCAACTATTTCAGAGCGCTCGCGTGGCGTGTATTGTTCCATGGTAAAAATCTGCTTGGACTGACGCTTCAAACGCGGTATGTCATTAAGCGATCTGACATCTCTGTCAAAAGTTATGGCGTTGCCAGATGGGTCCGTCGAATATGGGCAACCCTGTATACCATACGTCTGTCTGTCCTTGTCCGTCTGTCTGTATAAACGCGTCGATTCAGAAACTATAAGAGAAAAGCCCTATGTTTTGCATGTAAGAGGTGTAACATACGCAGATCAAGTTGGTTTCAAATTTAAAACTATCTTATCCAAACTTTGCACGAAGGCTTGGAATACATATAAGCTGCACATTTGTCGGAACCGGCTGAATCGTATGACTATAGCATATAGCTGCCATAGGAACGATCGGTCCAAAAACTAGTTCTAGTGAGAAAAACTTTATTGTTTTTCATTGTAGCGTCACCAATCGTGCTATTTATTACTTTTAAATGCTTCCACATAATTTTGGAAAAATTTATCAAAATCGGATGACTATATCATATAGCTGCCATAGGAACGATCGGTCCAAAAACTAGTTCTAGTGAGAAAAACGTTTTTGTTTTCCATGGTAACGTCACCAATCGTGGTATATTTTAGTTTTATATGCTTCCACATAATTCTGGAAAAATTTATCAAAATCGGATGACTATATCATATAGCTGCCATAGGAACGATCGGTCCAAAAACTAGTTCTAGTGAGAAAAACTTTTTTGATTTTCTATTGTAGCGACACCAATCATGGTATATATATGAGTTTTATATGCTTCCACATAATTCTGGAAAAATTTATCAAAATCGGATGACTATAGCATATAGCTACCATACGAACGATCGGTCCAAAAACTAGTTATAATTAGAAAAACTTTTTTGTTTTCTGTGGTAACGTCTTTTAAACTTGACATTAAGTAATTTTATATGTATCCACTTATTTCTGCCAAATTTGATTATAATCGGACGACTATATCCCATAGCTGTCATACAATATTGGTCTGAAAATAGATTTTAGTGAGAAAAACTTTTTTATTTTTAATAGTAGCGTCTTTATACTTGTTTATCGTGAAGATTATTGCATTTCTCACAATTTTGAATAGTGTGATTAAAATCGAATAAATATATCGTATGGCTCTCATACAACAAAGCACCTAGAATTCAAAAGCATAAAGATGAGAAAACGGCCCTTAATTTAAATATTCATATTTTGCGGCTTTCTTAAAATTTGGAAAATATTTTTGGAATTTTTGGGATTTTTGAAATTTTAGTTGAACTTCTAGGATTATGTTGAAACATATTTTTAAAATTTTTAAAGATTGTTTTTTTTTTTTGTTTTTAATTAAGAGTAAGAATCTTTAAATTAGAGGGGAGCTTAAATTTTAAGGGCCGTTTTCTCATCTTCATGTTTTTGAAAACTAGGTGGATATTTAATATATTATTATATAATGCTTGTTTTTACAACGAGCCGCGCAGAATTTTAAATGCTACCTTAAAGTAGGCAACATAAATATTCTTACTTTCCACCTAGATTTAAAAAAGCATGAAGATAAGAACACGGTCCTCAGAAAAGCTGCACTATAAACAAATTTTGCAGAGCATACTTTTAGGTGTAGCACCTAATTCTCGGCTCTTCACAATGTCAATCATTTGAAAAATGAAACATTTTGCTTTGCAAAAAATTCAAAAAAAAAAAAAAACAAACGACACACTAACGCGTCAAAACAAATGAATTTATCATCAAAAGGTCGCACGCCATTGGCGTTGTCATGACAGCCAGACAGACGACCGACATGGGGGGACCATCGGTTCAGCTGCCATCCATCCCGCTAAACTAACGTATACGTGTTTTGTGTCGAATAACTCGTTTCGTGCTTGGCACTTGAACAACTCGTGACATCACTTAGAAAATTTTATAAAAATAAACAATTGGCGCATAAAAATAAATATAAACATTCACTTGTGGCTCTTTGATTCTTCTTCACACACACACACACACCGTATACATTAATTTATGCAAAATGGGCTTGCAACTCATCAATCGCACCCAGAAGGCGATTTTTTGTGTGCTGCCGGAATTCTTCGGACTTTAATTGGAAGAGGGTGTGTGTCCAAAACAAAAAAAAAATCAATTGTATATAATAAACCACAATTTATTATTGTGAGCCATTTATTTGTGAAATTTTTGCAACGACATCAGCTTATTATTATTATTATTATTGTTCATTTCCGAGTGATCTCTGTGAGATCATCAGAATATTTTTGCATGTCGCAAGTGAAACTTGTCTAGACTGCGATGTGAGGGAAAATGAACAAGTTAATTGAATATTAGCAGAGAACGGTTTCTATATAATAATATAAATACACAGGCTAACAAGGTTTTGAAGCAGAGAAAATTTTACTTATGTATTATAGGGCGCTCAATTCAAATCAAATATGCGGTTTCCCTTTGCTACTTGCTTCTAAAGCAGTGTTCGATCAACTTTGTATGGAAAAATGCACAGCGACAGCAACGTACGCACACCGACAGTATAAGCTTGTTGCGTCTGCTAAGCTGCTGTTGCGACACAGCAAAAAAACGTTTTAACAGTATAAGCTCGTTTCTCCTGGAAAACCTACGCTGCTGTTTTGACAAATTGACAAAAGAAAGGGAGGTTAAAAAATAAAAAAGGTTTGATTAATGGTCCGGTTCGGGCAATCCAAAATACCGAACTTTCTTTCTTATTCTTGAATTGATTGAAGGCCACGATGCCCATAAAGACGAAGTGAACCATTGTATTAAGAAGTGTTGTATGAATGATTCATAGGACATTTCATTACGTTCAATGAAAATTTGTAATTTTCATCCGAAAATTTATACTGGAGATTTTGACAATGGTGATATAATGATATACATACTAGAGATGGGCGTGGGTTTGGAAAATTCGATCCCGTCCCTTTCTGATTCCGACACAAGTCTATCTCGAATCGTCCCAATGTCGACCCCAAATTTTAAATTCAATCCCGTTTCGTTCTAATCCCGATCGCGAAGATTTTTTCGGGACTCGCGGGAATTTACGAAAAAAAAATCTCTTGACGCACGATTCACGCATACAAGCGTTTCGCTTCACTCACGATTTATGCACGAACTTGATTTCCATTCATAAGTTTTCTTTTTACATACTTAAAATCCGATTTGCTGCAACCGCAAACGAAATTGTTGATTCGTAGAATTGTTGTCTTTCTCTACTTTAAGTGTGGCCGTACCAGTTGATCAGATTAATGACAAATAACTCTATGCACATAACTTCCCTGTGAAAAAAATCACAGTGTGACCATGAAACCTCCATCAGAGTGGTTGTATTTTCAGTGTTGGGAAATAAAGTTGGAATATAGTGTTGAAAAACAAAGATCAAAAACAGCTTTGGAAAACAGTGTTAGAAAACAATGTTAAACAGTGATGGAAAACAATGTTAAAAAGCTGTGTTGGAAAACATAGTTAAAAAACAGTGTTGATAAATAGCGTTGGATAACAGTGTTAGAAAATAATGTTGGAAAACTTTGTTAGAAAACAATGTTAAAAAACTGTGGGTGTGAAAACAAATGTTGAAAAACAGTGTCGGAAAACAGTGTTGAAAACAAGCAGTGTTGGAAAACAGTGTTGAAAACAATGTTTAAAGCAGATTTGGAAAGCAGTGTTAACCTGAATCCTCCTAGTGTGACCATATGATCACGCAAAAACTCACACAAATGCCTTTTTAAAACATCCATTGCCAGAAAACTACAATCTCGATAATTAAATGCAATGTATAAAATAAAACTTAAAAACGGGCTGAAGATCTAATTAAAAATAATAATTTTTAGTCCAAAAGCATCCTAATGAATATTGCTAACTCTTTTTTTATTTTGCTAATTTTACGTGAATTAATTCGTGCATTTTCAGGTTAAATCAGTGTTGGAATACGTTATGCGTTATTTTGAAATTGAATTTTACCCCTACCAAAAAAATCTTCGGTAGCAAAATTCAAGATTTTTCACATCCAAAAAAATACATTTGTTCTCGCATTTGAAAAATACTTGATTTAAGTACAATATTCTTATTTCAAGTACGATTCTTTTTAATCCCGAAATACTTGATTTTAAGAACTTTCCGGATATATTATTGTGTTTCCTACTATTTTAAGATCTTTTTGAGCATACGTCTAAAGTGATTCCCCATTAATTCTAAAGAAAGAAGAATTGGCGTACTTAAAATAGGAACTTAATATTGAAAACATTGTTGGTAAACTATGTTGAAAAGCAGTGTTGGAAAATAGTGTTGAAAAACAGTGTTGGAAAATAGTGTTGAAAAACAGTGTTGGAATACAGTATTGGGAAATAGTGTTTGAAAATAGTGTTGGAAAACAGTAAAACCTCCCCAAAGGCCAGAAGTCAAGTGGTCTAAAACATACTACTACTAAGTTGATAGACGATTGCTTGAAGTGTATGCTGCGTCCGTGTAAGCGTTATGCGTAACGCGTTATGTGTTATTTTAAAATTAAATTTTAAACGCAACAAATAATCTTAAAGATGTTTCACATCAAGAAGTTTTATAAATGCTTCTTGACTGATATTCACGATGTATAACTTTAACACGCACGAAGCACGCAAGGATCATGGATGCACACACTCGAAAGTCGGTGTTTTCTCACGATTATATCGTGTCACACCGTGACTAGTTTAAATTTACGTCACTCGCGCCCCTTTTATAAATATATACATCTTCCCAAAGTTAGTTTTCTTTCCCAGCCAAAAAGGGCTTGTTTGCGATTTCTAAAAAAAACCCACTAATAAATTTGTAATCTTGACTTTCGTGACTGCCAAATTTGTTAAAATTTTGTTAACTAGTGTGCTCTTAAACGACAGTGTTACACTGCAATTAGTGAGTACAAATATTCGATTGTTTCTTTATTCAACTGAAGCTGTGTCAAATTTTAGATAACTTTATTAGAAGGTCTCACAGAACTCGCTTAAATGCTGCGTTCAAGGTCATATTCCAATCACACTCAGGCTACCACCATAATTACAGTTATTATGCCTAATCAAAGCAGAACCAATTGATATGCAAAAACAAAAAAAAAAAATATCATAAAATGTTTGCTCATGCCATAAAAAGCTCATAAAAAATCATAAACAAACAATGTCGAGAAAGCAAAAGTGCTTACAGACTTGTGAATTCCTCCAACTGCTGATTTGTTAGACATTGAAATATTTTTCATAGTTTTTGCATATTTGTTTATAAACAAATAACTGAAGCGTGGTCAAAAGAGAGAGAGCCAACGATCAGCAAGGGCGAGAGAGCAAGCTTTAGGCAAAAGCTTCCACCGAACGTGCAAATCAGTTAGTCAACTTAAAAATCTTGCTCAGTTGAATTTCGTGCGGGTTACAAAGCGGTTTGCAGATCTTGAAATGCGTCGTCGTCTCGTTCATTTATGGTTCTAATGTCCAAATCAAGCTTTAGTGTATAAATTTGGAAACAAAACAAAACTGAAAATGTTTGCCTTAAATTGGTTCGATGTGATACCCGTTGGTTTGACATTTGTTGTCATATTATTTGTGCAAGTGCTAAATGTATATTTGCACATACTCAATGATGAGGTGGACAATAAGAATTTAAATATTGTTAAAAAGGAACTAATAACGGAATGCCCCTTGACGGAAAATATTGCACCCACTCTAGAGACTAGTACACCCCTGTGCCTCCTCGAATGGCAAATTGTTGGAGAAACAGTCAAGTATTTTGGATAGCGATAGGTAAGCTCAAGTTGTGTTATTCCCTTTTTGTTTGTTTTTTTTTTACCTACGTGCTTTTCACAATTTTCCCCCTCACAATCGACAGCTGTTCATTATTTTTCCTTGAACTTTAACTGGCTTTTAAGCGATAAGATAAAAAGGGTTATTTTTATATTCATTAAATTTTTTGTGAGGTTTTTTAAGTATTCAGCTTACTTGCATAATAAATTACACATGACTCTATTGGTCGATAAGAAAAAATGTTGTTGATCGGTTGTAAAACTGAAGTTAGGGTAATTCACCGAACGGAAACGGAAGTGCCATAAAGATTATGGGCTGGGCTGCACACAGATTAGAATTTTATTGGCAAAGAGTATTATGTATATAACTAGAATCGAACCCCTTAAAACAGAAATACAAAAACTTTCAAATCCTGAACCCTAACCGGTCTTCTACTTTTTGGAAAAAATTGTGATCATACATAGGGCTCTTTGAAAATTATCTAGAAAGAAAATGTGTTCCTTTTTTTATACGGTGTTTTTTTTTTTTTGTGTTTGTCTGCGTTAAATGATAATAATTGCTTTGTTTTTGATATATTGTTAAATTTATTGGGCTCGGTTATCAGAATCAAAAGATATCTTATCTCAATAAAAAAATATACAATATGCGTGCTAAGGTAAATCTTTAATGTGCCAAACTTTATTGGTCATTTGAGAAATTTGCCTGCAATTAGTACTGAGCTATTGAGGCTGAACAAGAATATCTTAACTAAATGCTTCCTTTTGTCCGTTATATACATTTGCAAGAGCTAAGTTAAGCTTTGTAAGTCAAGAATTAACGATTATAATTACGATTTTGAGGGACAAAGATTCATGAAGATTAAAAAATGGGAGCTTCTTATAGTCAATCAATATTTTTTGTAAAATTGGCGCCATTTAGGGCCCGAAAAGAACAGTTATGGAAGTGAAAAAAATTACTACGAAATATGGTTCCCCTGATAAAATGGAGTACATGAATCTTCATAATTTTGAAGGCAAATGTAATAAAATTTTATTTGCAATTTTTATCACAAAAAAATTTTGAAATTGTTATATTATAATTTTTAAATAAAAATTTTGTTTTAACCGTTAAATGGTAATTTTTTTATAAAAATTTTTGAATAACAGTTAAAACTAATTTTTATTATAAAAATTTAAATTAATTTTTTTTTGTAATTTTTATAATAAAAATTACTTTTTAATTGTATGAAAAAATTTTATTATAAAATTTTTTATAAAAATTACTTATCTAGTAAGCGTTTGTAAATTATAGAATATCTTTGATAGAAGGATACAAGATTTACTTAAACCTACTAAATTAGTAATTTTTATAAAAATTTTTATTGTCAAAAAATTTTCATAACAATTAGAAAGTAATTTTTATAAAAATTACAAAATAGATTAATTAAATTTTTATAAGAAAAATTAGTTTTAACAGTTATTCAAAAAATTTTTATATAAAATGATTTAATGTTACCACAAAATTTGTTTTTAAAATCATAGCAATTACGATATCGAAAAAATTTTATGGAGAAATTAGAAAAAATTGTTATTTCAAAATTTTTACAAAAGTTATAACAGTTACGGTCCCTGAAAAAATTAGATTTTTCAAGGTTTTTTAGTTGTTTGTTGTTTATATCAATTATGCGTCATTTGCAATATGGCTGATCAAAATCGGTTTTGTAGAACTGGTACAAGAGTACCAGGCCAAAAAACGTACATCAAAAACGCGCTAAAAGTTTTGACAACGTATAAGAATTCGAACGTTAACCAAACATTTATATCCACTAAAATGGATATATCTGCTAAACTATTTCGAATATTTGAAAATGGTTTTAAGGGGTATGTAGGGGAATGTCCAAGCTTTAATAATAAGGCAAAACAAAAAATATTATTATTATTATTGAATGCACAATGTAGATTATGCAAGATGCTGTCATAACTGACTTTAAATTATCTCGTTTAAAAAATTATTACTAAATGAAATAAAGTTTGCATACTTTGAGGAGCAAAAATCATGATTTTTTATAAGCATTTAACGTATTAATAGAATTCTTATCTCAAACACTTGTCTAGGAGTAATATTTACTTAAAAATATATGTATTTGTCGTTCCCTACTTTCAAATAACGAATCCTTGTTCTCCCAATAGAAATCTTAATCCAGTTTGTAAGTAAATCAAAAGTTTGGTCAATGCTGAATTCCTGTATTCGATTTCCAGTTTACATTGAATCTAGGTAAAATAGAAATCCTTAAAAACTATCTTTTCCCTCTGCATTCTTGTTGTCCTGGCTTTTTCAAGACTAAAGGGTATGAGCAGCTCATCTAATTCCTGAAAACACAATTTATAAATAAAATAATTAATTTTCTTGTAAATAATTTTGCCTAACTAAAACAACCTCAACAGAGATTGAAATAAAATCAATTTTGCTTTACTCGAGACGATTGTGTCTTGCGGCAACAACGTACAACGTATAGCTAGGCCAGGAAGCGTCTAAAATTCTGAAGAAACCCGTCTCAAATATTAAGGTTCAGTTCGCAGATCTCTATTAAAAGTATCAAATTCTAATGATTTAAATTAAATCTTGGATTGTGTTAAAATTTTCCCTGCTGTTCGGAAATAATAAAGTTTGTATATCTAGACCGGAACTCAAAAAGGCAAAATAATAATATATTAAAGTTTATTTTTGTTGTATAATTAATTAAGATATTTAAAAAACACAAAGTTTAATTTTTCGTTTTAATAGGCGCGAGGTAGCCATAAAGTTTCGTTCAAAATTACTCATACGTCACGTACACCTAAGCAACATTTTTAGAAATGACCGAGAAAAGTTTTTTTTTTTTTTTTTATTGGTCTATTTGGATTACATATCGAATTGATTTTAAAATTAAATCAACGTTAGCTCTTTGTAAATTAATTTAAAATATTTAAAGAGACAACACTGCGTATAAGTGATATAAAAAACTTTGGGGTTCCTTTGTAGCAGATAAAACTTATTTTTTTTTACAAAAAGACAGAATTTTACCCTCAAACTTTTATACTAAGCACGACTGGTCTAACTTACACTCAGAAAAAATTTTCGGATTAAAACCTTTATATCAAGAATTATAAATATTAAATAAAAGTACGTTAGCAATTCATATTCTTGATTTAAGTATTTAATTCTCTACTTTGTCTCTGAATAGTGTACTGAAGCATCTTTTAGGCGAAAATACTTTCTATCAGCTCAAACACTGAGGGAAAAAGGAATTTTTCTTTGACAGCCAAGTGACCTTTAAGGCCCTTGGCTCAACTTGGTATCGATAAGTGACGGTCGCAAATCTCTCCAAGAATTAGCAGAGCAGGCTACATAAACCTCTTTTGGGTCCCAGGGCATAGGGATATAGAGGGTAATTTAAAAGTGAGAGAGGGTATAAGAAAACTGCAGGTATGCCCATGGCAACGTGTAGGCAAGACGAGGAAAAAGTTGAATCTGTCTTATGCTTCTTCTGCAGAAATTTCTCGGCTCATTGGATTCACAAAAGGCATCAGGATGGATGTTTCTTTCCCAAGTGACTCATGAAATGAACATAAAGTAAAGTAGCATCCAGTTTTGCCAGCTTATTGATATGTGACAATCAATAGTCGAACAGTGAACTGTAAAGTTTTCGATTAGCATTATTTTTAATAAAGATTCGTCCTACCAAAAATTACAAATGGTTGAAACAGAAGAGAAAAGTACGAACCTTCTAGATAATTGTGCAAGTTTTGTTTAGCCATTTGCTTTGAAGTGCGGCATTATAACTCTTTTCAAAGTCATAAAAGTACATATGAGGAATTAATAAAATACTTTTTATACGATTTCTAACAAACTGAGGCACCGATTCTAAATTTAACAATTATTTTGACGGTGAAATTGAACGGAAAAATATTTTTGTTCTTAAAGAAAATGATTTGAGGTCATTTTTTAAATCGAACCTCTTTTTTAAAGAGAATAAGTACTTTCGAAAATACAATGAAATAAGCGAGCCAGCTCGAAAATACTCTATGACAAAGGTGCCTGCTCTTTTATATATTTTTAGTGGGCAACCCTGCTCCATGAGGATCTCTAGTTTAAAGCTATATTTCTAGAATTTTTCATTAGTAAGTAAGTCCTTTTAAGTAAATAAGTTAACGGTGTGTGGTATAAGTATTTCGATTTGCTTAAAAAATATATATATAAAATCATCAAATCATCTATCCAATCTCAATGTTATTCCCTGTCCTGTGTTTTCTGTGTCCGTTCCAGTGGTATTTCATTGAACTCCATCAACACCTCCACAACAACAACAACAACAGCAGCAACAACAACAACAACATGTGCCTCCCCCGCCAATTCATCACCCACATATAGCACACACAATGGTTTCCTCACACACACACTCAGTTTTGAAACCTTTGGCGATGAGTAGTAAGTCCTCTAAAAAAACAATATTTTTATCCTTTATCCTAATTGATTTCTCTTTCTTCCCTTTAGCCATGAAGATGAGGACACCATCTCGCTAGAGAATCTCTTTCCCTGCGATCAAACGGAAATTTATGCCTCCAAGAAGATAAGTTTCATTATCGATGAACTGATACAAACGGAAGTCAATTATGTGACAAATTTGAAGAAGGGTATGACCAATTATGGACAACTAGAGAAGATTGAGGATTTGCCAGAGGGATTACGTGGCGTGCAGAAACAACAACTATTGCTGGGAAATATTTCCGAAATTTTGGATTTACATGAGCAAGAAATATTGCCTCTAATGTTGCGCAATCAGCGGGATCTCAAGGGTCTGTTCGATGAGTTTGCGGTGCACTTTGAAGTGAGTATTCCATCATTTATGTGCGTGGGTTACTACGACTAAAGCAAACTCGTGTCTGTTTAAGTAGCCGTTCGACAGGTTCCGACAACTGTCGGCCGGGGCCAATCGATCAATTCTTTTGTTTTTGCGTTTTTAGGTTTTCAAATTTCAATTTCAAATATTTGCTTTTAGAGCCGTTAGAGTAGTTTTTATGGGTTTCTGTTTTAATGCTATTTCGCTCTGGCGACAGCTGCGATTGACGTTTTTTCTCGCCTTTTTGTAATAATTATTTTTTTGTTTTTTATGTCATCTCCGAGATCACTCAAACCAAATGATCTTAAATGCTGACAATCGTTTAGTTGAGATTTTAAATAAATATTTTTTTTAATTGCCCAAGTAAATGGAAATTCAATTAATTCTGAAAATAAATTCTATTAAAACAAAAAAAACAGTTTGCATAATTTAGAATTCTTTTGACACCTGTTGACAACTGTGTCACGATGTGTCTTTTCATTAATATGCTGGTCTTCTGTTTGGCTTTTTTTTACTGGTTGTTTAATTTCAAGAAAAATGTTAATATTCCATGCGAGGGCGGTTATACAAATCTGCCATTTGACTTAACGAATTAAATTGTTATGGTAGAAAGTATGATAACGCCACGTTGTTTAGTAATTGAGAATGTTTTTAGCGAAATAAATTAGTCATTGTTATGTGATACAAAAGATACAAGAGATGGGACGGGATTCCTGTGGGTCCCGCAAATCCCGAATTTAAATGCTTCCTTAGACAGGTCAGAAATATTTTAAGTCACAAGATGAATTTTTAATTTCTAAATTCAAATATTTCTATTTAATTTCCTACTGAAAGGTTCAGGACTTTTAAGGTTCAGGATTTTCGGCAGAATTCCGAACAGAATAATATTTATAATATAAACCAAAACATAAATTATACTCCTAGAGAATATGATTCCCGAATGCTTAAAATTACCGACTAAATGGTATAATTTTGATGAAGGTTTTTTTTTTGAGTGTAGTTACTAGTTGAACTAAACTAAGACCGAATTTACACGGTGAAGCAAACTTCAAGAAGTTTCTTAAAAAACTTTTGCTTGTAGGAAAAAGGTGTGGTGGGGTAGGTGAAGCAGTGAAGCTCTACATACGAACGCCACATAAAAACTCCGCTTCATAATGAAAAATGAATATCCCCCTAATACATTCCTATTGGTCCTTCGAGCCGGATCTAAACTGGAAACCTTTGAAATCAATAAAGAAGCTCTTAAGCTTTGTCGTTCAGTCCCATTATCCTTTTTTTCGTAAACTTTTCTGTTATTTAATGAATCTTCTTTTATTGAGACTTACTAAAATGCTGATAAACGGATTTTGAACGAGACCATATTAACAAAAATTCTCATTACAAGAAGCTAACATTAACTTTGAAATTTTCTGTGAAAAAAATTACTCCAACTGAAACTAAAAAAAAAAAGAAAAAATTTCTTTAAAAATATTAAATCATTGATAATAAAATTTTGATACCATAAACTCGGTTCTTTATGCTATAGTCATCTTTTTATAATTTTTAAAAATTATGTGAAAGCATAACATATATACTAAGATTGGCGGATAAAAAACCAAAAAAATTTTTTCACTAGAAGTAGTTTTTTGACCGACCGTTTATATGGCAGCTATATGCTATAGTCATCCGATTTTGATAAATTTTTTCAGAATTGTGTGGAAGCTATAAAACTAATATATACCCGATTGGGACGCTACGATGGAAAACAAAAAAGTTTTTCACAACGACTTATTTTTCGACCATCGTTCCTATGGCAGCTATATGATATAGTAACGATTTTTATAAATTTTCCAGAATTATGTGGAAGCATATAAAACTAACATATACCAAGATTAGTGACGCTACGATGGAAAACAAAAAAGTTTTTCTAACTAGAGCTTGTTCTTAGACCGATCGTTCCTATGGCAGCTATATGATATGCATCCGATCAATTTAGTGCGTCAAAGAGAGTCTGTGCAAAATTTCAGCTCAATAGCTTTAAAACTGAGAGACTAGTTCGCGTAGAAACAGAAGAGAGAAGGGGGAAACGGAAATGAACTCACTCGTCGTCCTGATCAAGAATATATATAGTTTATGGGGTGAAATGATATTCGTACAAACTTCCATTAAGTATAGAAAAAAGAAGTGTAAAAAAATTTTTGTAGAATAATACGGAACCGAAACCGGAACCATTAACCAAAATAAACCGTTTCAAGCCACGTACCGGTATCATAACCGGAACCGATATTAAACATTTTTTGAGAACCGAAAACCGTTTACCGTTATAATTGGAACCGAAAAAACCGGAACCCTACCGAAACGCTAATACCGGTACTGTTTCGGTTATTTATTATTTATTTTTATTGATTTATGATTATTTGAAATATATATTTCAACCGGTAAAATAGCAACGTATACACTCTTCTCTTCTTTCGGACTTTTCTGAAATTCGGCCTTTAGAGAAAACCAGGATCAAATTATTTTTTTATAGAAAAAAATTTCTTAAAAGGCAGAAAAACTTTTCTTTCGTAAATATAATCCCTTTAATTAAATTTAAGAGATTTCTTAGTCTTAGTAAAATTCTCCCTTTAATATAGAAATGTTGGAAAAATGGTAATATAAATTTTAGAAATTAAGTTTCTTGAGTTAAATCAAATTTCGCTCGGAAGTTTAGAAATATTATTTCCTATTTGAAGAAAATTTCGATATAATATTTAGAAAAAGGCAATGTAAATAAAAGCTCGGACAGATTTTAGGTTTCCAAATTTTTTAGAGCTGATTTTACCAGCGTATTTTGGAAGCTATATAGAAAACTAGTCTTATAGTATGGGTTTAGATCTATCCACATAACAAAATATCTCTTTTCATGGCAGGAATACAGAAGATTTAGGGACCGATTATTTCGAACCATAATTAAGAAATATTTTTCTGATTTTAGAAAGATTTTATATAAAATATACAGAAACGTTTAGCGAAATTGTTTGTCCAAAAATAAAAAAGGATAGAAATCGGAATATTTTAAAAATCGTTGTTTCTTAAAATAAATTTTTTTTTTCAAATTTTAATACATCCATTTTTTTTTGATATTGTGAAACAATTTTAAATTTTGAACATTAAAAAAATTATACTTGTACCGGTACGTACCGGTATACCGAAATAAAAATCTGGATACCGTAACGGAACCAGAAACCGAAATTACTTGAAAACCGAAATAGAACCTTTAACCGATATTTGCATTTCGGTACGTACCGGAACCGTTACCGGAACCGATATTCATTTCGGTAATGCAACGTTTATACGAAATCTCTAGTGATTTCGAGTTCCCCCCAACTAAGAGCTGAGTTCAATTCCGTCTGTCCGTCCGTCCGTCTGTCTGTTTCTACGCGAACTAGTCCCTCAGTTTTAAAGCTATCGAGCTGAAATTTTGCACAGAGTCTTCTTTTTACTGCACGCAACTAATATGTCGGAACCGGCCGGATCGGATGACTATATCATATAGCTGCCATAGGAACGATCGGTCTAAGAACTAGTTCTAGTTAGAAAAACTTTTTTGTTTTCCATCGTAGCGTCACCTTTCTTGGTATTTATTAGTTTTATATGCTTCCACATAATTCTGGAAAAATTTATCAAAATCGGATCACTATAGCATATAGCTGCCATAGGAACGATCGGTCGAAAAATAAGTCTTTGTGAGAAAAACTTTTTTGATTTCCATCGTAGCGTCTCCAAACGTAGTATATATTTGTTTTATATGTTTCCACACAATTCTGAAAAAATTTATCAAAATCGGATGACTATAGCATATAGCTGCCATATAAACGGTCGGTCAAAAAACTACTTCTAGTGAGAAAAACTTTTTTGTTTTTATCGTAGCGTCCCCAATCTTGGTATATATTAGTTTTATATGCTTTCACATAATTTTGAAAAAATTTATCAAAATCGGATGACTATAGCATATAGCTGCCATAGGACCGATCGGTCGGAAAATGTGTTTTACTAAGAAAAGTTTTTTTTATGGTATCAAATTTTTATTAGCAATGATTTAAAAATTTTAAATATCTGATATCTATATCCTATATATATTTTTGCGGTTAAATCAGTTGGAGTAAAGTTTTTCAAGTGTATTAAAACTTCGGCACAGTCGAAGTTAGCTTTGCCTTCTCGTTTTTTTTTATTTGTGAAGGCTGTGCAGTGCCCAGTGCTGCAATTAGAACACTGCAAATTTTTCCTTCGATAAATTCAACTATTTTTCAAAAATTAGTTTATTTCAAAATGTGTTTACGACAAGAATTTGTCCGTAAACTAACTCAAATAAAATTGAAATTTAGAAAGTGCCCAATGTAAGTTACTATTTGATACGACATTCAGCTAGAAAGAAGTATGAAAATTGATTTAGTCATTTAGCTGTTAGAATTAATATTGTTAAAAAATTGAATTCATAGTTTTAAAGGATTTATTTAAAAAAAATGCAGGTTTAAAGATAGACAGCCTCAGTATATTCTATAGGAAAAATTCTCGCAGCTTTGACTTTTGTTGTTGTTTTTTTTTTTTTGTAGCTGCGGCTAGTGTAAACACCATATTAGCTGCCACTTAAGGTACTTACGGTTCACAATATAAGCAAGGGATAGAATTGCTATATGTTGAGGTACATGGTTATGACTGCAAATAAAATATGCAGACAATTTGGTCATGAAAAATTTGTGACTACATAGGGTGCCGCATTTTACTTACAATGGAACAATAGATTGTCTTAATGAAGTGCTTTATCTAGCAGTGGGCAACAAAATCTTCAGTAAGGGCGCTGTTAGAATAATTACAACAATTTTATTTTGTTTATTTGCAATTCTTAAACATTTGCTTAGTTCTTGAGACGCGTTTGCATTGTGGCTATGCCTGGCTTGAGTTGTGTTTTTGTTTTCTTCATACGCCGAGACGCGTAACGCGTTTAATGCATTTTATGGCTTTTTGCAATTTTGGCGGAAATGTAAAAATCTTATCAAAATAATTCATATACAAATGATCGTTTATTTGAGCCCTTTTCATTTAATTTTAAACTCTCGC
The DNA here is from genome assembly GCA_018904225.1 of Lordiphosa mommai. Lineage (NCBI taxonomy): Eukaryota > Metazoa > Arthropoda > Insecta > Diptera > Drosophilidae > Lordiphosa > Lordiphosa mommai. The sequence goes on along the minus strand of JAEIFT010000504.1, from coordinate 50,545 downwards.
ACCTTTAGTCTAAGCATAATGATAAATAGAAGTAAACAATTAGCAGAAACGCCACAAAAAGCCCAGACGATGACGAATGGAGTCAGGTTGTGGCAAAGCCTCTTGATAAGATTGGAACACGTAAAGACAGAAAAAAAGTACAATATAAATATTGTTTGTATACGTACACCTTGCCGGCATTTCAAGCTGACGTCAGCACATTTTGGTTTAGGATTAACAGAAGTTGAGCAGGGCTGGGCCCTGCGCATACAGCTCAATTACAAAAAATCTATCTAATGGGCTGCATGTACTCAAAGATTTGTACATCATTTATGCTTTTGCTTCTTAAGAAAAACACACACATGTGGCAAATGGCGCGGACAAATAGCGAGTGTTGACAGTTAAGTAATCAATTTAAATTGAAATTGTGTTCATCTGTTTGTTTGTATATTTATGCCAACACACACACTCTTCTTATTATTATGTCATACCCAAATTCCAAGTATTTTCCCCAGCATATTTCAAGTATTTTTGAGCATATGTGGCATATATGCCTCGTCGTGAAGCAGGTAAAATTCCTTCATAATTCCCAACTTAATTCGCAACAAACATGCTAAAGCACAGCACAAACTGATTTATGTATTATGTGTATTCCTGCATGTTCGTTCTCTCATTCTGCAACCACTTTTCTTTGGCATGATTCACAACAAGCAGGCGAAATATTTTTGCTAAATTTATCATATTATTTAAGTTTACACATTATTTTCTTTTTGTTTTTGTTGGGCAACAAATTTGAAATATAAACAAAATTTCTTTATGAGTTTCCTCTCTCTCTCTGGGCATTTTGTAGCGAAAATTAATGAGGCTTTTCAAACAGAAATAAAATTGGTTAATCGATTAATTTTATAGTTAACGTTTCCCATTTCAGTCAATATTTTGGACATAAATCTTACAGCCATAAAAATGTTCTTTAATCTTCTTAAAATGGACGAGCGTCAAGTGACAAGCGTGTAGATTTTTTGATTGAAATTCGCGGAAATTAAATGGAATTGGGCAGAGAAAAAAAAAAAAAAAACAAAAAACTTAAATTACGCTTAAGCAAATTGACAGAATTTTTGGATTTCTTTGAATTGAATTTGGGGAATAGTGTTAGCATTTGGGTCTTATATAAAGTAGATGTGGAACTACTAGAGATTTGTGGCAGCCGTTTTATTATTTTTAAATGATTGTCTATGTTCAAGTCGAGCTCCATGGAACTTTAATATGATTTGCAATGTTTTTTTTCAATTTCTCATTTGTTTTCAATTGATTAAACCTGTTTTTTGTAAAAGGGCAGCTAAAGTCACTGGAACTACGTCAAAACAAAAAAAAAATAGTGTGAGTGTGGTTCAACACTTACGGGGCTTTGATGTCAAATTTGTTAATTGAAAATAGTCGAGAGAAATGGCAGCGTTTTGCTTGGAAAACAGTGTTGGAAAACAATATTGAAAAAAATACTTGTTAGAAGTGAATTAATCGACCTTTCTCATTTGCTTAGAAATTGGGACTAGTGGCCTGAGTGGTATATACCTATTGAAAAACAAGAAAAGTGAGCATGGTAACTCTTATTTCGGAAAACACACAAAAATCCTCATAGTGAGTTTTGTTGGCATTAGAGTTTAGTGGTCTGCAAGTGTTGCTTGAACCAACAAGCAACCCAAGAATGTAAAAACCAAAAAAAGTTGGAGAATGCTTTGGAGAACAGTGTTGGTACCTAACAGCTTAATCTGTGGATTGAAAACAATATTGAAAACAGTGTTGAAAAGCAAAGTTTCAAAAGTAGTGTTAGAAAATAGTGGTGGAAAACAGTGTTGGAAAAGAATGTTGGAAAACAATGTTGAACAAGATTATTGGAAAACAGTATTGGAAAACAAAGTTAAAAGAGTTGGAGACAGAAAAGAATGTTGAAAGCAGTGTTGTACAATTGTGTTTGATATGGGCAGTGTTGAAAAAATGTTGAAGATCTGATTTATCATGTTTGAAAACATTGTATAAACTAAAAACAGTGTTGGAAAATCAGTGGTAAAAAAAAGTGTTGGTAATTAGTGTTGGGAAATAGTGTTGAATTTTAATAAAAATTTTAAATTGATTCCAAAAAAAATTAAATTGGGGGGGGTGGTTAAATAAGAGGGGGGGGGGGGGGAGAGAGAAGAGGGGAGTGGAGGAGATATTTTCCCTAAATTTTAATAAATTTGGTTATTTATTTTTTCCAAATTAAATAAGTTAGCGTGGTTTAGAAGTTATTTCATTTTCATCATTGATCTAGCGGTCAGATTCGGCTGGGTTCAACAAATGTGTAACCTATATTGGAAAGAAGTTCATGTGGCAAGTTTCGGGATCTAATTCCCGCGGGTCCCATAAAAAATGTTCGGGATCGGGACGGGTCGGGATAACCTAATGTCGGGATCGGGACGGGACTGAGTTTAAAAATTTAGGTTCGGGATCGAAACGGGTCGGGATAACCTTGTGTCGGGATCGGGACGGGACTGGATCGAATTTTCTGTCCCGCAAGAATAATTTATGATTTCGGTTAGGTTTTTTCTTTCTAAAGCTTTTTTTCAATTGCTTGAAATTATTTTCAATATACATAGTATGTATGTGAGTAAAATTCTACGACAATACATACTTTCTCGCTTTTATTTACGGGTGGAATTTTGGACAAGTTTATCTGACTGTAACCCCAAGGCGAACCCTTTCCCGCACAAAATTACTTGATTTTAGATTTATAAATAATTAGAAATATAAATAAAGAAAATGGCCTAAAATAATATGTGATTGCATTATATGTAATTGCAATGATCAACAGGTTCTTGTAGAACACAAAAAAAAAGAATTTGAATTCAGGTCTTGTTGACTTTCAGTCTCACACCTTAACCTCTACACCATTGCCATCAAGGTGGAAGTCCCAGCTTAGTGTGCTTCATAAAACAGTGGCGCTTTATCAACAAAATATCGAAACTCCGGCACATAATGGGTAGCACTGTTTGAAGTGTTTACCAACACTGAAAAGTTTAACTAAATAACCACATGACCCAGCTCTAGGCTGGTGATGTCAGCTTACTTTTCGGTAGTACATTTTGTTGTTGGAGATATAATTTTTCAACAGGTTATCTTATAAGCAAGTTGTCGTGAAAACCCTAAGTATTTCTTTGAGCAATTCTTGGTCTATGCTACTTCTTTCATCAGTAAATGTCCGCTTCACTTAAAGTTCTAACTTTTGTTGAACCGAACCGAAAGTTTTGGTTCGGAACATGTTCAGGTTTAGCAATTTTTTTCACCAATGCTACGAACCGATTTGGTTCAAATCCGGTTTGCAGCCCTGGTAAAATAGTGTTTGATATCAGTGTTAAAAAGACTGTCAGTGTTGGAAAACAATGTTGAAAAACAGTTCTGGAAGCATGGTAGAAAACAGTGGTGGAAAATTGTGTAGAAAAGCAGTGTTGGTGAAAAAGTGTGGGAAAGTGGTTGGGAAATAGAGTTGAAAAAACAAGTGAAGCTTTAGCATTTCAAGACTTAAAAGGAAACATAAAAAATAGCAATCATGTTCACGGTAACAGGAATAAAAACTATCCAAGAACTTTGTAATTGAATCAAGTACGATTAATACCAAAATACCTTTATTAAGTACAATTTTCTTATATCAAGTACGATTCTTCTTAACCCCGAAATACTGGATATTTGGAACTTTCCGGATATATTATTATGTTTCCTACTATTTTAAGATCTTTTTAACCATATGTCTAAAGTGATTCCCCACTAATTCTAAAAAGAATTAGCGTACTTGGAAAAGTCCCCAAAGGCCAAAGGTCAAGTGGTCTAATCAATTTTGCTTACTACTTAGTTTAAGGGGGACTTCTACCTTTAAACATTTTTTTTCGATTCCCTTTCATCCACTCCAAACTATTTAAAAAATTCGAAATAATTTAGCAGATATTGCCATTTTAGTGGAGCTAAGTTCGTGCTTAAGGAAGCACTCAATACCAATTAAGAGGGTCTTTTACCTATGAAAAATATTTTTTTCGTTTTTGTTTTGCACTTTATATTGCGGGCTCAGTTTTTCGATTTTTTGTTTGCATATAAAGCTGCATTCCCCATCCACTTCAAACCATTTTCAAAATTCGAAATAGTTTTGGGAGATATTGCCATTTTAGTGGAGCAAAGTTCTTGCTTGAGGAAGCACTCATTAATTGCCTTTTACCAATAACAGACCTGAAATTTTGGTACATTTCATAATAATGATATGCCTGAGATTAGGACAACAGTTTAGAACGATCCAACCCCTTACCGCCCATATAGAACCACTAGAGGGTGGCAACAAACCCACAAATATGCGGACAACGGGCAAAATGGGTTAATATCACGTTAAAGTACACACTTACAGGAATAATTTATGGTTTCCTAGCGCTCCTTTAATAATAATAGGTTAAGAATATTATTGTTAACCTTCTCTCTTTAATAAATAAATAATTTATGGTTTCGGTTGGGTTTTCTTTTTCCAAAGCTAATGATATATAATATTTTACTGATATTAGACAATTGCTTGATATTATTTACAATATACATAGTATGTAAATGAGTAAAATTCTACTGTACATACTTCCCGATTTTATTTACGGATGGAATTTTGGATAAGTTTATCTGAACCACAAATATTACGCAGGCTGTCACACCAAAGTGAACCCTTCCCTGCACAAAATTACTTGATTTAAAAATTTGCTAAATGACTCATTTTTATAAAAGGGAATGCATAGAAATAAATTGTCACCTTTGGCCAATAATTATTTGATTATTTTTGCTTCGACATGCAAATGCTACAGCTGGAGGGCGTTCTAAATTGTGAGATAAAGAGCTAGATTAACAATCGACACATAGCTTGAGGGTAGAAATGCAAATGTACGTACAAACACACACAAGACGAGAATATATATATATAGAGCAGCTCACAATTGCGATTATCACATCATCTGAGTTTTGATTCTAATGAATTTTCTTTTTGTGTAACTTTGCACTAGTTGGAAAATTTGCATTTGCACAAAAAGACAAGCGACAGGAATGCCAAATTTTAAGCCAAGGTTTTCTTTTGTTTTTTTTTCTGTGGTTTAGTTACGTGACTTAAATGTTTAAAAATTATTAGTTCGCCCTCCAGCGAACACACACACACGTTGGCTTATTATATATATTGCATGATTCAAATTGAAATTGAATTCGCTTCCAGCTTAAATTTGTAATCCCTTTTGCCCTGTGTTTACTTGCAGAAAAACAACTTTTATTGCTATGTGGGCTTTACCATGGGCAAAAAATCATCGATGCAGCTGCGTCAGGAAAATCGCGAATGGTTGCAGGTAAGTTATCTAAACACAATTACAATTCTACGATTTTATTGATTAACCCTATTTTTCTAGAATTATCAAACCACGATAAAAGACAAACTGGGCATTGATAGTTTTCTAGTGCAGCCCATCCAAAGACTGACCAGATATCCATTGCTTTTACAGCAATTCATATCGGTAAGTTATGAAGTGATTAACAAATCCAATTCAAATTTGTTATTAATTTTATTTATGTAGGAATTCTATAAAACTGGCATCAACTGCAAGCCGGTGCTGACTGCCGTTTGTAAACTGGAGACGCGTATGCGTCGTGCTCTGGATGTGGTCAATCAGGCCGAGGAGATACCTAATATAGATGAACTTAATGAGGTGAGTACGTGAATGTATAGCCCAGATTTAATATAAGGGGAGACAAATAGAGCTTTAAAAACAGAATAGAAAGTCGATCAAGACCGACTGATATATACCCTAAAGCTTCTAGTTTAAACTTTGCTTTGGCATTGCTTTGTTTACAAAAAGCCGAAGAATGAAAAAAATTTGTTGGTTCATACAAGACACACTAGTAAATAAACAGAACATACATATAAGCTGAAGTAAAGCTGTCTCATTTGAATTTGTTTTGAATTGCTTCACATAAAAGAGGAAGAATGAAAGCTGACATGAACACAGAGGCATAAAAAATTAAAATTTCCCTTCAATCAAGTAACCATAGAATCGAATAAGAATATACAAAAGACGGAAAGTTAACCCAGTATAGTTCTGCTTTTAAATGTGGTATAGGAGGAATCATACAGCGCAGGCTACTTGGTCCTTGGTCCAAAAAATAGCTATACAAATTATACAGACTTGCATATTTATTTTGTTGGTTCATACAATAAATATTTATAAAATTTTTTAAATTTTTTATTTCCTATATTATAACTTGGACATTCCTCTTCATCCCCTTTAAAACCATTTTCAAATATTCGAAATAGTTTAGCAGATACATCCATTTTAGCGGAGCAATATTCTTGCTAACGTGAGTATTTTTCAACGCTGCACAAAACTTTAACCGCGTTTTTCTCGAAACCACGTTTTTTTGACCTGGTAGCCATGATTGGGCCAGTTCTACTGAACCGATTTTGATCAGCCATCTTGCAATCGACGCAGAATTTATGTAATTCTGGCCCGTACCCCAATCATGAGGAAAAACATTTTTCCCATTTTTTTTTACACTAAACTCAAAAAACGAGAGCGTGTTAAAGTCGGCCCTGCTCGACTTCGACATACCCGTTACTCAGGATATCAACATGTCCAAATTGTGAGATATGAGTTTTTTTCCAATTTGGGGGGGAGGCAACTTCACTATAGCTAATCTGATCAGAAATTACATGGCTGATCGATAGGTAATAATTATTAAAATATATGTCTAGGGGGGTTCAAACAATCTATTTTCAAGATATGTGGATTTTTAAAATTGCGGGGGTTAGGCAACCTCTACCTTCATTCATCTGATCGAAAAACATGTGTATGGCGGATCATTAGGTAATGATGATTAAGATATATGTCTAGAAGGTTTGAACAGTCTATTTTCGAAATTGTGATATATGAGGTTTTTTCAAATTGCGGGGGTGGGAGGGGGCGTTTCAAAATTTGAAACAAACTTGATCTGCGCAGACAATACTGTTCACTGAAAATTTGGTAGCTCTAGCTCTTATAGTTCCGGAGATCTAGGTGTTCATACAGACAGACGGATGACGGAGGTGGACGGACGGACGGACGGACGGACGACGGACGGACGGGATAGACGGATGACGTACATGTCTATATCGACTCGGCTATTGATGCTGATCAAGAATATATTCTTATGGGGTCGGAAATGCTTCCTCTGCCTGTTGCTATTTGCACGAACTTAGTATACCCCACTCTACGAGTAACGGGCATATAAAAACTTGAAAAATCGAAATTTTTTTAAATTGCCAGTTTTCAAAAATATTAAAAATTATGATTGAGGTACATGATCATAACCTCATTTACCGTTGTCAATTTCGATAACCTGGAGGTCCCGGAATCAGGGCTACCACCACAACACCATTTTTTTTGAGACCTTAATTGGCGGCCGATACTTTTTGAACAGCCCTCGAATTCCAAACTTTTTTTTGTATTTTTTAATAATTAAAGAATAACACACAAAACAAAAAACAAATTGAAAAATCTCTTATAGTTTTCTTTCAGAAATTTTTTAAAAACCCTCATAAAACGCTGTTCAAAGGTAGAATACCCCCTTAACTTCCAATTTCCATTTATCTTTATTCAACTTTCTTGATGGCAATTAGTTTCAACCGAATTATCTAAATGAGAACAGGCTGTAAATCTGGCTTTAACAGACCTAAAGAGGGCTAAGCCGAGCTTCTCTCAATCGCTCGGCTTAGTAAAAGGCACCTGCAGTTTAACGCCGAATCCGAACGAGAAAGTTTGAGAAGCTTTTTCACAGTTTTTTTATATTTCCTGAGGTTGTTGTTTTTTGACAAATTATTTTCTTCTTATGAATTGTTGTCTACTCTGACAAAAGAATTCTGTGGGCATTCCATCTATATAATGTATTTTAAATGTGGGAAAATTCCTCTCTCTCTCTCTCTCTTGCTATCGCTTCACAAATATACTGGGTCTTGTTCCGAATTCAGTGTCCATTTATGTGTAAACGTTTCTATTGTGACCTCTTTGAATTTTTTTAAAATGATGAGGTCAAGGTTGATTATAATTAAATAATAAACCAAGAGTTCCACAAGGACGTGGGATATTATTTCGATTTCAATTTAATATATAAAATTTGACATTTTTATAGCCCGTTACTCTGCGTAAAAAGGTATACTGAAGTTCATACAAAATTTATGTACGAGCGAAGGAAGCAGACAAAAGTAATGATTCTTGATCATCAATACCGTTATAGCATGTCCGTCTGTGCGTCAGTCGGTCCGTCTGTAGGAGCACACCCTGATCTACAGCAACTGATTGGAGCTACCATATTTTCACTAGCTGTGCTTTATCTTCTGCAAGTGGTTCAAACTTTGTTGCAACAATGTTACTGCACCCCCCTCCCGCCCCGACAATATCGGCAAAACCTTAAATCTCCCCAATTTTGACGAAAATGGAATTCTAATTTCCCTGCATATTTTTGAAAATTTAATAATTTTCGTTTTAAGAAGTCCCGCGAATTTGAAAAATTCCTCATATCTCCCAAAATAAATACTAGACTACGTTCCACCCTGACGTAAGTATACAAATCGAAGTAAGAAGAATTACTTAACTTGCAAGTCCGTATAGGCTTAAAGGTAGTAAAACTTTCCGTAATTGAAGCTCCCAACCAGTTTAGATTTGATTATAAAGTCTCTTATAACGTTATCAAAATTGTCTTAATTTTTTTAAAAAATATCGATACAATTTTTAAGGACCCATGGAGTCGAATATACATTTTCGAAACAGGGTCGATTAAATATATATAAATTTTCTAGTAGTAAGTATAAGTAGTCTACACGCGTGTGCGATGGTGCAATGCGATAAAATGTCATTTGATTTGTGTTAATTCCAAAATCTCGAGTTCGAAATATATTTCTTATTCTTTCTTGTTTTGTGTGTAGTATAGGATTTATTTACATTTTTGATCCCATTTCATTTCGCTTCAAAATATTATTTTATATTTTGAACTTAAAACATTTTGTTTGATATTTTCAATGGATTGTTTTTTTAATATTGATATGAAAAATATATAATTGAGCCTCAGGTTTTAACTTAATAATAAATTATTTAAATTTTCTTTTATTATATTTGCCCTCTTCTTCTTCTCCTTCCAGTTCGATCTCCTGCAGCAGGGACACTTTCGTCGCTCCACCGAATTTGATGCCCAGCATTTTCCCAGTCGCAGGAAATATCGTGCGAAAGTCTTTCTATTCGATCGCTGTCTGGTCTGCACGGAGATACGTAAAAAACGACTGGCCTATCGTCAGCATTACAATTGGGAGCATGTGGAATTGCAGCGTCCCTTAGAGTTGGCCACCGCCAATGCCACCAAGACCATCAATTTGCTGGTCAAACTTCAGTCCCTGCAGGAGAAGGATAAGAATGGCAGCAGCAGCAGCAGCAGCAGCAAGCAGCAACGGCACTGGCAAACGGGAGGAGTACTCCTTTGTGGCTGCCGAGGCATCGGTGGTGAAACAATGGTTGCAGGCCACCCACAAGATCATTGAGATAGCACGCTATGAGCATGCACGACGCGATACCTTTAGTCTACCCATGGATCTGGTATTGGGCGTATTATTGGCCATTTGGCTAATATGGCAGTATCTGTAGAGTTGGATATATTTACCCACTAGGAAAAAAACTTAAGTTATTAAGTAGTCCACACACTCTGATTGTTCGGGGGGGCTGTTGTTTATTCAAGCGCAAAATAAGTTTTGCTTGACAAATATTTATGATAAATTGCCTTGGCAGTGGCCAATCCTTGTTGTCGTTGTAAAATGCAAAATGTAAATAGCTTTTCATCTTTTTCGTTGACAAAGCACATACACAGGAAGCTGCTTGGCCTGGGTCCCTGCTTGAGTGGGGGTTGCCTTCTGTGTGTGTGTGTGTGTGTGTGGCTTGCCACCGAAAAATTTATGACAAATCTATTTATTTAGAATTTATGACATACTGACTGCAGCAGGAATACGTGGCAAGTTACGAGATCTAATGAACCATGGACTAAAACTGCTTCAAACCTAAGGAACGAGCGGCACATCGAATCAGCCTAGAAATGTGGAGCAGCAAATTTGCTTTAAGAAATTAAATATAATTAAATAAAATTGTAAAAATAATATACACTGGAAAATGTTAAATTTATCCTTAGCATGTATGAATTATTATTCGATAACATCAAATCCTGGAGTATCCTTTAAACCCACTATCTCCCATATCCTATCCAGGATCAGAATCAAATTGATGTCATTGAATTTTAACAAACAAGGACTAACTGCTGCCCAAGCACAAATCCTGGCAACAATTCTGATCGATTGGCATCGATTTGGTCCTGATCCTTGCAAGGATACGGTAGATGGAGCCTATTTTAGCTTTCGACATAAGTCCTTTGAAGGATAATCCAGGTTATGGTGATGCCATCTGATGCTAATGGAAAAGGACTATCTGCTGACCAAAGCACATCCTTGTAGTCCTTCAAATGGCCGAGTAATGGCCCTTTTTGTAATTCAAGGATAATATGTAATTTGCTCATATGTGGCGTATGTCCTGACGCAGGACCTCAGGACTTGGTTTGCCCGAATCCTGGCAACAATTCTGATCGATTGGCATCGATTTGGTCCTGATCCTTGCAAGGATACGGTAGCTAGGGCCTATTTTAGTTTTAGAAAAAAGTCCTTTGAAGGATAATCCAGGATTTGGTGATGCCATCTGATGCTAATTCACAAGGACTATCTGCTGACCAAAGCACATCCTTGTAGTCCTTCAAATGGCCGAGTAATGGCCATTTTTGTAATTCAAGGATAATATGTAATTTGCTTAGCCTAGCAGGCGCTATATCCTGCCAGGAGCCGATGGACCTCTAGTCTTCAAAACTTGGTTTCCCCGAATCCTGGTAAAAATCCTCATCGATTGGCATCAAAGGATATGGGGGTCATCTAGGACTCGGGCACTTGAAATTTTTGCAAGGGGTTGGGCCAGCAAAAATGCCCAAAATCCTTGAAAACCACTTTTTCTCAGCCATTTGAAGGACTACAAGGATGCGCTTTGGCCAGCATACATTTCTCACTGATTAATGACGATTGGCATCGAGAGATCCTGGATTATCCTTCCAGGAGCCGAGTTTTTATGGCATTTTCCTTAAACTAAAATAGGCCATAGCGGCCGTATCCTTGCCAGGATCAGGACCAAACTGGTGGCAAAATGATTCTATGTCAAAGGACTATCATCTGGCCAAAGGACATGCAAATCGTCCTGCAGGGAGCCGAGAAAATAGGGTTTTTGTGTTTTTGGGCAATTTCTAGCGTGGCCGAGGCTGAAAAATTACAAGTCCTGGATTCCTAGATGACCCCCATATCCTTTGATGGCAAACGATCAGAATCGAGCCCAGGATTCGGGCAAACCAAATCCCGATGTCCTGCGGCAGGATATACGCCTGCTAGGACGAATTTAAGATTTCCCTAGGTGCTGGTCAAACGGCTCGAATGGCTGCCCCTAAAGGGTATGCAATGAATTTTTTTGCAGCTTGAATTTTTCGCAATTCACCTTCTACTCGTTCCTGTTGGCCTGGTGTTTTAAAATTTTGCAAAATCAGTTTTGGCAGCTTAAAAGGGGCCCCAAATGAAATTTTTTTGCAACTTTAATTTTTCGTAAGTCACCTACTACCAGTTTCTGTTGGCCTGGTATTTCAATTTTTGGCAAAACTAAAATTTTAAGCGACCAGTGCTTGTCAAACGGCAGGCTCAAATTTTCTACAGTGCATGTCAAACTGTGAATGCAACTTGCCACACCAGTTGAAGTAATAGGCGAACAGAACTTTTAGGCAGTTGCTGCAAATTTTCTGGATTTAAAAAATAGCCAAGACACAAACCTTTTGCCAGTCCAAAATGCCCGCCTGGGAGTAGGCTATACTTTTTACATTTAGTTACTTCACCTGCCATGCTGCCCCAAAATGGACTTTTAGCCAGTTGCTCCGTTGCTTTAAATAAAAAATACATTTCTTTTGTGTTTTTTTTTAGTTTTTGTGGCTTTTTAACATTTTTATTCATATTATTTCGTTTCTTTTGTACTTATTTCAATAAAAATTGTGTTATTTAAACATAGTTTTTGTCTTGTATTTTGTTATTGGGTAATTAACAAGCTTTTTGTTGTAAGATTAAATATATAATTAACTTAAGGACACTCGCAACGCCGTAGCCTTTTGCCAACAGTCGAGTAAACTCCTCAAAAAGATCACGATAAAGCCAGGTTTTGTTCTCCAGTTTAAAAATATGCATAAAATCTGAAAATAAAAAACAAAAAAATTAATTAAAATTATTGGAAGAGGTAAGAGCCGTTAAATTGTTCTTAAATTTAAAGGACTATAAGGATGTGCTTTGGCCTGCAGATAGTTCTTGTCAATTAACATTCGGCATCACCAAATCCTGGATTATTTTGTAAACAGCCGAGTTTTAAGGACTTTTCTCTATAACTAAAATAGGCCATATCTGCCGTATCCAAATTGATGTCAAAATAATTCTACTTCCAAGGATTATCATCTGGCTAAGGACAAACAATATTTTTTTACTTTAAATTTTAGGATTTTTTTAAAAAATCGTCAAAAAATCACAAAATTCGACATATCTTGGCCATTTTAAGGACTATAAGGATGTGCTTTGGCCAGCAGATCGTCCTTGTGAATTAGCATTTGATGGCATCACAAATTTCTGGATTATTTTGTAAACAGCCGAGTTATAGGGAGTTTTCTTTAAGACTTTAATAGGGCATATCTCCGGTATCCTGGCCAGGTTCAGGACCAAATTGGTGTCAAAATGATTATAATCCGGAGGTCTATCAATACTTCAAGATTTAATAAGATTCCCAAGATTTAATAATAATGCAAAACAAAAAAATCGAAAAAAAAAATTTTTCAAAGGTAAAAGACCCTCTTAACTGGTATTGAGTGCTTCCTGAAGCATGAACTTAGCTCCACTAAAATGGCAATATCTCCAAAACTATTTCGAATTTTTGAAAATGGTTTGAAGGGGATGAATGTGGAATGCCCAAGCTATAATAATAATGCAAAACAAAAAAATCGAAAAAATTTTTTTCAAAAGGTAAAAGACCCTCAATGGTATTGAGTGCTTCCTGAGCAGAACTAGCTCCACTAAAATGCAATACAAACTATTTGAAAATGGTTTGAGGGGATGAATGTGGAATGCCCAAGCTATAATAATAATGCAAAACAAAAAAATCGAAAAAAAATTGTTTTTCAAAGGTAAAAGACCCTCTTAACTGGTATTGAGTGCTTCCTCAAGCAAGAACTTTGCTCCACTAAAATGGCAATATCTCCTAAACTATTATATGAAAGGTGAATACCCAAGCTATAATAATAATGCAAAACAAAAACATTTTTTAAAATTTTGCTGGTAAACAGATATCTTTCCACTAACCCCTAAAATGACTCAAGTCGTGTTTTACCTAAAACAATTACTTGCCAATTTTTTTTCTTTGGCCGAAATTATCAAAAACTGTTGCCAACTGCTCAATGTTCACAAATTTCCACAGTCACCAAAGCAATGTTATCTCAGTGACGTCGCAAAGAATCAATACTTTTCTCTAAAACTACAATAGGCTATATCTCCCGTATTCAAATTGGAGTCAAAATAGTTCTACTCCCAAGAACTATCATTTGGCCAACATTTTTTACATAAAATTTTTGAATTTAAAAAAAAAAATCGTCCAAAAATCACAAAATTCGTCATATCTTAGCCATTTAAAGGACTATAAGGATGTGCTTTGGCCAGCAGATAGTCCTTGTGAATTAGCATTTGATGGCATCACCAATTTCTGGATTATTTTGTAAACAGCCGAGTTATAGGGACTTTTCTCTAAGACTTTAATAGGGCATATCTCCGGTATCCTGGCCAGGTTCAGGACCAAATTGGTGTCAAAATGATTATCATCCGGAGTACTATCATCTGGCCACAGCAAATGCCAATAGTCATACGTATAACTGAAGATATTAAGGGTTTATTTTTCACTAAAACCAAAAACTAGAAATATTTCTAGCGTGGACAACAACCAATTCGCAAAGCAAATAGTGTACAAAATGCTAGGCTTTTCTCTTATTATTTTTTTCATATCCGGCCCAGCATTTCAGCTCTGTACTTGGGGCATTTCTCCATCAAATCAAAGCTCATTTTCCTATTACATCTTTCTTTTTGATTATCCGGTCAAATGTTGGCCAAAATCCATTCAAAACATAAAGAAAAGCCAGCTCTTAGGACTTCAAAGATTGCCACAAAAAAAAAAAAGCAGGCACTAATGAAGTTAAACAAGGATGCTACACAAAATTTGGAGAACCTCAGTGTGGTGTGTGGTGTGTGTTGTGGGTGTGTGACAAAATTTGCACAAAAGCAATTTGTTAAGAGGGCGAAAAAAAAAACGCGACGCGACGCTACTCACTTGACATGTGTGTGTGTGTGTGTGTGTGTGTGTCTGGCATGCAAGACTCTTCCTGTCTAAGCAAATTCTGTTTTTTTTTTTTTTTTTGCTTTATTATATTATGTCATTTATGTCGCGAGCGCGCGCTTCACTCTTGGCATAAAGGATAAAGGATAATGCCCGTGTTCTTATCAGGCAGCTTAAGTGTATTAATGTCTGTCAAGTAGTTGTTGTCTCCAAAGTGACGTCTATGTAAACGATTTGACATTTTTATGAGTCAAAAAGCTGTGAAATTACAAAAATTCCCTTTCTCAATATTATATATAGATTTTTTTCTGCTTGGTTTGAGGATGCTCCTCACGTAGTTTGCCACATGTTTTTTCAACTAAATGCATAATTTGTACAGTGCGCCTAAAAGCCGGCAATGGAATTGTAAAATGTGCCTTGAGGCATAATTTATTTGAATTTTCCTTAGCTTGGGCGCACGTCTGAGCAAATAGAAAAAAAAATACTTTCGAGCATAACAAATTTGCCAAGTAATTGCACAAATTATTGCACGTAGTGGTAGTAGGCGGACACACACACACACACACACACACACTGTGTGTGACAGCTGGCCCAGAGACGCATCTTCAGGCTTTACGCTACATTAAATTAACTTGACATATTCGGAACTGGGCACGCAACTGTTGCTAATTTTTGTTTGCCACTGTTCCAGCTGCTTCATTGGATGCCCCACCCCCCCCCCCCTGCTCATATGTGTGTGTGTGCGTCTAGTATAAATTATCCAATTCACGCCTCGCTGCCAGTTGTCGCCTTTTGGGGTCCAAGCACATTCTCGCACTCTCTTCAGGCGAAAATTGTATTACCATCGCATGTAAATGCAACACTTAGGCACGCATCGTCTGGCTGTGGATTTGTATTTTTGTGTTTTGTGAAGTATACGGAGAGTATGCCATTCCGTTTGTCTTTCGGGTATTCGGTTGTGCTTGCAAAAAAAAAAAAAAAAGTTCAAATTTCAGCTGCGAAATGGCACGTGAAACAATGCGCTCCAAGGGGGCGTTGCTTACACGCAAAAAAAAAAAATAGAAATTGAAACAGTGGAACAAAAGCCTGTAAAAGTGATTTAAGGAATCAATCAACTTTTTGAGAGCTATACTTACAAAAAGGAACCTCGAAAAAAAAAATTGTTTCATAGGTAAAAGACCCTCTTAATTGGTATTGAGTGCTTCCTGAAGCATGAACTTTGCTCCACTAAAATGGCAATATCTCCTAAACTATTTCGAATTTTTGAAAATGGTTTGAAGGGGATGAATGTGGGAATGCCCAAGCTATAATAATAATGCAAAACAAAAAAAATCGAAAAAAAAAAAATTTTTCTTCAAAGTAAAAGACCCTCTTAACTGGTATTGAGTGCTTCCTCAAGCAAGAACTTAGCTCCACTAAAATGGCAATATCTCCTAAACTATTTCGAATTTTTGAAAATGGTTTGAAGTGGATGAATGTGGAATGCCCAAGCTATAATAATAATGCAAAACAAAAAAATCGAAAAAAAAATTTTTCATAGGTAAAAGACCCTCTTAATTGGTATTGAGT
The DNA here is from genome assembly GCA_018904225.1 of Lordiphosa mommai. Taxonomy (NCBI): domain Eukaryota; kingdom Metazoa; phylum Arthropoda; class Insecta; order Diptera; family Drosophilidae; genus Lordiphosa; species Lordiphosa mommai. The sequence goes on along the minus strand of JAEIFT010000504.1, from coordinate 34,469 downwards.
GCTTCCTGAAGCATGAACTTAGCTCCACTAAAATGGCAATATCTGCTAAACTATTTTGAATTTTTGAAAATGGTTTGAAGTGGATGAATGTGGAATGCCCAAGCTATAATAATAATGCAAAACAAAAAAAATCGAAAAAAAAAATTTTTTTCAAAGGTAAAAGACCCTCTTAATTGGTATTGAGTGCTTCCTGAAGCATGAACTTAGCTCCACTAAAATGGCAATATCTCCTAAACTATTTCGAATTTTTGAAAATGGTTTGAAGTGGATGAATGTGGAATGCCCAAGCTATAATAATAATGCAAAACAAAAAAAATCGAAAAAAAAAAATTTTTTCATAGGTAAAAGACCCTCTTAATTTGTATTGAGTGCTTCCTGAAGCATGAACTTAGCTCCACTAAAATGGCAATATCTCCTAAACTATTTCGAATTTTTGAAAATGGTTTGAAGGGGATGAATGTGGAATGCCCAAGCTATAATAATAATGCAAAACAAAAAAATCGAAAAAAAAATTTTTTCATAGGTAAAAGACCCTCTTAATTGGTATTGAGTGCTTCCTGAAGCATGAACTTAGCTCCACTAAAATGGCAATATCTCCTAAACTATTTCGAATTTTTGAAAATGGTTTGAAGTGGATGAATGTGGAATGCCCAAGCTATAATAATAATGCAAAACAAAAAAATCGAAAAAAAAATTTTTTTCATAGGTAAAAGACCCTCTTAATTGGTATTGAGTGCTTCCTGAAGCATGAACTTAGCTCCACTAAAATGGCAATATCTCCTAAACTATTTCGAATTTTTGAAAATGGTTTGAAGTGGATGAATGTGGAATGCCCAAGCTATAATAATAATGCAAAACAAAAAAATCGAAAAAAAAATTTTTTTCAAAGGTAAAAGACCCTCTTAATTGGTATTGAGTGCTTCCTGAAGCATGAACTTTGCTCCACTAAAATGGCAATATCTCCTAAACTATTTCGAATTTTTGAAAATGGTTTGAAGTGGATGAATGTGGAATGCCCAAGCTATAATAATAATGCAAAACAAAAAAATCGAAAAAAAAATTTTTTTCAAAGGTAAAAGACCCTCTTAACTGGTATTGAGTGCTTCCTGAAGCATGAACTTAGCTCCACTAAAATGGCAATATCTTCTAAACTATTTCGAATTTTTGAAAATGGTTTGAAGTGGATGAATGTGGAATGCCCAAGCTATAATAATAATGCAAAACAAAAAAAATCGAAATAAAATTTTTTCATATGTAAAAGACCCTCTTAACTGGTATTGAGTGCTTCGTAAAGCATGAACTTAGCTCCACTAAAATGGCAATATCTCCTAAACTATTTCGAATTTTTGAAAATGGTTTGAAGGGGATGAATGTGGAATGCCCAAGCTATAATAATAATGCAAAACAAAAAAATCGAAAAAAATTTTTTTCAAAGGTAAAAGACCCTCTTAAATCATACGCGGGTCGTTATAGACACAAGCAAAGATATTTTAATGTCCTAGAAGTAGGTAAGATATCTTTTTTATCATAAAGCACCTGGATTTGAGAAACATGAAAATAAGAAAACGGTCTTTAGGGTTAATTTTAGGCCGCTTTAAAAATATCTAAGCCTGTGCTTACAACAGCGTTTGTCACGAAGAAAGGGAAGTGGAGTTTGGTGTGCGAATAAAATGCGAAGCAAAGCGGCTCTGACTATCTCGTAGGCAGCCACTGATTGGTTTTGCGGATATTTTTACTCCCTTTGCTATGGGCTAGGCATGTGTTCGTCTCGTGTCTATGTGAATTACCGAAAGTGTTCGGCCCCAACAGCTTTGGGTGACAGACAATGGTCTACAACGACCCGCGTATGATTTTACACACTGCCTAAAAGTAGGCAACATATTTTTTTTTAATATTCACCTACTTTTCACAACCATTGAGATAAGAAAACGATCCTAAGAGCAACAAATAGCTTTTCAGCCATGGAATTTCTCATCTCCTCAAAGGTGCGTAGTATTTCAAATGCTATTAAAGTTTGGGCAAATGTGTGTACTTCTTTAACGATTCCTCATCTGAATATGAATATGAAGAATTGGCAAAACATTTTTAAGGTATAAGACCTGAGATATCCCGAACTTTAAAAATTTTCAAGAACATTTTTCAGAATATCTTCGTCTTAAAACATTAACTTAACATTCAAATGATGCTTCAAGATTTGCTACAGCGCTGTATGACGACCTGACTTCGGAGATGGTTACACAGACTTTTTCATACCATAAATCAATGGATATAATTTTTAAAAAATTCGTTATTGATCGAAATAAAGAAATATGCGCTATACTGAATTTCGTTTTAAGGAGAGCACAAGATACTAAAAATTTAACAAATTGCTGAGTTCTGGAAATGGATTCGTTATATGGAAAACTTCGTTGTTCGAAAGTTCGTAATAGAGACGTTCGACTGTAATAATAAAAATATTTGTATGAGTTGATGATAAGCAACCTTTCTAAGGTGTACTTTACTTTATATATAAAAATATACCTTCTATTATTTTAGAGAATCGGGAGCTACTTGTGAGTTGCTCTGATCTAGGTAAAGTCGTAAGACTTTCCCTTTTCATTTCCAAAGTTTTGCACCCTTCACTAATCTAGAATTTTCTAAAATTTCTCCACTGTACCCATATCCAGTTGTGGGGCACAAATCAAGCAAAACGACATGGCCCAAAACGAATGTGTGAATTTGCCGACGATGACAACTGATAATAGATCGAATTACGCACGTTTCACAGCAGAACACGACCCTTAAGACCTTCGGCATTAGATGATAAAAAACAAAAGGCCTACATACGTACATACGTACATATGGCCGTAAGCCACAAAACGAGCAACGGGCAAACGGAAACGGAAACGCTAGATAATCGCAGAACGAAAATGCAGTGTCATGTGGGTGGGGTTAACACGTATTGAAAGCTGTTGGGAAGATGACGATGATGATGATGATGATGCCTGATGGCTGATAATGTGTGTGTGAGGGTGTGGGTGGGGGTGAAGCGTTCGAATCACGTACTGGAAATGTAGGGGAAGGCTCCTTATGATAAATGCGCTCTGTTAAGTGGCATGTTTTGTGTTAAATGCGCTGTAAAATGTACCTAACCCAATACCTCGCGACACCCACACCCACACAAACAGCAAATGCCATAATAACAACTGAGTGACAGACAGTTCAGTTAGCAGCCAAGATGCCGCCAGCTTGGCAGTGTCAACCTGGCACGGTGACGCATATAAATCGGCCCTTTGCTGCAACATATGCCAACGAGTTGGAACGGAGGAGAAGGAGGCTTGTGAACTACCTGTACGTACATACATCTTGCTTACAAGGGGCCAAGCGCCAAATTGAAATTTAAAACGAGGAAAACCAATAAAAAACAAGTTACAGACGACGACGACGACGACGAGGACGACTAAGTTGGGTGGGCAATACAAATTGCACCGACGACAGCTGAAAGGCCGAAGTCTTGGCCCCAATCCTACCCAATCCCAAATGCAATTCGCGCCCAGGACCAGCATACAAATGCCGTCAGCCAAAGGATAATATAATGCACGTTGTTGAAGAATAATGGTTAGTGCCAAGAAGACAACGCGCCGTCTGAGCATGTCTGTTCCCCCTCCACACTTACAACAAAAAGAAAGAAGGAAGTCAAGGCGGACAATAACGATGCTAGCAAACGTCAATGACAGGCGATTTTAATAGAAAAGACTGACGGTTGTGTGGGGGGAAGAGTGCGGGGTCTAGTGCGTGAGTTCAAATAGTTATGCTTTGGCCTTTTGTTCGGGGAAACAGGAACAGCTTCAATTTTGAGCCTACCAGTTTGAAATGAGAAATACCAGTTGAAGGGAATTTCTTTAAAAATTACTATCAAAGGGGTGTCCAGCAAACATCATTTTTAGACACTCTTCTCAAGTTTTTTAAAGATTACACTGAGGGCCATTTTCGAATGTTCCTTTTTGTAAATCCAGGTGCTTATTGAGAAAATATATGTAGCCTATTTTTAGGCCGCGGTTAAAATCATACGTGGGTCGTCGTAGACACAAGCAAAAATATTTCAAAAGCGTCCTAAAAGTAGGCAAACTTTATTTTCTCAATAAGCACCTGGATTTACAAAAAGGGAACATTAGAAAATGGCCCTTAAAGAGACCCTTACTCTGTTACCGGTTCGGTTCGGGTTTTTCGAAGTACCGAGCCTTTTACATTTTTTGATCCCTCGAACCTGAACTTTTTAAAAATTAAGTTTCGGTTCAAAATATTAAGTAATTTTTTTAAACAAAGGAAATTTTTAATAAAGGTATTTAAAAGTAGGCCTATGAGAGCAATAGAAAGCAATGAACATATATCAATTAAAAACTCCGTCAATGATGTTAAAGATTTCTTTGAAAATTTTCTAAAAGTACATACATAAATTGACCTATCTTTTCAAACTTTGGAAAGGTCTTAAAACCTGTTCCAGTTATCAGTTGTACCAGCATTTTCAACACTAAAGATTGTTCTTTCTTATCTAGGAGCTTAGTAGAGATGAAAGCGTAAACAAACAACAAATCCAAAATATCCCTACCGATGTCAAAAGAAGTTCGATTCTGGATATTTTCTAACAAAGTAAGTAAGAATTCTCTATTCCCGGAATTCTTATAATTATTTCAAAAAAATGAGTTAGATTTTAGCTTACTTTTCGCGATGCTAATCTCAGAAATCTACTCAAAAGTGAAAAGCTTCATAATCTGAATGAGCGTAGCGTCATTTCTTTGTTTTTTGTCCAAGTGAACCGAGGTTTGAACCAAAACCTGGGGTTTAGGGGTTCCAGGAACCGGTCCGCGAACCGACCACAAAGATTCCTCACGGGTTCGAACCCCTGAACCGAACCTCTTTAAAAATTTTGTAGGTTTGCAGGCTTGCTTAAAATAGTTCGAAACATAATAATATATCCGGAAAGTTCTAAAAATCAAGTATTTCGGGATTAAAAATAATCGTACTTGATATAAGAATATTGTACTTAAATCAAGTATTTTGGTATTAATCGTACTTCTTTCAAGTACAAAGTTCTTGGTGTTTTTTCTAAGTGAACATATTGCTATTTACTTCCTTTTAAGTTTTGAAATGTTAAAGCTTCACTGCTTTCCAACACTGATTTTCAATATTGTTTTACAACACTGTCTATCAACATTGTTTTCCAACACTATTTTGCTACACTATTTTCCAACACTCTGTTTTGAACATGATTTTCCAACACTGTTTTTCAACATTGTTTCCAACACTGTTTGTCAACATTTTTTTAGCACTGTTTTTCAACATTGTTTTCCAACACTATTTTCCAACACTCTTTTTTGATCATAATTTTCCAACACTGTTTTTCAACATTGTTTTCTAACACTGTTTTTCAACATTGTTTTCTAACACTACTTTCCAACACTATGTTTTGAACATGATTTTCCAACACTGTTTTTCAACATTGTTTCCAACACTCTTTTTTGATCATAATTTTCCAACACTGTTTTTCAACATTGTTTTCTAACACTGTTTTTCAACATTGTTTTTCAACACTATTTCCAAAACTCTTTTTCACAACACTGTTTTTCAACATTGTTTTTAGCACTGTTTTTCAACATTGTTTTCCAACACTATTTTCCAACATTTTAATTTTTTTCCAACACTGTTTTTCAACATTTTTTATTTTTCTAACACTGTTTTTCAACATTGTTTTCCAACACTGTTTTCCAACACTCTTTTTGATGTTTCAACATTTTTCAACACTGTTTTCTTGACATTTATTTTCAACTGTTTTTCAACACTGTTTTCCAACACTGTTTTTCAATTTTTTTCCAACACTTGTTTTCTAACACTGTTTTCCAACACTTTTTTTTCGTTCTAACACTGTTTTCCAATTTGTTTTCGAAGCAATCGCCTGGCCAACAGTGACATTTCTCACGGTATATAAACTCTTTTCAATTAACATGTTTCACATCAAAACCTCATGAGTGTTAACCACACTCACCCATTTTTTTTAACACACCAAACTCTCCTCTCAAACTATCGCAAAATTTTCTTCCTGACGAGAGAGATAAGAGACCCGACGATAAGTTTGCAGGATGGCTTATTTATGACAAAAACTCTTCTATTCCAATTTTATTTGGTCACATTAATTTGTGGAAAATACTGAGAAAATTTCTAGTGGTGAATTTAAGGTCCAGGTCTTTAGGCCTAGGAAAGCGCTATTAACTACCAACTGCTTCCAATCAATAAAGCCATAGATAAACCATGTTTTGAGGAAGAAGCAATCACAGTAAAAACAGTAGAAGGAAAGACTCAATCAGGCATGTTCTACAAACCTCTAGCAACCCAAAAGCAACCTAAAACCAAATTTCGGATTTTCTAAAATGTGATGAACTACATTATTATCTGATCTGAGTATAGGCCTTTTATTGCATTTGATATTTTCGAGACAAAGTAAACCAGGGATGCCCATAGCCTGCTTACGACAGAGCAGACACCATGCATTGCAACAACAATCATAGGCTTTGGTGTAAACAATACACAGAGTGACCGTACTACAAAAAGTTCAGAGCAAGATTTTTTATGCACAAATATCAAACTTTTAGAGCGGTCAATCCAAACTGGTCATACTAAAAAGTAGTCTAGGCTAACAATATAAGTAGCGGCCCAAGTATAATTACTGATAAAAATTTGGGGCTGCAAACCAGTGGTTCACGACCTCGGTTAATCTCTGAACCAAACCAGTTCTTATTCGCGAGTGTAAAGCATTAAAATAGTGCTTCCCAACTAGTTTAATTTGTTTAAGGCACCCATCATAAAGTTTTGACTGCTCTCACAGCCCAAATCATAATGTGCCATCAAAAATTGTAACAAAAAAAAAAAAACCCACTCAAATTATCTATTTTGGTCACAAATTCATTTTTGTGGTAATCTTCATGTGGCCCATATAAATCCCAGCCAAATTTCATGCATGACCCATAAAAGCGAGTCCACTCCAAGAACATATTTTCTATTTATGACTCCGACCTGGGGCCAGGCCGAATGTTACACACGGATATGTATAAAGTAAAGTATATAAAAAAAATTTCAACACGCTTACACAAAAATTGCCAATTAAGCGCATTTATGACTGCAATGCAACTAGAGGGAGAGAGAGAGAGAGAGAATGGAGGCATACACACCCGTCCACCTACCCATAAACTCTACGTAATGTGAAGACGTGTGCACTCGTAGTCCTCGTCGTCTGGATTATTAAGAAACAATGAAGCGAGGCGCTGGAGATGCCTGCAAGTATGCAATAAAAGCGGACACATAATGCCAAGTTTATGGTGGAAGTTAAAACCGGAAACTAAATAGTTGACACCAAGGCAAAATGAAGCGCGGACATGGCTTATGGCCACATCAGTTTGGAGGTGGGGCGGTTGGCATTTGGGGTTAGGGTAGTTTTCTTGCTTTTGATGACAACATAATTTGTAATTTGAATTTGTTTCGTGTTCAGGCATAAGCAATGAGCTAGCTGGTCGAGGGGAATGCTGGGAATTCCATTTGAAAGAAGGCACATCATTTTTATACACTTACCCTTAGGGCTGCAAGCGAATGTGGAGCCAAACCGCTCGGGAACCTGAACAGTCCAATGTGCTTTAGTCCAAACCTGAAAAGAAGCCCAAAAAATTTTTGATTTAGAAGCGAACCTTAAAACCGACCCACGTCTGAAAAAATAGCTGAACCTGTTCCAAACCCAAAGATTCGTTTTAGTTCAATAAACATTAATGAAATTCTATAATCCAAGGAAATTTTTTGTTATTTGGTTGATATAGTACGATAAAATTTAAAAAATCGAGAGGCTGGTTTAATATTAAAAATTCTAGAAAGCCAGCGGGTGGTTATTTGACGCCACTCAGTCGCACAGGCAATTGCGTCGCTTCGGAAAGAATAACAAAAACCAAATGCATGCAATTTCGGATACAGATCGCAACAAGCAGATGGGAAAAAAAACAAATCGTGACTTGGGCGGACAGACGGCTGCTTTTTTCTGTTGTTTTTTGAATGATGCACAAAAGCTAGAAGCTAAATAAAAAAAATTTAATATTTTTCATAGACTACAAAATTTAAGTATTTGCATTTTTATTTAAAAAAGACTTTAAGAAAATGACGATGAAGAGGTTTTTCTCGCATTATTGTATGGTTCGTTTGAAAACCTTTGCTTTAAACCTTGAACCTCAAATTCTCGAACATTAATCATTCGGTAATTTTGGTCCGAGTTCCTTAAAAATTTGTTGGGTTTGCAAAATTTTTTAGAAAAAAATTATTTAGAAAATAAAAATTTTAAATTTATAATATTGCAAGTCCGACTGACTGATTCATTAATGGCCAGCCCAAACGGCTTAAAGTAGGTCATAAATTTAACTCAGACCTCTATTTAGGAATTTTGGGACGCAATTAGAGAAGATATTAAAAAACTGGGGCGTCATTTGGGTGAAAATTACCAAAAAGTTTCTTTGGAATGGAACAATATTTAACACTTTGTGTATAAATAATATATAAATAATTTACAAGGTCTAATACCCATTCAACTAAGATATAACGTTTTTTGGTACTTTTAAAATCTCCAAAAATAATTTTGCGGCCACAAAAGTATGTAGTTTTAGGTTCGTTTTCTCATCGTCATGGATTTCAAATCTAGGTGCTTTTTGATAAAAAAAAAAATGTGGGGTGCATACTTTTAGGCTGGTTTTAAAATCATATCCGGGTTGTTTTAGACAAAAGCATATACCTCGTTTATACACACAAAATTTATCATGATAAATGCCCATAAAAGTATGTTATATCCTTGAAGAGGAATAATTATAAAACATTGTTATTTTATATTTTACTTCAACACCTTATTTATTTCGAATTATTTCAACTGCTCCGACCATTTAATGCTCAATGTAAATTATATAAGACGCTACCATAACCGAATCGTTCAAATAGATAATTATTAAAGCAAATAAATGGTGCATACTTTAAAGGGCATTTATCATGATAAATTTTGTGTGTATAAACGTAGTAATAGATATTGTAAAGACGGGCTAAAAGTAGACAACACTAATTTCCTCAAAAATCACATAATTTTCAAAATCATAAAGATGAGAAAACGACTCTTAAAGATGGGATTCCATTCTCTCAATCTCCAATCTATTTTGTGCGGAGCTAAGGGCGAGCTTAGGTTTGTAATTGTATTTGACTGTATATGGGGCCCTTTCGAGCTCTCCCAAAAGTAGAATCAGTTATATTTGAATATTGTCTTAAAGTACAGGTTCCAATCTATCTAAAACCAAAATTATTTTATTTTAGTCAGATTTTAGGTAGGAGACCCTTTTTGAGATCCCATTAAAGCATCTGAGGTTTTATTTAGAATTATATAAGATATATTATAATGGTTCCAATCTATCCAGAACTCAGCTGGGAGGAGCTAAGGCTGATTTTAGGTCAGTAAATGTTTTGAGAGAGTTTCAAGGTTCACTTAGAGGTTCCCAAAAGTATTTAAAGTAACATTGGAACCTATTGTTAAAGTACAGGTTCCAAATCTTTCTTAAATCAGAAAGATCATTAGCGTAGCTCTACTTTTGGCGAAGCTATGTCAGATTTTAGGTTATTAAATATTTGGATAGGGTTTTATTGATCTCTTAGAGGTCCCCAAAAAGTATTTGGCGGTATATTGGAACGTAGTCCTATAGTTTAGGTTTTAATCTATTCAAATTTGGAAAAATCATAAAGGTAACTCTAATTTTTGTCGAAGCTAAATCAGATTTTAGGTAAGGGAGTATTAAGGACCCTTTTTGATTATCCAAAAAGAAATTTATGACTGTATTTGGAGACATATTTGAATGAAGTCTTAAATAACCAATTCCAATCTATCCAAAACCCGAAAGAGGATGAAAGTATGAATGAAGTCCTTAATAAATAATAACAATCTATTCAAAACCAGAAAGAGGAAGAAAGGAGCTCTTCTTTTGCCGGAGCTAAGGCGGATTTTAGTTAAGTAATTGTTGTAAGCTAATTTTAGAAACACTTTGGGAACTCCAAAAAGTATTTTATGATCGTATTCAGGGTCACATTGGAAGGTATTCTTGAAGAAAGATTTTCAATCGATCCGAAACGCTAAAGATCATGAAAGGAGTTTTATTTTTGGCGAAGTTATGGCGCATTTAAGGTAAGTGATTGCTGTTGAGGTTCCCAAAATGTAATTTATAACCGTATTTAGGGTCATATTGGAACGTGGTTTTAAAGAATAGATTCCAAACTATTCAAAACGGGAAAGATCATGAAAGTAGCTCTAGTTTGGAGGTTAGTTTTAGGCAAGTTATTGCTGTTAACTTTATTTGGGGTCCCCAAAAAGAATTTTACGACCATATTTAGGGTCATACTGGAATGTAGTCTAAAAGTACGGGTTTTTTTTTTTTTTTTGGTCTAAAACCAAAAAAAAAAAATAGGGTTTTATTCTATCTTAGACGCGAAGAATCATTAAAGTAGCTTCATTTTCGGAGGAGCTGAGGCAAATGTTAGGATAGTGATTATATTAGACCAATTTTGAGGCTCTTTTGAGGTCCCCAAAATGTATTTGGTAGCCATATTGCAACGTAGTGTAAAAGTACGGGTATCAATCTATCAAAAATAGCTCCATTTTTGGCAAAGCTAAGGAAAATGTTAGGTAAGTGATTATTTAAGATCCCTTTTTGGGGGCCCCTTTTGAGGTCCCCCGAAGAGTATTAAAACTTTTAATTAATTCTACCTTGCCCAGGGTATTTAATACTTCGATTAAACCTAACCCTCTGGCCGGTTTCATTGCACTTAGAAACGGGCGACAATTACCTGGCGAATTAATTACTTCATCCGCTGCTGCAGCGAAAGGTTTGAACTAATCCAGTGAGCAGCAGCTGCATTACAAATAATTAAAAAGTAGCCAACGACATTGCCCTCAGAGGGTTAAGACACAGCCCTGGCTCAGCTTAAAGACCATTCCATTTGCTTGGCCTTCGGCTTGGGGTTTCCCCCCTCTTCCCTCAGCTTTTATTTTCCTTCTTTTTTTTTTTTGCTGATTTATGCGCTTATCACGCAAGCGTCGCCATTTTTATGGCCCCGTCTCAGTCTGGCGTCGTTTAGTTGCCGACCATAAATGTCCTGAATGTCCTGAAACGCACACAAATTTGCCATTTTAATGCTGCTTGGGCGTTTTTCAATTTTGCAATACTACCTGCTGCTCTGCCCGCTCGCTGCACGGGCTTAGGCTTCGACAGTTTTTCATTACGCACAAATCCTTCGGGCATACATGGCGAGAGAAGGTTCTGGGTCCTTGGTCTTGACTTAAAGTCTAAAGTTTTTTGGCGGCTTATCTTGGCCAATTCTTTAAGAATATGGCATATACATATGCATGTGTGTTTACTGCTTTTGGGTAAAGTGACATTATGCAAGTTATGCAGCTATCTAAATTACCCAGAGACATCCGGCATGACAGCCCCCAAAAAACGGATAAACAGGAAGAGCCCAAAGCAAAGAGCAGTGCACTGGAAAAAATTACACAAATTTTTTTAAAAAATTTAAATATTTAGTTAACTTTTTTTACTGCCGAAATTCTTCATTGTGGTCTATGGTCCATGAAAAGAATCGTTTCTTTTGAGGTTTTTGGTTTGAGATCCCTTGATTAAGTTGAGATTTCTGGTTCTAAGGGCCGTTTTCTTATGTTCATGGTTTTCAAATCTAGGTGGATATACTGAAAATTTATGTTGCCTACTTTTAGGCCACAATATAAAATATATTTTAAAAGCTGCCCAAAAGCAGGCAACATAAATTTTATGTTTATCCACCTAGATTTGAAAAACAAGAACATGAGAAAGCAGGGTAAATGTTCAGTATGTAACCCTTACGCCCAAAAAAATTATTTTTAAAAAACCTTCGATGGACCGCGAATTATCAAGAATTCTCGTGTAGAAACTATTTCCCGGAAAGACATGGTTCTTTTTAATTGAATTTTAAAGTTTGCTTTTTTGCCCAAAAAAATATATGTTGATCGAATATGCTTTTTCAAATTTGGTTTGATTTTAAATATAAATTTACTGAGCATTTTTTATTAGTTTGATATTTACCTTCTTTTAAATTGATTTGATTTTGATTTCCACTATTAAAATAAACTCGCAAATTAAAAAAAAATTTTTTTAACCCCCTTTCCACACCACCAATATGAGGTAAAGTTCAAGGAGTTTTTTTTATTGTGGTTTTCCCAAAGCCTAGGGCTAGTCCACATATACTAAACAATGTGAGATGGTCGCTGTAAAATTAATGTGATGTGTGTGTTAATGGACGTACAAATATAGTTCTACCATACACACCAGCACAGATGCTACGCTTATGATCATTTTCCATCTTCCACATCATCCCTCCTCATCCTCCACATCCCCTCCTCATCATCCTCTTCCATCTAGTTTTTTTAAACTTTATAAATGACGAAGACAGACAACGACTGTAAGAAAAAAACATACACACCGCGCACACAGGATACGCTTGCTTATGAATCTACTTCTGAATCCTCCTGAGCGTCCTCCGCTTCCCCTCTCTTCTTCGTCCTGTGTAGTTTGTTAAATGTGAGGCGAACCACTTGTTTCGTCTGTAGTGTATTATAGCGAGAAAGGAATCTCCTTCGTTGGACAAAAAGACGTAAGCAGGAAAACCAGATTCCCCGTGTATTTTAAAAGACTAGAAAAAATAATCACTGAAGGAGTACGAAGAAAGTTTGGAGATTCCACACTGGGACAAATTTTCCAAAAGAAACGACATTATGTTTGGATTCGCTGCCGCAAAAAGGAAGTACAATTAAAAAAATCAATTATATTTTTATAAAACTTTAAAATTCAATTAAAAAAAAAAAATGTCTTTCCGGGAAATAGTTTCTGCATGATAATTCTTGATAATTCGCGGTACATCGAAGGCTTTTTAAAAAAAAATTTTTGGGCGTAAGGGTTACATACTGAACATTTACCGAAAGCAGCCCTTGGAAACAATAATTTTATTTTATTTAAATTTCTATGTTCTTGAATTAAGAACAAGTTTTCTATAAATTTTGAGAATGCTCTTTCCTACTTTTAAAGTTCCAATCTTATTTTTAGACTGAAGAAAGTTTTCTACACATATTATAGTACACCCAAGTAAGAAACTTTAAGCCCAAAACTTAAACCCACTAATTTTTCCAAGTGTAGCTGTGGCTGTTGCTCCTTAAGAGTCTGTTGCACTATTTTCTTAGTTTTCTTTCTATTTTTTTTTTTATTTATTTCATTTGCACTGCGACAGGAAGGAAATGTAAGCACTCTGCACGAGACAAGATGTGAGTATGTGTGTATGTATGAGTTTTGGGTGGGGCGTAGGGTAAGTACTTTTGGCACGCGCATAAAAGATAAGTTAATGCATCGCCAGAGTCGCCAATTAATGAGAGTTGTCGCGGCACGTGTTAACATTTGGCCAAGTGTCACGTATTTGACTTGTAAGCAAACATGTTTGTGCACCAAATTCCTTTCTAGCTAAGGCCTTAGCTCTGTGTTCAGCAGCATCTGCAGTCTGGTGACCACCGGTACGATCATTTGCAAACCCAAATGCTGTTCCAATGTTATATCAATCTCCTCCCTTAGGGCCTGCTCCAGTTGTGGCGATATATTACGCTTCTCTATCAACTCCACTTTGGGTATTTGCAGCGGATATTTGGGTGGACAGCTAAAGATCAGCTGTAGGGCAAATCCCACACTTTCGCCATCTTCATAGTTGAGCGTGGACAGGGGCACCTTCAGTTTTAGTTGCGGACTACGTCTTAATACCAAATAGGCCAGACCCAGATAGTGCATGGTGCGTACCTCATTCTCCTGCAGATCTGCATGGAATTTGGCCACACGCTCGCAGTCCCACTCCATGCCCATCCTCTACGAAATTTGGAATTTTGTGAAATATCGTTTTGGCTTTTGATTTTGGTTTTTTTTGGGTTGTTTTTCTTCTGGTTTACTTAACCGAAATATATTTTTTGAAATTAAATGCTAAGGTTGAGTCAGAGTATTCTTCAATGAGATAAGACACATCAGGGACTTTTGTACATTTAGATACTAAAAATATTTTCGCAGCGAAAACTGTTTCATAATTCTTACAGCGGCCTTTAAAAAAGTAGGGTGATCACATGCTACAATAATAAAAGGTAGCGCAACCGGAAGTGCCTTTTCGCCAGCACAATAAATTATCGAACCTCAGGGCTAAATCCTCTCAAAAACCAGGGCCACACTGTTAATACTTATGTTTTTAACAGCTAATTATAGAAATTACTGACTGTAACAGAAAATCCAAAGCGACCATATTGTTTCGATATATTGGGAAGCAACCTTGAATCATCAAACCAGACCGACCAAGAATATCGAAGCTAATGGGGTGACCAGGCAACAGAAAAAAATCTCTAAAAATGGAACGGTCCCTCTGTTTTGTCAGGGACTGCACCACACCATTGACTTTAAGAAAAAAAAGCAACACTGCTAAGATTGGACAGCAGAGCTAGAAGGCAAGAACTTCTTCATCAACCTTAAGAGACTCGACAAGTTAGGAGAAAGGAATTCTAGAATCCTTCAACCCAGAGATGAAATACTGGCAACCTGGGACTGGAACTTCACTGAGCAAAAGGGTAACAAGAGAGAATGATTCTCACTATGAATAAAGGGTCTTAAACCCTTAGAAGTTGGAGCTCAAGGGAACTAAAAGATCGAATCAATGGAAGCATTTCCAAGCATATTTCAAGCTAAAATATGAGCTTTCTCCCGATGTTTGGACCCAGTGAAATAAAAAAACTTCCATAATTTTCGGAAAAAGAAAAATCACCCTTAAGGCAAAGAAGAAACAGAAGCTATTAAAAATAGAAACAAACGGTCCCCACTCTGAATAGCGGATCGCGAAATAATATTAGCGGAAAAGCTGGCACGCATGGGTGCAGCCAACGCAATGTTTAGCACCTTCCTATCTACTTGTATTGAGAAAATGCGCTGCGACAGCTAGACGTCAACACACCGATAGTATAAGCGTTGCGCTGCCGTTGCGTTCGAGCAAAAACTAAACCTGCTTCTGTTCAGCTGTCAATTTTGTGTCCGTTCGCGTCTAATCGGGTTCTTTTTTGTATTTTTTAGACCCAGCTCCCTAAAATCGGTATCGGTACGGGCGGTGTCTTCTAACGGACCCCTGTGAAAGGGAAAACAAACACCCAGATATGCAGCTACTGCGTAGACAAAGAGAGAGTCGTTTGAATATATAGCATATTACATGTGACATAGGAATCTTTCTTCGACAACACACTTCATATAAATAATGAAGCTATTCAAAAGTCTTCAGCTTTCAAAGCTGTTCGAGATTGATTTTATTCATTCAAGTATTGAGCCAATTCTAATTTTGTTCTTATCTGACTACTGGACTTAAGCAAAAAGTGTCGTTGACTTATTTAAGGCCTTATTATCAGCAGTAATTCCATTTAATACATTTTCAAATCGGTGCAGTAGAACGGAAGTTATGACAAAATATTTGAAATATTCTATAAAAATAATCCCATGTGCCTGTTAAGTTATAAAATGCTAAATTAAAAATTTAGTTAAGTATGTGTTTAATTTCAAATCGAAAAGGTCGGATCAACTGAGCAACTGAACAACAGAATAGAAGAACAACAGAACAAAAGAACAACAGAGCATCTGAACAACAGAACAAAAAACAGAAGAACAACGAACAACTGAACAACAAAAAGAGAACAAACTGAACAACGGAATAACTGAGAGATTGTTTGAAAAAAAGAATAAGTGAACAAGTTCAGTGAAATGAACAACCTTACCTAACTCTACAATAAATCATCTTCTTATAATGAAGCACCGTTTTCTACCTTAAAGAGACTAAAAAGCCATAGAACTCCACAGTTAAGTGGACCAATCATTTTTTTCGATTTTTTTTGCCTAACGATAGGGCGCAGCAACATTCATCTACAAAAACCATTTTAATAATGGGGTATGAAAAGGAAATCACTAGAGATTTTCGTATAGAATGTTTTGCCAATGTGAGTATTTTAATAGTTAGTGACAAGTTTATCATCGGTTGCTAAGATCTGGTGGCAAATATTTAGTGAAATAAACCCGACTGCTCAACATGTTCCTAGTAGAATTGAAATCTGGCCGAAATTTATATTTAAAAAAGAAAACGAATTTTTTTTAAATGTGGAAATTTGAGAACAAAATTTATGAACGAGGTACGGCCAGAATTAATCAATTGATCATTCTTACGTTCTTAATGATAACCTGGAGTCTGATCATGCACCTTCACCTTTTTTTGAGGCTTCATTTTAAGGAACAGTCACGAATTCCAAAATTTTTTATTTATTAATTTGTACACTAAGACGGAAGGAAACTTCATCCAAATTTTTGTAAAAAATATACATGTCCAAGTAGAACTTAAAGACCAATATTTTTGGGGCTCCAAATCTAACGAAAAGGGCGCACAACAACATCTTGTTAAGAAGAAAGGTACAAAGGTTTAAAATCATAAAATATAAGACTGGTTGTTTCAAAAAATAAAGGTGCTCTTGCTTGTAGAAAATAGGTGTGGATGGGAAATTAACACGTTTACGCCTATTTTCTACAAACCAAATCGTTTGCAAATACCTCATTAAGTTTGCTACATTGTGTAAATTACGACTTAAAATAATTGCATGACATTTTTTTGCTTTCGAAATTAAGTTTACTTTGTCGAACCTGTAGGCGAGTAAAAATGCGGTTGATGATGGAAGCCACTTCGAATACTGACTACAAAATTTCAAAGAATTCAATTCGAAAGTGGAAAAAATATTTAAACTGGAAAGTAAAGTAAGCCTTACGGTTTTGCTTGATTTGATTAGGGCAGAGATTTGTGCTATGCAAATTAGTTGTGTGATTATCGCGAAAATTGGCAAAACCACCCACCCCCACCCACCAACCACCAAGACACCCCCTCCAATGCCTTTGCATAGTTTCGTAGTGCTTAGACGTGCGTGAGATTTTGTCGCCCGGGGGAAATCTAAGGCTTTTGCATATGAGAGCCAATTTGCATATTGCAGGGCGCCACGTGAGCAGTTCGGCCTTTGATTTTACGCTTTGACGCCCCCACGCAAACTACTTACAAATATTCTTTATCCTGTTTGTTTTTTTTTTTTTTGTATACCTAATGAGTACGCAGAGCAGCAGCAGCAGCTTCCATTTCAGATTCATCTTCATTCAGGCTTCAGCTTGTCAATCAAATTTCAATAAACCACTGCGACACACTCAGCAGCAGCACAAAAAGGACATGATGTAATACAGCTTCAAACTCACTCAAACATGTTGCAGGCGCCCCCCCTACAACCAGCCAGCCAGCCGAACTGAGCGGAGTGGAGCCGAAGCCGATGCGACATTTGGTTGGCCACCTACGGGCAACGCCCCGGAACGTGACCAAATCAAATGGTAGGCGTTCACCCCGGTTGTCAGTCGGCTAAAGTTTGCCGAGAAAATCGCATCGTTGCAACACGCTTCTACTTAAAGATTTTTCAATCTTCTTTGCCTTTGACTTTGTATGGGGATTTTCACAATTGTGATTGGCCGCCGCTCTGCCCGTTGCAAGTGCAAGGGGTGGGGGTGGATGTGGGCGGGGGACTTTCAGCATTGTTTTAAGAGTTCCTGTCGTTCTTGTCGTCGAAACTTTTGCTGAAGCACTTGTTTACGATTTCAAGTCATAATTTGGTACACTGCAGTTGTGTGTTCCCTTTCGATGATTGTGATCTCGGAAAGTGTGGAAAAGTTTTCCACTTAAGTGGCAAAAGCCAATGTTCTTCTTGGGTTATGCTAATGAGGCAACTTTTTCTCTTTTTCTAGGGCGGCTTACATAATTGAAAGTTTGTACCCGAAATTATCAGAACATAGGGACGCACCCCAAAAATTAATGGACAAAGCAGGTTAAACATTTCATTGATAAGATAGGTGTGTAGCTTCCTCTGCAAGGTTATAAAAACCCCAAAACAGGTTGGTAATGAGAGAAGAATTGTGTGTTTGGAGGCAGCATGAAATACGCTAGATTGCTTTTATTGGGCCTGCTCTTGGCCTTTATATTGGTCAGCGAGGCTAAGACCAAAACCAAGAAGATCAAGAACAAGCCCAAGTTAGAGGAAGAATTACCAAAGGCCGAAACGTGCAAGGCCTCGAAATGTAAACTACCCGATTGTCGCTGCTCGGATGCAGTACTGCCGCGTTCCAAGTTTCAGGGTAGTGAACGTGAGATTCCACAGGTAAAAGAATTATAAAGTCGGCCCTGGCTCGCCTTCGATATACCGGTTAACACTCAGGTTATAAACATGTCTAATTGTGGAAGAAATGAGGTTTCTTTCAATTTGCGGGGAGTACAACTCTACTATCGCTCATCTGATCAGAAATGATGTATTGCTGATCGATAGGTAATAATTATTAAAATATATGTCTAGAGGGTTCAAACAATCTATTTTTACAAGTGTGTAGGTGATAGTGAGGTATTTTTAAATTACGGGGGCGTGAACTTTTCTAACGTTCATCTGATCAGAAACGATGTATGGCGGATCGATAGGTAGTGATGATTAAAATATATGTCTAGAGGGTTCGAATTATCTATTTTCAAAATTGTGGGAGATATGAGGTATTTTTCAAATTGCGGGGGTGGCAACTCTACTATCGTTCATCTGATCGAAAAATGATGTATGGCCGATCGATAGGTAATAATTATTAAAATATGTCTACAGGTTCAAACAATCTATTTTCAAAATTGTGGGAGATATGAGGTATTTTTCAAATTGCGGGGGTGGCAACTCTACTATCGTTCATCTGATCGAAAAATGGTGTATGGCGGATCGATAGGTAATGATGATTAAATATATGTCTAGAAGGTTTGAACAGTCTATTTTCAAAATTGTGGGAGATATGAGGTTTTTTTCAAATTGCGGGGGCGTGGCAACTCTACTATCGTTCATCGGATCGAAAAATGATGAATATGGCTGATCGATAGGTAATAATTATTAAAATAAATGTCTAGAGGTTCAAACAATCTATTTTCAAAATTGCAGGGAGATAAGGGGTATTTTTTTCAAATTGCGGGGTTGGGAACTCTACTAAAGTTCATCTGATCGAAAATGATTTATGGCGGATCGATAGGTAATGATGATTAAAATATATGTCTAGAAGGTTTGAACAGTCTATTTTCAAAATTGTGGAGATATGAGGTTTTTTTCAAATTGCGGGGGCGGGAGGGGGCGTGGCAAAAATTTGAAACAAACGCGATCTGCCTGCAAACAATACAAGTCTACGCTGAAAATTTGGTAGCTCTAGCTCTTATAGTCTCTGAGATCTAGGTGTTCCTACGGACAGACGGACAGACGGACAGAGGGACGGACACGGACGGACAGACGGACAGACAAGACGACATGTCTATATCGACTCGGCTATTGGTGTTGATCAAGAATATATACTTTATGGGGTCGGAAATGCTTCCTTCTGCCTGTTACACTACTTCTACGAGTAATGGGTCATAAAAATTAAGTATTTCTTAGAGTCCTAGAGCAGTAAAGGGCAGCCTTTTGATAGTGTACGTAATGCCAGAAATTACAGGCGTGTAAATTTACTGTAAAAAGAGTAAACTTGGTGAAAAGTCGATTCCATATTACTTTAAATGAGCTCGGAGATAGACTGAGAGAGAAAAAAAAAGATAATGCAAGCTCAAAATTCTGAGCAGATATTAATTTTTATCCCTCTTAGCTAGTTACAAATTTTTGACCCATTTTAAGAAGAATCAAAGTCAAAATTTAGTTTACTATTTTTGGAAATGTATTTTGTGAGAGCCTTTGGGAGTTGTTTAAAGCATTACCCTAAACCAAGACCTAAATCCAACTTAATGAGAGTCCAAGTGATAGCCAAGTAACCAAATTGGCGTACCCTATGGAACATCGAGTGAGCTTGATTGATGAAATACTTTAAGAAATAGAGTAAAGTATTAGACCAAATTGACTATCTTGGTGGTATGGAAACAATTAGTTAAAGGCTGCAAGACCGGATTCAAACTCTGTGGAACAGGTTCGGTTTTTGGGACTCTCAAACTTAACTCAGCTGCTCAATCTAAAGGACTTAAGTCACTTTTTGTAAGAGTTTAAGAAGCTTTCAGGGGATATCTAGTAAAGAGGCGTTTAAAAAATCCTATCTAAATTCGGATATTACGAGTTCGAAGAAAATAAAGCAAAGGTCAAGTTGAGAGAATTGCCAAGCCAACAATGTGCCAACTTTTTTATTGATTCCTCAACCCGAGCCAAAATAGAATCAAGCTAGGAATCAAAGTTCGAAAAAACTTATGTTCCACATGGCTAGGAAATGGTCCGCGAAAATCAAATCTAGGTCATTTAATTTTTCAATAAAGGACTGATCTCAGATGACATAAATTTTATTTTCGACACAGCATTTCATATAAATCAGAAGCTGGATTAAAAGCATTACTGATTTCAAAGATCTACAAAAGTGTTTCTATTCATATGAAGCATTGGTACGAAAATAATTTTGATGTTATCTGAGAATAGGACTTTACTTTGAAACATAAACTGATAAAACTTCTGTAAACCTGATCCAAAAAACGAGAACAGTAAAGCTAACTTTGGGTTAAGACGATTGAATGGCAAGGTGAAAAAGTAAAGAGTTCTATTAGTGCGATGAGAAGGATTCTGGACGACTTGTTTGAACGCTTGTCTGCGTTGATTGGCCTGACAATTGTTTTCTTCTCCGGGCGCAGGGCTCGGCATGCGTTCGGCTCATATGTGTGAATTAACGAATTTGTGCGTATGCCAGAATGGCGGTATGAGACTAGCTTGGCTCCAGATCTAGAATCTGATTTTTGACTGCAAAATATGAGCAAACTACCATCAACAAATAAAAGTTTTCCGCAGTAAACACATTTCTCGACCGATAGATAGAATATAGTTTTCTCCGTTCCAAAACTAAATTATGGAGAATCTGTTTAAAAGCATTTAATTTCGTTATTGCTGAGTTACTAAAAGCCATCGTAGAAAGATAAGAATCATCGTTTCTACTAATAAATGTATAATCAATCGCGGATCTAAAAAGGCTGTGGAAAATATATATCCGATCCTTGGTCGAATTTGTAAAACTATTTTGAAACATAAAATATTTATAGTTTCAGTTCGAAAAACGTAACTAAGCGTGATAACAAAAATGTTTTTCTTATTAAAACCTATTTTCGACCTATAGGTCATATGACAGCTATAGGATATATCATCCCGGTTTTCCCCCAAATTTTGCAGAACTATGTAAGAGCTTATGAAAATTCGTTAAGAACGCTTATCATGGAGAACAAAAAGGTTTTCTTACTAAGACCTAAATTTCGACCGATTGTTCCTTAGCAGCTATAGGATACAGTCATCCGATTTGGATCAAATTTTTTATAGCATACTATATTCATAATTCCTGAGTTTAGGATCACTATTCATGGGAAAGCAAAAAAAGATTATTTTACTATAAGAATAGGATATAGTATCCGATCTTTGAAAAATCTTGTGAAACCATTTAAAAGCTTTTGAATATTTATAATTTCTGAGTTTAAGAACGTTATCATGAAAAACAATAGGTTTTCCTACTAAGACACACATTTTTACGACGAATCGGTCCTATCTCAGCTATAGGAAGTATCCGATTTTAAACAAATTTTTGGAGACTGCTTCAAAGCATATAATATTCATAGA
This sequence comes from Lordiphosa mommai, assembly GCA_018904225.1. NCBI lineage: Eukaryota > Metazoa > Arthropoda > Insecta > Diptera > Drosophilidae > Lordiphosa > Lordiphosa mommai. The sequence goes on along the minus strand of JAEIFT010000504.1, from coordinate 12,652 downwards.
CGCTGAGTTTAAGATTAAAACACTAGATAAAAAAAAAGTTTTTCTTACCAGGACCATTGTTCGTCGGAGTCCTATGTCAGGGTTTATTAACAATTCTGGGTGAACTCGCGTAGCTAGAAATATAGAAGACGATCAGACGAACAAAGCTTTATCGAGTCAGGCTCGTCTTTCTGGTCCAGAATATATATTCTTTATAGGGTCGATGACCAATATTTCCATGCGTCGCAAACTTCTGTCGAAATTAATATACCATACATTACAAGTCTATAAAAATAGCAGGGTTACAGGTTTAGCCTTGCGAAGTAAATATGTTTTAATCGGTCTGGGGATCAAAAGTAAAAGAGTTGTTAAAGACAGTTCGAAACGGCACTGTAAACGTTCGTATTATTATAAAAAGATAAGTTGGGAAGAGTTAAGATTTCTTATAAAGCATTTATTTTTGTCTTGCTTGGGGATCTGACAGTAAAAAGAGTTGGTAAGGTCATCGAACACGTATGTGTGAACGTTAGTCTTTTGTCTTGAAAACATAATTATTTCTGGGACAGTTAAAGAAAATTAAGCGATTTTTATACGAAGGTAGGTTTTATTAGCCCGCTAAAGGTTCGCTTTGAAGTTCGTTTGAGAACATTATGCGAATCTTTTATAAATATCGTTTATAGCACGTTATTGGTTTACTTTTTGTGAAGCTTTCATGAATATGGCATCGATAATAAACCGCTCTAATATTTTACAATTATTTTAGTGTTAAAATATTAGGGAATTTAACATTGTCAGTGGTGGATAATGAAGGTGGGAACACTTTTGAAAAGGCTGACAGTAATAGCTTCGCCTTGTAGTACTGTGTGTGTACTGTTTCTATATGTTAGTATTATTAATTGGAATATTTTTCAAGAGTTATTTTAAATCTTTAACACTTGTTCCTTCAAGCTTGGAAGGTATAAAAATCCCGATTTCTAATCGGTTTTGTTAGATTTTATATATATCTTTATCCCTTCATCCAGTGGTTGTCACCGTCACCTTCGACGATGCCGTCAATGCCGTTAAACTTCTTGCTCAATACGGACTGCTCTTCAATAAACTGGTCAATCCCGATGGTTGTCCGGCCGCTGGCACCTTTTTTGTTCTCACAGTACACGGATTATGTACGTGTGAATGCTTTGTATAGTGCGGGACACGAAACAGCCCTGCATTCGGTCACCCATGGAGTTGGTACCAGTATTGGCGTTCAGCATGTGGAAACTATTTAGGCGTGAGTTTGGGGGCTCAATTGCAATGCTGGAGACCTTTGCCCGAGTGGATGCAAAGAGTTTGGGTAAAAATGCGTTTGCCCTTCTTGCAAATATCGGGCAACAACGCTCATTTGAGGCGGGCTAAACGTTTGGGCTTGACTTATGTTAGCTCTTGCCCATCAACAGTTTACAAATCCGGCCATGTGGCCATAATACCCTGATTATAAGTCGGTGCAGGATTGTCGGTTGGTGCCTTCCACAAGCTTCGATTCCGGGTGTCTGGGCAAATCCCATGTTGACTTGGACTGATTTGGAGGGTTATAGCTGTTCAAGATTGATGCTTGTGTGTCCGCCGGAGGATGAAGTGGATGCTTTGGTGGAATGGATGTTGGAGAACATGTAATCGTCATTATGAGGAAGTCGTGCACCATTTGGCATTTTGCATGCAGCCGGTTTTCACGAGGACGTCATCATTTTGCCGCTTTCAAGATGAGGGTATACATATACAAAATCTAAAATATATTTGGTGAATCTTTTTTTTGCCTAGATTCTGCACCATTTGAATACCTATCCGATGTCATTTGTCCAGTATTTCGCGCATGTTGGCAGTAAAGAAGCCTGTGTTGGTAACCTTTCAAGAGCTGCCCCGGTTTACCCAAACCAATTGCTAGGCCTTACAGTGTCATGTCAAAAAGACTAGCACCGGCGAGGAGCGCTATAAGAGTGTCTGCGACAAGTGTCCGTCATGTCGATCCCTATTGGACAATCCTTTGGGCCAGCAGCAGTAAATATGCTCCTCTCTCTCTCTGTAAATATAACCCAGCACGCTATAATGAAGCTGTCCATTTTTTCGTTGGGGTTTTTGGTACGGGCAGTCTAAGCCAATTTCTTTTGCCTCCAATCGACATCACTGAGCAAATGACTTTAAATTATGCTTTTGGCCGTGAGGCGCTTAATTAACTCATTCAACGAAGCGCTAGGAGTTTTGTCCCAGCCTAAGTGTAGCCATATTTTATGTGGCAACGTCAGGAATTAATACGCCAAACACAGAGATGGGTGGGACGACATCAATGCAGCTGCTACCTGTAAATGATGTGTCTCCTTCCACGTACTACACGTTCCCTGAAGCGTCCACTGACATGTGTCCAAGCGGCTGTGTTGCATTTTTCGTTAATGGACTTCAACTAATGGCACAATGGCAGCATATCCGTAGTGGGAGGGGAGGCCATTGCGGTTGCGGTGGAAAATTATGTATGCGGTCAACTCAACCAAATTTTGTGGTTTTCTACTAAGTATGCATATTTGTTCGGAGGTAGAAAATGGAGGCTTCTCTTAAAAGCGTGATTAAGTTTCTCTGCAGGTAAATATGTGGGGTAAAAAGCGGAAAATTTTCTTCCATACTTGAAACTATTTACCTTTTTGAAACACCTTCCACTAAAAATCTAAGAAATGTTTGACAATCAAGCTAGGTACTCAGGGCGTTAGAATTTTCCTTGAGCTTCAAATCGCATACTAAAAAATTGCTTGAGGAATTATTCCTGCCTCATTCCCTGTTGGGTACTGAAAGGCTAATGTACACACAATCAATTTCAGAGTTGCCATATCAATGGGATTGTGGGATTACATTGAACAAAGATATTTCTTGAGAAATTATGCTGTGCAGCTATTAAATCAGAGTCAGTTTTGTCAACTTTCAAATTTAGCTTCAAACCTAAAACGATTGCAAAAATGGAAACTATGTGAAAAAAGGTGCTTTGATTGATGAAGTTAAAAGCAAAAATTACAAATGGCCAGCGGGTTTAAACTGCTTGCTAAAAAATATCAAACTAAACAAATTAAGTTTTCTTCGTAATTCAAGTTGTGTTTCATTGTATGGAAATATAATAGTCGACATTGCATTTGCTATTGTTTTAGGCATATCAAACCCGTTTTCAAAACTGTTTGTTAGCATTGGCATGGCGAGAAATTGCTAAAAACAAACACAGGTGTTCGAGCAGTGTGACCAGCCCCACGATAACTGAAAAAACAGCAAATTAATTTTTAGCGTTTTTAACTGTTCAAACGGCCCACATGTATATGCAATCCACTTTAGGAATATATGGCAAATTCCTTGGAGGAAAATTCGAACGCCCTAGTATTTTAGAACATAATATTTTTACTAAATTTTACGGATCACCCATAAGGCTTAGCCTTGCCCGTCAGATGGTGCACTTATTCAGGTCGATGCAGAAAGCCCTTAGGGACTTCGTCTTTAAAGACGTGCAGCTGGATTGGAATGAATTCATGCATGCCAACAAGTGAGAAAATATCATAGCTAGCGATTGGCAGTATAAAGTAAAATGCAGCTAGAAAGTCATCGAAAGCTTATGAGGCTTACGGAGAGCTTGTTCCTTTAATTTCATCCTCTGAGTACTGATTTAGACTTTTTAAGTAAAATATTTAACACAGACCGACATGAAAAAGCGGAAGGACGCCCAATTTTGTACGAAGACCCGTCCAAACCCAGAAAAAAGTTTTCAGAAATGGGTCTTTGATCTTTCTCCAGGATAATTAGCAAACTTCGCACATTTTCAGACAGAATTTTATTCAAGTAGGCCAGGATAAATTGGTTTTAAAGAACATAGTAATCGAGAGCAGGCTTTTTGTGTCTCTTTCTGCTTACGTACACATTCACCCTGGCCTACTTGGTTAAATACCATCTAAAATATGCAAAATCTGCTGCTTAATTATCATGGTGGAAGATCAATGACCCACTTATGTTTTAAAAAGTGGTAAAAAAAACTCACCCGTGGTATAACCCAGACCCAGCACATCTGTTAGTGCATTTGCTCAGGTCGCTGCAACTCGAACTTCGGGGCTTGATACGTTATTCGTCTGTAAAGACCAGCAGTTATATTGGTTCGGATCCATGCAGTGCCTGAAAAAGTGGGAATACATTATACCAAATTTACACAATAATGTTTCAACCCTTTAAAATATTCTTTTAAACTAACTTGCACACCCAAGACTGCAAAGCTTACCAGAACCAAACTCCATAGAATCCATTTGGGTTTTTTGGTCTTTCGAACTGACCAAGAACTAAACCTTCTAAATTTATCACCTCCCATTCAAAAATATTTGAACTTCCTTTTATTAGAACTTATTTAATTTCCATAAAATATTAAGGGAAAATCCGTTTTTGAAATAGTATGATAATTTGTTATACTAAAAGTTCAAGAGAAGAAACCAGGTTACATATAAAGGAGACGTCGTCGCTTTATCACAGGCGTCGGAACACATTCGGCCAAACACAGACACGAGCAAAGAGAGTCCGCGCTCGATTTTGAAGCACCAATATTTGAATTTCACCTTTGCCTTGCTCTTTGTGACTAAGGCTGATATTCGAACCTTTTAATTTGATTGACGTACATTAGACGCTTCCTCCTCAACAAAATAAAGCCTAGCATATTGTAAGGTTGTATATGTATCCCTGGTATCTTAATTAATATGCATTCCTGCTATAATAAGTTATTTGCCTTACTGGAATATATTGATACTCATGAGAACCCTTTTATGGATGCTAAGAAGGAGTGCTATCTATATTGACTTGGTTCTATCTCTCTGACTGAAGCCGTCCATGTAAGGAAGCAAATTTCAAATAAAGCTAATTAAACTTAATCTGGCTTACGTTTTTTGACATTTGCTTTTGATTTCGTGAAACAGCTGTTCGCAGCTGCTCCATACAAAGGAAGCAGTGTGGCCATCTAACTAACATAAATGTGGTCGTATTGTATGCATATTTCATGGTCACACTGCGCGTTTTGTATGTTTCAGGAATCCCTCTAATATATATAATTTTTTAAATATAGTTTAAATGTTTTAACGATCTAAAAAGCTATCAACCAGAGACCCTTGTGACTCTATTCTCATACGATTTGGGGGTCGTTTTTGGGGTCGAAAGCGATTTGTAGATAAATTCAGTTTCTGACGTCCCAAAAATATAAAAAATATTTCTGACCTGCCTAAGAAAACAGTTCAATTCGGGTCCGGCAGGAATCCCGTCACACATTTATCTCTAGTTCGAACATTCGGACCGAACCTTCTGTAGAATTTTAAAGGCTTACAGCCTTGCTGAGAACTGTCAAAAAATACTAATATAAAATATAAATACCACTATTTCCAAAAGATATCAAAATTCCAACAATTGTAAAAAAATTCTATAAAATATCAAAAATAACATAAAAATACTTCCAAAATTGTAAACATTCTGTAAAATATTAAAACAATTAAAAAATTTATTGACAAATACTTTCAAAATTTTAAATATTCTTAAAAAATTTCCAAAAATTACGAAACTTATTGACAAATATTTACCAAAATTTTAAATATTCTGTAAAATATCAAGAAAAATTACAAAACTTATTGAAAATATTTTAAAAAATTGTAAATATTCTGTATCTTCAATTCTACAACGCTAGCACAGCCTCTTCATATGTTTCACATATAAATCTTCAAAAAACGTTCGGAAGCAAATAAGAATAAATTAATCTTCCTATTAAAAACCCTTTCCTCATTCCTTATAAAATATCAAAAAATTACAAAACTTATTAAAAATAAATTCAAATAATTTTAAATAATCTGTAAAATATCAAAAAAAATTACTAAAACTTATTGAAAAACACTTCAAAATTTTTGGAATATTCTGTAAAATATTAAAATGATTACAAAACTTATTAAAAATATTTACAAAAATTTTTAATATTCCGAAAAATACAAAAAATTACAAAACTTATTTAAAAAACTTTTAAAAATAGTAAATATTCTGTATCTTCAATTTAACAAGCTAATAGCCCCTTCATAAGTTTTACATATAAATCGACAAAGCGTTCGAGGCAAATAAGAATAAATTAATCTTCTTATAAAAACCATTTCCTCATTCTGTAAAATATCAAAAAATTCAAAACTTATTGAAAATTTTTCCAAAATGTTAAATAATCAGTAAAATATCAAAAAAATTTAAAACTTATTAAAAGAAAACAAAATTTTAGAATATTCTGTAAATATCAGAAAAAATATGAAAATATTTCCAAAAATTTTAAATAAATGTAATATATCAAGAAAATTACAAAACTTATTGAAAAATACTTAAAAAATTGTAAATATTCTGTAGCCCCAATCCAAAACAGACAAAACAGCACTTTATATGTTTCACATATAAATGTCAAGAAGCCAGGCAAATAAGAATAAATTAAGAACCTCTTCTATCAAGTAAAATATCAAAAAATTAGAAAACATTGAAAAATACTTAAAAATTTTAAATAATCACTGAAAAAAAATTTTAAATCTGTAAAATATAAAAATTACAAAACTTATTTAAAAATACTTCAAAAAAATTTGAATATTCTGTAAAATATGAAAAAATTACAAAAACTTATTCACAAATATTTAAAAAAATTTTATATTCTGTAAAAAAAAAATTACAAATCTTATTGAAAAACACTTCAAAAAATTCTGTAAAATATCAAAAATACAAAACTAAAAATAATATTCTGTAAAAATCAAAAATTGAACTTAGGTTTAAATAATGGTAACCTGTCCTCTTTCCGACCTCAAATCTTAGAATCTGCCAAAATTTCAACAAGATAAGCATTACCCACACCCAAGCATCATTTACGCTCACTTTGCAAAAGTATTTTCAGGTTAACCGCGCACAGTTAACCAAACGAAATGATTAGATGATGGAATTTATAGTCTCACATATATTGTATAAGGCATAAGCATTACATTCTCTCTTGGCCACTTAACCCTCATTCTCTGTCGGCGCTTTTATGTAGTAAGTAACCTGAGTTTGAGTTGCTAATAAATGTCAGCAATTTGGGGCTAATAATTTTGACAATTCTATTGTCAACCACCAACCCACCAACCCACCCCCCCCTCCCAACAGGAAAAGTGGCTTTGGCATAATTTTCGAGGGAAACGAAATTGGAAACATAAAAATGTCATTTTAAGTATAATTTAAAAAAAGTCCTGAGGGAGTCTGGGTTAAATGCTGGAAACCTTTTTGCGAGCAGCATAAAAAGTACATTAAAATAATGCCTCTTTAGGTCACAGGCAGCTGATGCAGGGAAGGCCTCGACTCGCCACACCACTCCCCATCACCTCTGCCTTGCTCGTATTGTCATTTATTTGACAAGGGAAGGCGAAATAAAAATGTAAGTCAGAGAACAAAAAAACACCTCTCTAGGTGAAATGGCGCTTCTCATCCACCCCTTGTGCCTGTTAATCAGTGCAGCTTTTGGAAAAGTAATCAACCGATATTTTGCCTTTTTCCTGATTTACATAAAACATATTTTTGTGCTGCTGCTGCTCTGTTCGTGGTTTTTTCGAGGCATTGTCTTCATTTTCATAAAAGCCAATTTTGCCATTGATTGTTCGCCTTTTTGTCTGAGCAAATATTGGCTGGCAAAAAAGTCAAATAGTAGACAAGGCAGACATCTTATCTTTCCCACGATCTACACTACACAAGCAACCTTCAATTGAAGAGTTTAACTTTATAAGGTGAAAACTGCTTTCAAAATGGAAGTCAAACACTTGGATTCAAAGTCTTAATTAACCGTGAAAGAAATGAATTAGTTTCAGTTGAAGTTCATTAGTCATTGGAAACATAGGTATTTTTAATGTTTAATTATGAGCTTATCTGGCTTCAAATTTGATACAATTGTGAACTCAAAATGTGAGAATTGAGATGAAACTCATTGAATAATGTGTTTATATTGGGTTTACCCAGAATGGAATACCAATGGCATAATTTTAGTGAAGCCCTACAACATTTTGGAAGTCAATTGTCCTCAGGGTTATGTACTGGCCAGTAAACATTATCATAAGCGTTATATGAATGAACGTTTTAATTAAATAAATTCTGCGTTTTGTGAAAATTAAATGAGTGTTTTCTTTTTAAATTTTTTTTCGATTTTTTTGTTTTGCATTATTATTATAGCTTGGGCATTCCACATTCATCCACTTCAAACCATTTTCAAAAATTCGAAATAGTTTAGGAGATATTGCCATTTTAGTGGAGCTAAGTTCTTGCTTGAGGAAGCACTCAATACCAATTAAGAGGGTCTTTTACCTTTGAAAAATATTTTTTTTTCGATTTTTTGTTTTGCATTATTATTATAGCTTGGGCATTCCACATTCATCCACTTCAAACCATTTTCAAAAATTCGAAATAGTTTAGGAGATATTGCCATTTTAGTGGAGCTAAGTTCTTGCTTGAGGAAGCACTCAATACCAATTAAGAGGGTCTTTTACCTTTGAAAAATATTTTTTTTTTTTTTTTTGTTTTGCATTATTATTATAGCTTGGGCATTCCACATTCATCCCTCTTCAAACCATTTTCAAAAATTCGAAATAGTTTAGGAGATATTGCCATTTTAGTGGAGCAAAGTTCATGCTTGAGGAAGCACTCAATACCAATTAAGAGGGTCTTTTACCTTTGAAAAAAATTTTTTTTCGATTTTTTTTGTTTTGCATTATTATTATAGCTTGGGCATTCCACATTCATCCACTTCAAACCATTTTCAAAAATTCGAAATAGTTTAGGAGATATTGCCATTTTAGTGGAGCAAAGTTCTTGCTTGAGGAAGCACTCAATACCAATTAAGAGGGTCTTTTACCTTTGAAAAATATTTTTTTCGATTTTTTTGTTTTGCATTATTATTATAGCTTGGGCATTCCACATTCATCCCCTTCAAACCATTTTCAAAAATTCGAAATAGTTTAGGAGATATTGCCATTTTAGTGGAGCTAAGTTCATGCTTGAGGAAGCACTCAATACCAATTAAGAGGGTCTTTTACCTTTGAAAAATATTTTTTTTCGATTTTTTTGTTTTGCATTATTATTATAGCTTGGGCATTCCACATTCATCCCCTTCAAACCATTTTCAAAAATTCGAAATAGTTTAGGAGATATTGCCATTTTAGTGGAGCAAAGTTCTTGCTTGAGGAAGCACTCAATACCAATTAAGAGGGTCTTTTACCTTTGAAAAATATTTTTTTCGATTTTTTTGTTTTGCATTATTATTATAGCTTGGGCATTCCACATTCATCCCCTTCAAACCATTTTCAAAAATTCGAAATAGTTTAGGAGATATTGCCATTTTAGTGGAGCAAAGTTCTTGCTTGAGGAAGCACTCAATACCAATTAAGAGGGTCTTTTACCTTTGAAAAATATTTTTTTTCCGATTTTTTTTGTTTTGCATTATTATTATAGCTTGGGCATTCCACATTCATCCCCTTCAAACCATTTTCAAAAATTCGAAATAGTTTAGGAGATATTGCCATTTTAGTGGAGCAAAGTTCTTGCTTGAGGAAGCACTCAATACCAATTAAGAGGGTCTTTTACCTTTGAAAAATTTTTTTTTCGATTTTTTTGTTTTGCATTATTATTATAGCTTGGGCATTCCACATTCATCCCCTTCAAACCATTTTCAAAAATTCGAAATAGTTTAGGAGATATTGCCATTTTAGTGGAGCAAAGTTCTTGCTTGAGGAAGCACTCAATACCAATTAAGAGGGTCTTTTACCTTTGAAAAAATATTTTTTTTTCGATTTTTTTTGTTTTGCATTATTATTATAGCTTGGGCATTCCACATTCATCCCCTTCAAACCATTTTCAAAAATTCGAAATAGTTTAGGAGATATTGCCATTTTAGTGGAGCAAAGTTCTTGCTTGAGGAAGCACTCAATACCAATTAAGAGGGTCTTTTACCTTTGAAAAATATTTTTTTTCGATTTTTTTGTTTTGCATTATTATTATAGCTTGGGCATTCCACATTCATCCACTTCAAACCATTTTCAAAAATTCGAAATAGTTTAGGAGATATTGCCATTTTAGTGGAGCAAAGTTCTTGCTTGAGGAAGCACTCAATACCAATTAAGAGGGTCTTTTACCTTTGAAAAAATTTTTTTTTTCGATTTTTTTGTTTTGCATTATTATTATAGCTTGGGCATTCCACATTCATCCCCTTCAAACCATTTTCAAAAATTCGAAATAGTTTAGGAGATATTGCCATTTTAGTGGAGCAAAGTTCATGCTTGAGGAAGCACTCAATACCAATTAAGAGGGTCTTTTACCTTTGAAAAAAATTTTTTTCGATTTTTTTGTTTTGCATTATTATTATAGCTTGGGCATTCCACATTCATCCCCTTCAAACCATTTTCAAAAATTCGAAATAGTTTAGGAGATATTGCCATTTTAGTGGAGCAAAGTTCTTGCTTGAGGAAGCACTCAATACCAATTAAGAGGGTCTTTTACCTTTGAAAAATTTTTTTTTTCGATTTTTTTGTTTTGCATTATTATTATAGCTTGGGCATTCCACATTCATCCACTTCAAACCATTTTCAAAAATTCGAAATAGTTTAGGAGATATTGCCATTTTAGTGGAGCTAAGTTCTTGCTTGAGGAAGCACTCAATACCAATTAAGAGGGTCTTTTACCTTTGAAAAAATTTTTTTTTTTCGATTTTTTTGTTTTGCATTATTATTATAGCTTGGGCATTCCACATTCATCCACTTCAAACCATTTTCAAAAATTCGAAATAGTTTAGGAGATATTGCCATTTTAGTGGAGCTAAGTTCATGCTTGAGGAAGCACTCAATACCAATTAAGAGAGTCTGAACCTTTGAAAAATATTTTTTTTTTTGATTTTTTTGTTTTGCATTATTATTATAGCTTGGGCATTCCACATTCATCCACTTCAAACCATTTTCAAAAAATTCGAAATAGTTTAGGAGATATTGCCATTTTAGTGGAGCAAAGTTCTTGCTTCAGGAAGCACTCAATACCAATTAAGAGGGTCTTTTACCTTTGAAAAAATTTTTTTTTCGATTTTTTTGTTTTGCATTATTATTATAGCTTGGGCATTCCACATTCATCCCCTTCAAACCATTTTCAAAAATTCGAAATAGTTTAGAGATATTGCCATTTTAGTGGAGCAAAGTTCTTGCTTGAGGAAGCACTCAATACCAATTAAGAGGGTCTTTTACCTTTGAAAAAAATTTTTTTTCGATTTTTTTGTTTTGCATTATTATTATAGCTTGGGCATTCCACATTCATCCACTTCAAACCATTTTCAAAAATTCGAAATAGTTTAGGAGATATTGCCATTTTAGTGGAGCAAAGTTCTTGCTTGAGGAAGCACTCAATACCAATTAAGAGGGTCTTTTACCTTTGAAAAATTTTTTTTTTTCGATTTTTTTGTTTTGCATTATTATTATAGCTTGGGCATTCCACATTCATCCACTTCAAACCATTTTCAAAAATTCGAAATAGTTTAGGAGATATTGCCATTTTAGTGGAGCTAAGTTCATGCTTGAGGAAGCACTCAATACCAATTAAGAGGGTCTTTTACCTTTGAAAAATATTTTTTTTTCGATTTTTTTGTTTTGCATTATTATTATAGCTTGGGCATTCCACATTCATCCCCTTCAAACCATTTTCAAAAATTCGAAATAGTTTAGGAGATATTGCCATTTTAGTGGAGCAAAGTTCTTGCTTGAGGAAGCACTCAATACCAATTAAGAGGGTCTTTTACCTTTGAAAAATTTTTTTTTCGATTTTTTTGTTTTGCATTATTATTATAGCTTGGGCATTCCACATTCATCCCCTTCAAACCATTTTCAAAAATTCGAAATAGTTTAGGAGATATTGCCATTTTAGTGGAGCAAAGTTCATGCTTCAGGAAGCACTCAATACCAATTAAGAGGGTCTTTTACCTTTGAAAAAAATTTTTTTTCGATGTTTTTGTTTTGCATTATTATTATAGCTTGGGCATTCCACATTCATCCCCTTCAAACCATTTTCAAAAATTCGAAATAGTTTAGGAGATATTGCCATTTTAGTGGAGCAAAGTTCTTGCTTGAGGAAGCACTCAATACCAATTAAGAGGGTCTTTTACCTTTGAAAAATATTTTTTTTTTCGATTTTTTTGTTTTGCATTATTATTATAGCTTGGGCATTCCACATTCATCCCCTTCAAACCATTTTCAAAAATTCGAAATAGTTTAGGAGATATTGCCATTTTAGTGGAGCAAAGTTCTTGCTTGAGGAAGCACTCAATACCAATTAAGAGGGTCTTTTACCTTTGAAAAAAATTTTTTTTTGATTTTTTTGTTTTGCATTATTATTATAGCTTGGGCATTCCACATTCATCCACTTCAAACCATTTTCAAAAATTCGAAATAGTTTAGGAGATATTGCCATTTTAGTGGAGCAAAGTTCTTGCTTGAGGAAGCACTCAATACCAGTTAAGAGGGTCTTTTACCTTTGAAAAAAATTTTTTTTTCGATTTTTTTGTTTTGCATTATTATTATAGCTTGGCATTCCAACCTTCAAACCATTTTCAAAAATTCGAAATAGTTTAGGAGATATTGCCATTTTAGTG